>OZ010789.1:70311287-70911487 GCA_963932465.1 Maratus speciosus
TTACTCTTTGGCGTAAACTTTATCGATACTCTTCCAGTAAAATTGAACGACCTAATTAGTGCCAAAATAGACCCGATACCGAGAGACGAATTTTCTGGAGTATATGTTATCCCACTGAAAACAGAAAATATATATCTCGAATACATAGGAAGATCGTATTAAAGAACATTTGAGAGATTTAAAGTGCAACTTTCCCAGCAGCAGCCATGTCAAGACTTAACCAGAGGCGGAATATAGAAGTTAATTTCAAAGATTATACAATTATATGCCCCTTAAAGAATTATCATGAATTAATTACTCGTAAATCAATAGAAATTATCACTAAAGAAAACACCGTTTGTAATGAAGTTTTATCCTAGAAAATACACAGTATCTCGGTCAGTTCTTCAAGATTCACAAAACAAGTAATATCGTACTTCTCTTTATATCTATATTTTATTTTCCTTTACCCTCTTACCCATAATTCATATGGAGCCGAATGTTTTCCGGATCTAAAGATTGTTTTCACTCCTTTCAACACCAAGTACATGAAATTTGAAAAATAAGAAGTTAATAAAAGTGTTTTTTTATTACCTGACGAAGGCTATGTTTACAGCTGAAAATACTAAAAATTATTAAAGTAATTTAACATCTATTTAAATATTTTTGTCATCTTGTAAGTATTTTGCACATAGTCTAATTTTTAAGTTTCACATTCAAAACATTTTTAATAAAAAACAGTGATGATAACTAACAAATATGGACTAGGTACATGCTGTAATTATAGTTTTGAACAGAACAATAAATAATTTATATTTATTCATTTGAAAGTTTGCAAAAGTTCTTTACTTTTAAAACTATTTAATGAATGGTTAAAAGCTTTTAGGTTTATTTTCTACATTTATTCTACCCATTCCCCTCTCAAAGAAATATTGCTTACATTTATGCAAGATTTATTATTGTCTTAAGCTGTTTCAGAGGACATTGCGTAAATGCGTTTCCGTGTTTGGGTTTAAAGACAAATTGAAAGGAAATTATATTCATCAGCTTATGAAAAGCCTCTCAACTGATTCTATTCCCTGATGAAAGATCATAAATTTGTAAGTTTAATACAGTGAACTTATATGTATGCTAACAGGATATTGAAACAATATTTGTATAATATGGAGAAAATAGTAAGTACAATTTTTTTCTTCTACATTTAAATTGTTAAAATGTTTTTGTCATTTGCAGTACTTATATTTGTGTATAATTGTATACACGAAAGCTCTCTGCATCATGGTTTTTATAACTTCTTCATAGAAGACCTATATTATATTTAATCGTGCTAATTTGAGGGTGTATTTATATAGTTCTATAATAAAACACATACAAACATCATATTTGTCGAAAAGTATATAATTAAAAGGAGTACTTTTTTTTAGATATTTTTTATAACATGTATACGAAATTACTTTGCACTATTTCACTGATTACAGTATTATTTGAAATCTTTAAATAAGAAATAATTATTAATTGAAAATTTTATTTTACTAATGTCACATTTTTTACACATACATGTAAAATTCAACAATTTAATCATCCAATTATCTGAAAGAATAAATATATAAATACACTTTCTTTCTTGATGTTTATTTAAACGTTGTTCCATTCCTCAAGTGTAAATTTTAAATTTTACTAACATAAAAAATTTCCCCCCAAAAAAGTTTTCTTCGGAATAAATTATATTGATGGAGTTTATTTCTATTATAGCATGTTCTCTTGGAATTTCAAGATACTTTATGAAAAATCTAAAAAAAAATAGAAATGTGTTTAAATTATTCCATTACTGAAAATATTCTAAGCTTTTCATAATTAAGTAAACAGATTGTATTTTTGCCTAAGAATGCATAATTATTGGTTTAAATGTATGTGAATCAGTAGCCTGTTGAGCTAGCAAAAATTTCCCCAAAGTTGAAAAATGCCTAGTTGCTTTCAGATAGGTATATTGTCCTGGCACGTAAGGTTATGATATTAAGCCAGAAGGGGGAAATGTGGGGAAAACGTGTTAGATATTACACAGTAATCTTTAATAAAAAAAATCAAATAGCAATTTTATAAACAATATTTGCCATCGAAGTTATAATTTTATTTGAGGAGAAAGAAAATGCTTGCCTGTTTATCAAGGTCAACGTTATCATGGTTACCGGTGAAATTAAGTTTGTGCAGTATGCAGCAATTTTGTATTATGAGAGCATGAGAAGTACATGCAATTTGGTAATGCCGAGATCACGGAAACGCTAACGATTCCACACACTATATCTGTGGTTCGTGCTCAAGAAAGCAAAAAACAAAATAAATAAATAAAATATCACTCGATAGAACAACTTCTTTCTATGGAAATCTTAAAGGTACTTAAAATTCTATTATGAATTAAACGATAATGAATTGGTACTTAAAAAATAATTATGTAATTGCGCATCGCTGCGATGAAAAAAAATATAATTTTATGCAACAACTTCCTTCTGTAAGAATCTCAAAAGCACATGAAAGTTTATGATTGAGGGAAACCTGTTGAGTTAATTATGTCTAAGGGCCTATTCAGTACTATTTTCTATGGGCGAATCCTGTTGATAAATTAATGAAAAATAACCAATAATAATGCTGCTTTTCCCAACAACATCTGATAAATATTTCAATATATTTTTATGGTCTTTCTACTGTAATTTGCTATACTTTGATATGTAACCTTGCACCTATAATCAGTTCTCATTATTAACGATAAATAATATATATATATATATATATATATATATATATATATATATATACATATATATATATATATATATATATATATATATATATATATATATATATATATATATATAACAGAATATTTTATTAATTATTCCATTTTTTATTTGAATTTTTTATTAAATCATACATTAGTTATCGTAATTTTTTTTAACGATATTTAATTTGCCTAAGTAGTTTCTGAGAAAAATAAACAAGAAAAAGAAATAACTTTTATTTTTTTTTATTTTATTTTATTTTTTTTTTTTTTTGAAGTAAAACCACGGGAAGACAATTATTCAAAATAGCAAAACCCGGTAAGTTTTTGTCGTAAGAATGTGTTATTTTCATTGCATTTTTTAGACGGAAGGTAACGTTTTTTTTTGTTTAATCTTACAAGAAAAAGAAGGGCTTATTAAAAAAATATTTAGCATTATATGTAGTATATTTTACTGAGAAAAACCGTAATCTGGTAAATAACAAACTTATCTTGTTTAACTAATATTTTAACACAATCAAACTGATTGGTAAAGTTATCATACGATTTGAATATTTCCAACTAAGCGAAAAAATGCCCAGGCTGGGAATCGAACCCAGATCCTTGGCTTACAAGGCCAATGCTTTTCCGTTTAAGCTAACTGGGCTGACAACCAGCCAGCATATTTCGCTCAGAAAAACCTTATTGGTAATAACATCTGGTCTGTCATGTAGACAGCTCAACAGAATAAACCGCAGGTAAAGGAACACCATATAAACGATGGATACGTCGATGAACTAATATTTTAACACAATCAAACTGATTGGTAAAGTTATCATACGATTTGAATATTTCCAACTGAGCGAAAAAATGCCCAGGCTGGGAATCGAACCCAGATCCTTGGCTTACAAGGCCAATGCTTTTCCGTTTAAGCTAACTGGGCTGACAACCAGCCAGCTTTGACAACCAGCCCAGTTAGCTTAAACGGAAAAGCATTGGCCTTGTAAGCCAAGGATCTGGGTTCGATTCCCAGCCTGGGCATTTTTTCGCTCAGTTTAAAATATTCAAATCGTATGATAACTTTACCAATCAGTTTGATTGTGTTAAAATATTAGTTCATCGACGTATCCATCGTTTATATGGAGTTCCTTTACCTGCGGTTTATTCTGTTGAGCTGTCTACATGACAGACCAGATGTTATTACCAATAAGGTTTTTCTGTGCAAAATATGCTGGCTGGTTGTCAGCCCAGTTAGCTTAAACGGAAAAGCATTGGCCTTGTAAGCCAAGGATCTGGGTTCGATTCCCAGCCTGGGCATTTTTTCGCTCAGTTGGAAATATTCAAATCGTATGATAACTTTACCAATCACTTTGATTGTGTTAAAATATTAGTTCATCGACGTATCCATCGTTTATATGGAGTTCCTTTACCTGCGGTTTATTCTGTTGAGCTGTCTACATGACAGACCAGATGTTATTACCAATAAGGTTTTTCTGAGCGAAATATGCTGGCTGGTTGTCAGCCCAGTTAGCTTAAACGGAAAAGCATTGGCCTTGTAAGCCAAGGATCTGGGTTCGATTCCCAGCCTGGGCACTTTTTCGCTCAGTTGGAAATATTCAAATCGTATTATCTTGTTTATTTCAGTATTCAGATAATCTCTTTGTGTATGTCTGAAATATTTGCTAATTATTGATTTCTGACATATACAGGCAAATGCGGACATTATCCATGCAATGACGGTAATTGTTACGAAAAAAGTAAAACGAAATTGCAACTTTTAATATATGATACTCCTAAATACACTGCAAAAAATATATAAAGTTACTAAGAATTTCCTAGGAAACTGGGGTGCCTAGAACTTTTAATGTAACGGCAATAATAAAAATTCATGTAACGGATGCACTTTTGCACTGTAATTAAAAAACTCTGTAAGGTTACTAAGAATTTTTTAGAAAACTTGTATGCATAGAGCTTTGCAACTGGAAATTAGGTTAGGCATAAAGCTTTAATAAGAATACTGTAATTTTAGTAGATCCTTTTGTAAAACTACAGATGTTTGTAGCTTTACAAAAACTAATTTTGTAGATTTGCATCGTTTTTTTTTTTTGTGCCGCGTACAGATGAAATTTTAGTAAGCAACCAGATTTCTCTAACTTTACATCTATAGAATTATATGTTTTTTTTTCTTTTACTGTGTAGGAGAAATAATATTCTGATATACGTCGAAACAGGAGAAAGTTTAAGTAATAACACATGTAAATAATCTGTTAAACCGAAAACGAACAGAGCAATCTAAATCAGGAAGGAAAATGATACCAATAATGAAGTTACATAAAAATTATATGATTTACATTATATAATATTATTTATTGCAAAAAAGTAACCTGTTATGACACTCTAAATTACACACAAGTACCTTGTTTTTATTACTACATTTAGTCGGGGAATACTTCTTTTTTCAATAACAGCAAGTATAAACTTGTAAGTAAAGCAACATTATTTTACACTGTAAAAATTGACATATGTTTCTTAATCTACAAAAATGTACTATATTCAAGAAGGAAAATATACAATAACCTCTTCCGAAGATTCCGTAAAATGTTCCTTTACATTTAAAAACCTCAGAAAACTATTTATTTTTGAAATTTAAAGAAGAATTTATAAAAATAGATTTTTCTTAGCTGCCCGTCGTTTACAGAAACGTTACTTAGAAGCCTTTACAATGCAATAATCAGTTTTCTCAAATAGGAATATAATTATTTTGGATGCTATCAATTCTTAAGCAAATATTTTGATATTCAGAAACATGTTTAACAGACAAACGTATAATATAAACAGTATTAACATTATTATGAAAATTAACATTATTTTGTTACAATTGCATAGCTGAAAATGTTTGCTTGTTCATTTATGGAATCCAAAAAACCAATTTTCCGGGTACAGAGAACTGACTAATTCATTATAAAAGCTACTAGGAAGCGTTTCCGAAAATTACGGGCTCCTAATAAATTTTTTTTTGTAAATTCTTCTTTAAATTTCGAGAATACTTTTTTCTGAGGATTCTAAAGATAACAGATCACTTTTTGGAATCTTTAGTGACTTGGAACAGGTTATTGTATATTTGCGTTCATGATTTTTGCACATTTTCGTAGAATAAGAAACATCTGTGATTTGTGTACAAATGATACAAAATCTCTAAAACGTCACTTCTCTCATCCGTGGAAATAAACTTTCTTTTATAAATTATTAACCAGTTACTAGTACAAAGATGCTTGAGGATACCATTTTCGTTTCCTAATTTATAAAAAATCAGAGTTTTTGTATTTCAGAAACACCCGCCAACACTTTTGATGCATCTGTACGGCCACAGTCGGCATCAATGTCTTGTATTTGTATGGTTTCACCAATTTGATCTGGATGAAATTTTCTTTTTGAGGTTCGCAAGACTTTCATTACTTGCAGTGGAAGATTCTCTCTTATGGTGGCTTTTACTTACAATGTGAAACTTCGATCATGAAAAGCATCATTTCACGTAATCATTCTAGGTGAAAATTGATGAAAATAGGTTAAATACTATGGTCAGAAATTTACTGACAATGTGAAACTTTAGTCATGAAAAGCATCATTCCACGTAATCATTCTAGGTGATAATCGATGAAAAATAAATCACATACCATAGTCACAAATTTACTGATACTCTGAAGTTTCGATGATACTGCCTGTCCTCTATTATAATTTGGTTAGAAAGTAATTTTATCGTGTGCGGCGTCTGTGAAATTCCTGCGAAACTTCTGTATATCTGCGTAAAGTTGCTTACGAATCCACCCAACAAACACAGAACTTATGGTCCGCTGAAGACTACGTTAGCCTTGGCCCCAGTTGTTTGATTGCGGCCCGCTATCATTCCTGTTATGTCTCCGTCAAAAAAAGTGTCACGCCGGACATAATGTGGTCACAATATAAATGACCGTAAATACATGAATATGGCCACAATCATACCACTAACTTTTTACCGAAACTGCTAAATAGCCTCATACTGGCCACATTTATTCTTTTAATGGCCATTAAAAATAAAAGCTAGCCAGAAGATAGCCACAGCCCTGCCATTTGTGGTTGTCAATAATTAAATGTAGCCCAAAGCTGCCCATAAAAAAGCCTTATATGATTTTGTTTATTTAAAATTTCAAAATTTGTACGGCAAAATACACTTGTTGGAAAGATTAATTAAATGATAAGGACTTTTGCATGAAAAAAAATATTAAAAATCATTTAGGTAAAATTATAAATTTACATATCTTGCACTTTTTTCAAAAATTTCCAAAACACAGTATTTGACAGTGAATTTATTAATTTGTTTATTTATTGAATTATACATTTTAAAAAATTATATGTAATGCGATTTTTAAATAGTTGCATTTCATATACTTTTTTAAAGTATTAATTGTAAAATAAACTAATTAATTAATTCCCTATGCTAAGCATTGTGTTTGGGAAACTTTCGAAATAATTCAAGATAAGAAAATGTATAATATTTTTTTTAAGTATACCTACATGATTATTACTTCATTTTTTTTATGCAAAAACACTTAATCAATCAAGCAATCTTCCAACAAATATTTTTTATAGAATAAATTATAAGTTATGTATATTACATTATACAGGGAGATTCATAAATATCGAAACAATAGGCTATATCCTTAATTAATGCCCCTAGGCACATGCTTCCAGTTGCAAAGTTTCATAAAAAAAGGTGGAAAATTTTATGAGATAAGTTACAACTCCATGGGAGGTCTACTTGAGAAAATACGAAAATTAAATATTTATACGGCCCCCGTAATGTAAAATTTCAAATTAGGAATTTTTTCCTTATCCATTCCTGAATTAAACACAAAAAGTTCAATCTTCGTATCTGTAAAACTCATGGAGTTATGCCTGTTTAAATAATTCGTCAGGTTTTAAGGGGTTAGACACAAATTGAATTGCGTATTATTCAAGAAACAATGTTTCTTTAAAAGTTCCAGGATACATGTAAAAAATATATTTATTGAGTTAGAATTAGAATTTTCTGTTTTTTGTGATGATTAACCATATACTTTGCAAATAAAATCGCATCCTAAAATTTCTCAGAAAGTTTAAAATTTTTTAAATTATTATTATTATTTTAATTGGGGTAATTTAAAATCGTTATATCTCGAAATATTATCGTCGAATTTCAAACTTTTTTTCATTTAATTAAAGAGGAAAATAGAATTATAATTTTGTTTCAGGATTTTTTTAAATATTAATATTAAAAATATTAAAAACTCAAATTAAAGAAAAATGATGTAACTTATTTTTAAAAATACCATGATAAATGCAATTAATATAATATAAATAGAAAATAATTACATTATTAGTAATTAAAATACCTAATAATACTTTTAAATATTTTAAATTTCTTAACTAAAGTAAAAAATACCAAAACAACTATTTTACAATATCGCAAATATCTAGCATTTTAGTACCACTTAGTGTTAAAAAATGAAATTATTACTCTAATAGAAGCAACAGACAAAATGCAAATTAAATTTTGGTGTTGCCATCTAGTATGATATCTTAATACTATTATGATCAAAATATCATAAGATGAACCTAGTAGAAGCTAATGCTTTCAAAATATACCAACTTCTTTACCACACAAATCCTAATATATAATATATATATTTGTTCACTAAGCTGGGCTTTATTTCTTTCTCATGTTTCGCTGCATGATTTTGTGCCCATGAAGACCTTTCCATCTGGTGCTGCGGTAGCAGGTTTTCCGACATATGCGATTGGGAGATGCCAAAAGATGGGTATAGTCATCGTATCACAAATGGTTTAGCACTAGAGGGTTATTCCAAGGATATGGGTTCAATTTCCGGGTGAGCATTTTTCACTCTGTCCGTTTTACGCTTAGATAGCAATATAATTCACGTATTTTAATGTTCAAGATAAAAGTTTGTATTATTAATATTTTTAGAAACATTTTTGTAATATGCTTGCTGTAAAACAATATAATATTATTTAAAATTTTGTTTCTGGAATCTTCAGAAAAGTAATCTTAGAACACTCTTTTTCAAATATTGCAATAGGAACTGCAAACAAAATATTATGCATTAAATCAAGCGCCACCACACAGTTTACGAAATACATTCCTACTACTACACTATATTTTAACGAAACTTCATCTTTTCTTACAGTGAAAGAAAAGTAATTGAAATTTTAGAGCTTTGAGGAACTAAAATGATATCTGTACGGTTTTAGTGCGGAAAAAATTTGAAATTTCATAAAATTCAAAATATCGCATCGACATGAGATATTGTCGGAGAAGAAAGAAAGTTTCATTGTTTTACTTGATAGTATAATGATAAAATGTTTCTAAATTTAACTTATTGTACCAGTGATGGTAAAGATATAAAAAAAATATATATTAAAAGATAATGGCATGACTTTCGCATCAGCATAATCTAAAATCTTACCTCATTTTCAATAATTTTCTAAATTATATTTATCTGCTTATCTCCAACAAGCACAAAGTTAAAGCGCGTTTCAGCCTTACCGTATACAACTTTATTTCTTTTATCTTATATATATATGTGTGTTTCTAAGGAAACGTCCACTAAAAAATAATACCAATATATTGAATAACTCATATATATTCAAAAATAGTTTTTAAGTCCGTTATAACATCTATCCAAATTGAGTCGTTTCTAGATATAATCAACATAAGCGGAAAATAGAAATTCCATTTAGAGACTCTTATATCTCATGCTGCCTTATATCACGTCAAACATATTATTTTTCTGATTTTATTACGCTACAATGTTTAATGATTTTCGACGTATGACGGAAAGGTACAGTAAGAAAGTCACTTGTAAATATTTGACATGTAATTTTTGGAGAGAATATATAATTTCCCCTCGAATAGAAGCAGAGTCTGTGATGTTATTAGTTACATTTTAAGCAAAAACCAATTTATAATGGAATACGTGGTTTATTTTACAAACAATTACTGGAGTTTGATTCACTGAAGGTATGTAAAATAACAGATATTACCGTGCTGAAAATCTACTATAAAAGCGGGATTAGAAAAATATTCAGAATTGTTTTTTTTTCTTTTTTTAATACCTTTTCATTTTGAGCATATATTATGCGAAATTTAAGTATATTTTTTTAAGGAATTTCCAGATATTCATCCAAAATAAATTCTTGAATTAAGTAGTTTTGAATTCTGTTTTTTTTTATTTGAGACGTAAAACTATCATTTACAATATTTTTTTTATATAATTGATTTATGATTTATTCAAACATAATTTCTTAAAAATAATTACTTATATATACTGAATGCTGCAAAAGAATGTATTGATAAACAATACCCAATTTTTTTTCTCCTTTTAACACTATTTCTACCAAGAGGTGTCAAAAGACACTTTTCATATTTTAACATTAAATTTTTCCCTAAGTTTAATCATTTCTCCACAATTATTTTTTTGACTTTTGGCAAAATATTTGTTAAGTTTATTCAGCGATATTACTTTCCTCCAGTTCATCGTGTATCTATAAATGTGCATATGGTATACATATTTCCACCACGAGGTGCCTTTTGATACTTTAAGAATTTCATAACAATGTCTAATTTCAAGACGCGTCCGCCATTAAAATTCCAAAAAAATTAAAATCCGTCCAAAAAAATTAAATCTTCTAAACTTTTTTATTTTTGTATTTCTAATTCTATGGATATGCCGTATTTCAAGAAATAAGGATTTAAAAAAAAAATAAAAAAACATAAGAGAAGGATGCTCTGAAATTGATGAAAGCTCATAATATGAATGTGAAGATGAGTTGAATGTTCCTTTCGAAAGTGACTAGGAATTCGATAGCGATTAGGAAAATTACTCGTCAAGTACTAATGAAGAGGAAAATAATTAGAAGGCAAGTAGAGCTGTAAAGATAATGACATTGTTGACGGATTCTGCAGACGATAGTGAAGAAAGCCATGAACAGAAAAATATTGAAATTGCTACTGGTGGAGCAATTTGGAAAAAAGATAAAAACAAGTTCCTCTCCGCGCTGACCACCCATTCAGAGCACTTTCAAAGATATATCTGGTCCAACTGGACTCTCCAAACAAAGAATTATGATAGGCGAAGTAAGCAACGAATTTCGTTTACTATTTGACAATAATATTATGGAATACATTAAAAAAGGTACCGAAATGGAAAGTAACGATTTGGAAACGGGCCAAACGATTTGGAAACGAACCAATGAAAATCTGCCTAGATCTTCCCGGCATCCAGATCCTAGATCGGCATCCGTATTTTTTGTGACCGGGGGTCTTTCTTCGTTAATATTAAGAAAACTGTTTCATACAAAAATAAGAAAATTGGTGGTATTAGAGAAAAATGTTTGATAAATATACTGATGCAGACAGATTTTAAATCGAATATTTTTAAAAAGAGAAATTTGATGTTAAAGTTGGTCAAAATCATTCCATTAAAAAAGTTTTATAGGTGCAAAAACTATACGTAGGAATTTAAACATTTTTAGATCATTTTATAAGTTAAAAGTTCCCGGTGTGCAGACTGTATTTATTTTTTTTTAATTTGACTCATTTTTTGAGAATTTATATCCATTATATGTTCAATTTTTCAACATTTCGGGAATTGTTTTAGCAATTTTTACATATTTTCGAAAAGGGTATTATTTTAAACTGTTGCCAACTTTAAAAACGGCGCAAAGAATAAGATTTCCTTCAAACTAAAAAAAATATTTACAAGTGGCTATTATGAACAGAAGAAAAACTTTCAAATTAGAATTAAGTCATTACGTGTTAAAAATCAGGAAAATATTGAAAATTACTTCATTAGAAACTATAGTTACACGAAAATTTCAAAACAAAAAGAAAATTTTTAACCCATTAGGGCCTGATTTTTTTTTCAACTCAATATTGTGCTTAATTATAGTAAATGGTGTAAAATGAACGTAAAAAATAATAAAAAAATTCTCTTTGAAAAAAATATTTATTTAACATATAAAAATCTAAATGTCCCAAATTTTGGGACACTAGGCACGAAATGGTAGGAGTTTTCTCCGTTACTGTCTAAGCGTTAAACCTGTGTTTTATGACATTTATTTTGTTCCAAAAAGGGTATATATCATTCGGGTTATTATTTGACTATAAAAATTTCTTTATTATTACTATAAGTGGGGGGGGGGGGGGTAAGCTCAAGAACAAGACCCGCTTCTTCCCAGCCCTTAGCTATTGGCATAGCAAACATTTATAATAATGAATAATTACTAATAGAGCATATATACCGTATATACTCACATATACGCTGCCCCTCTAACTTTTGAAAGCAAATTCTGAAAAAAATCGAAAACTCGCGTTTAAGTCGGCACCCTAACTTTTTACTTCAATATTGCACAAAATCAAACCAAAGATTTTACTTACTAATGCGAAAAATTAGTCAGTAAACAAAAACAAATCGTTGAAATTTTTTTAATAATAAATTATTATTATTTGTATATTTTATATATCATTTTATGATTTATACACATAAAAAGTCAGACTTTTACAGTATTCGAAGGGGTTTTCTTTCGGCTTTTGTAATTGGCCCGCGTATAAGTCTACCCCCCAATTTACTTGCAGAAAATTGTCAGAAATTCTTCGTTTTACACACGAGTATATATGGTACAGTAGAACTTCGATTATACGACTCTCGTTACATATGTTGTTATATATGTTGTATCCTTGTTATATATGTTTTCGTTCTATTCCCCCCCCCCCCCCCAAAGTGTACTATAGTCACACAGTGCAGCCCCTAAATTAAATTTAACATTTAAAAACTATATCGCTTGTATTAATAGCCCCTCACATTTAAATTAAATTATTGTAGTTACTCATTCCTTTAATAAAATGAAACCAGTGATTCAGTATTACAATCCTACTTTCAAATACGTTCTCACATAATATTTAACCTTGTAGAAAAACGTTACTGCTCTCTGTGCATAACAAAAACATTTTAACTTCTTTCCATTGTTATTTGGTCATGAATCGAGCGCATCATTAAAAATCACTTAACATGTAATTCGTTAGATTTATTTTCGCACTGCACTTTAAGATTCAGACCGTTACATTCATATATATTATAATGCGGCATATTTTGGTAACAGCTGCAAGCTACATCTGTCTCAGCAACCGCATTTTCACATGGCCTTTTCGTCTAACGGTTCTATCAGTTTTTCACCATTTGTCTTTATTCAGAAACATTTTTCGGATTTTACTTAACCGCATTAGTATCAATGTACAGTGTATCTTTTCTTTTCCCAGACCACGGGAATCTGGTGACGTGAAAATATACTTCCCCTACACAATTCAAATATGTCAGAAGTTCACCGCATGTATTTGGCGATTGTTTTACCAGCCAATGTTTTTAGTGTCCCTTGTGCATGGCGCAAAATATTTGTAGATTGGCGATATTGTATTCCGCCAAGCACGTGAATTTTAAATGCGTAATCACCGACTTCTGCTCTGACCCTTGCCTCACGATGATGCTCTAAAAAGAGGCTAAGGTTTCAGTCCCCTGTTCTGTACCTCTCCCCGATGCTTTTCATAATTGAATAAAGTCTTCGTAAAATATATTGGAGTTTTTTTTGTATGCAACTCGTACCTGCTGGTTATTGTGACATTCCTTTTATGCGATCGACAACGGTCTTAAAGGACAAACAACTTCACATATGGTACAGCAGAACTTCTATTACCTGACCTTCGTTTAACCGGAACTCTCGGCAAATCAATGTCGATATCTTGAATTTGTTCCAACTTTTTTTTTTTACATTCCTTGTGTATGCAAGCGTTCCTTTCCAAACCACTAGTAGAGATAAGTATTTTGGTTTCCCTTTCTTCGTATTCCATTGAGAATAACTTGACATCCCGGTATAATTGTACTCTTGACCCCCCCCCCCTCCCCCTTCCAATGTACACATCCCTGTTCAAAACAAATAAAATTATTTTCATGTATAATTTGAATTTAGATATTAACGAAGCAGTTTAAATAGTCATAGTAGCAGTTCGATGGCGATATTACACATTAAACGAGATGATTATTCATAAATTCTCGATTATCCGTAAATTTAGATTATCCGATGTAGGTTTGGTCCTAATTACGTCGGATAATCGAGATTCTACTGTATATATATTAGTATCCTCAGGATGTCAAATAATAAACTAGTGCAAAATATAATGGTATGATATAATTTTTTACTAAAGCAATAGCTAAATTTGGTGAGGGGTTGGTGTCTTATTCTTTTGCTGAACCCAGCCCTTACGCCCCCCCCCCCCTATAGTAAATAACGAAGAATAGCCAAATAATAATCCGGATAATAATTCTATAGCCAAATTCGAATGATATGTAACCATTTTGTAACAAAATAAATAGCATAAAACATACATTTAATGCATAGACAGTAATGGAAAAAAAACCCTACACTTTCGTGCCTAGCATCCCAAAATTGGGACAGATAAAGGATCATTATATAAATATTTTCTTATATAAAGGATCAAATTCGAACTAAAAAAATTCGAAATCGGAAAAAAATGCAAAAATACATATTCTAAAATAATATTTCGTCTTATAAATAATACCACTTATAAAATGATTGATAAAAAAATAAAGGAAATATCCTACTTTTTCTTACCCGCCATTTTGTTTCAAGAAAATCCAACTTTGTGTTACAACAAACAATTATATCACCTTTTTATTCTTAAAAATGCACTTCCATTTATGAATACATATTGAAAACAAATACTAAAGATATATTTTACAAAGTTTTGAAAGAATATCATAATCGCATTTGTAACGGGCTATTTTTTTTAAGAAAGCGTCTCAAAGTTAGGGCGCCAGGCACAAATGGGTTTAATAATAAATTCATTCATTTGCGTTAAAATCATAAATGAACGATATTGCGTCATATTTAAAAAGGCCAGATAATTATTAGTTGGCAAAACAGTTTAAATTAAAAAATATATTTGATAGTTGAAAATATAGATATAGTTGTAAAATATATAAATATATTTTCAACTATTATCGTGAATTCCAAAAGTGCTATTACACGTGAGGTCAAAGTCGCTTTAAATTCCAAGCGTCTGCACGTTATCCTATGGCGCCATGGGAGTCGGTTCGAAAGCAAGCCACTTTCTTCTTTGACGCCTGAAACAAAGCGAGTCGCCAGTAACAGCCAATCAAATGCTTAGAAATCTGACGATGGAAAAGCCTTTTCCCGAACAGCCAATGAAATACTTGTAAAATACGTAAGTTACAGGAACTCTGGCGAGTCGCAAGCGATTTTTTTCGCTTGCAATTTTTACGTGTAATAACACTATAAGACAGCGCGAACAATATTTCGTTTCTAACACCAAAAGTTTTTTCATGTGAATATTAAAAAGCGAAACAAAACTTTGGTGAAAATTACGTCAGATTTAAAAGGATTTGAAAGAAATTTATAGCGTTTTTAAAAAATACCGAGAGACAAAGACTCTGTTTACTTAATTCATTTTACATTAGTTTATTAAAAAAAATTAACTAACGTTTTTTAATCATAGACGAAACAGACACTGTAGTAGACACTTAACATAGCTGATTTCGCCTTAAAAATCTCCAGTCAAAGGAAAATGAATGAAAACCCTGTTACATGGAGATCGCCACTGTTTTTTTTTTTTTTTTTTTTTTTTTTTTTTTTTAATAATTCAATCTTTTTAAAGGTGATGAAATTATCGTGCTTTTAGGATCGGACTGTCTGAAAGGGGATTGGCGAGCGTAGCTCATAGGGGGCTGACTTCCTTAGTCTTTTACAAAAAAAAAAAGTTTTTTAGTTTGAACTACCCGTCAAAATAAAAAAGAACTTCCAAAATCTGCAAAAATACAAAAGGAAGAAATACAACGCTGTCCAACGCAGTTTTACGAATTAATGTATTCTAACAATCTATAAAAGCAAACCGAACAAAAATGTACTTCTGCTATGATCAATACATAAATCTGTAATAGTGGAAAAAAACAATAAACGTCTTCAAGAAACCATTAAATTTAATAACAGCACAAAATTTGTTGTCGGTACGACTGAAAAAGGCGATAAATTATAGTGTGAAATATAATGCCATAGACAGGCTAAGAATGTATTTTACAATATCCTCGATTTCTCTGGAATAAATGCATGGGTTCTGAAAAAAGAAACGACAGGTAAAAATATTTCAGGTAAAGATTTTTTATTCCAGTTAGGAGAAGAACTTGCAGCGTACTATAAAAAGCTGCTAGAGTGTTCATCAATCTGAAGTTATACCACATCCTTTCCAAGTAGTAAAAAAGAAAAGTGTCAAATAAAGTATTGCTCGGGTAGTAGAGCAACGGGAACCTGCTTACAATGTGTAAAGTATACCTGTAGAAAGTGCTTAGTAGAGCAACCATTGATTTGTAAAACTGTTGTATTGAATAAGGAAATAATTTTATTACAATGTTGTTTTTATGATTACTGTTTTTAATATTATTATTATTATTTTACAAAGATTCAATTTTTATACATAAGACATTATCAAGTATATTACAACGTTTGATTATCTTTCTATTAAAATATAATATTATATTTTTTAATTATTATTCCTGTTGAGGTAAAACATGTTTGTTTACATTTATCTCATACTTTGTAGATTGGTGAAATAAGCTAGAATATACAACGCGGTTAAATATAGAATTTGGAACCTTATTATAATGTCTAATAAATACTCATCAAGGTATCAATGGATATATTGCTCAAAGTATCTATATCAAACTAACAGTTTGAAATCCCAACAGTATTGGAAATTATTTGTATACAATTCAAACTCAAAGGTGTCATAAGACACCTTTTGATTGAAATAGGTATACACAAAATCATGGTAGAGATAGTGTTAAGGCATTCAGTTTTCAAGTATAATTCCTACTTAGGCAATTCTGTGATTCATCGAGATAAATATAATTTATGAATTATCTTAATCAAGAATGCATTTTTACTGAATACATTTTATTATTTTACTTTGCACCATAGGAGTTTTCTGAACAATTAAATATCCTTGATATCTCCTTTCCAAATTGCGTGCAAAATGACAGGATTTCTAATTATCTAACATAGAGAAGCTATAATTATTTTCTAGAAACGCATGGTATAAGGGATTTCAGTATTCTTAAGATCATAAGTTATACATGCAGAATTAAACATCAAAGATTTTTCAAAAATTCTCTGTTTACGCTCTACAATGTTCACCATACATTTTATAATAAGTCTTGATACAAATTTTTTGATTCTGAGCATTTATTTTATGCTCAAATTTCTATTACACAGAAAATAAAACATTCTTTTGGGTATTAAATCTTGCTGAAGGAAGCATGCTACCTATCTAGTGAGTATAAAATAAACTTTCAAAGCTGTTTTAAGTAAAATTTTAATTTTTAAAGGAATATCCAATATGGAAATAACTTTAATGTCTGACATACGAAGTTACCTGCTATATTTTAAACTATATTTGTTTCCATGTAATGTGTTTATTCCTGACTGTTTATTGAAACAGTTTTATATAATAGCTTCGACAGATAAGAATAGAATTGAAATATAGCTATTCTTTTTTATATGAAAGTATTAGTATATTTATATTAATGATGGTTGTAATATATTTTACATAATCTATATTTCAAGATTCTTTGTAACCTTTTCAAAAAAAGAATAAATAGAAAGCAAAGAAATTATTATTCAAATTACCTAAAATTTAAGATATTTGCACATGGATTTTTTACACAAGGTAATTTTTTAAAATCATCTTTATAGTTCTTCTTACATTTTTAATAGATTTATAAATTCAAAAAAATGTTCATAAGTGCATCATCAGCGGGGTAGTTATGAACACACGTGGGGCACATGTGAACACAAGGGAATAATATCCTTTGACATGATTTTTATTCTGTTGTTCATTTGTCATCGTTATCATTAGTTATATTACCTGTTAAATTCCCCATAAAGAAATATATATATATATATATATATATATATATATATTTCTCTAGTTTCTGGGTGATATGTTTAAGCAAAAGATTATAAAAGGAAAGTAAGTAGATTTGGGGGTCGCGAGGCTTAGATGATTCATTAAGTATTGTTGCAATAAAATAAAACAATAAAGAAGCAATCTAAAAAAAGAAACCAAAACTTTGAAATTTTGCCTAAGGGCTTTTGATTGAGGAAAATTTTAGGGAGGGGTCATTAACATACTATTTGTCGGACATCTAACAAAATACGAAAGATTTTCACTCCTGTATTTGTCTTATTTACTTGAAAATTATACATAAAGAAGGGTTTTTTAATCATTTAAAAATAATCACGACTATAATCCCCTTCCCTCCCCTTAACTTCTTTTGCATTTGAAAGAGGGGGGGGGGGGGGGCTACAGTCAGGATGTCAGGATTTTACGTTAGTTATCAGTTTAAATATTTTACTTTCTAAAAATATTACTGATATCTATATACATTCAAAGCATCATATACATAACTGTCTTAGAGATGGAAGTAAGCGACCATTGTGAAATATATATGTATATATATAATATATATGTATATGTGAAAATACTTGAATTCAAATAAATGAATAAATAAATAAAGTTATTCGCTTATCCACTTGAAACAAAGATTTTACTTTTGAGATCTAAAAACAGTGTTTTGGCTACAGAGGATAAACAAAACGTCATAGAACTTCAAAAACATTTTACCATATGTCTACAGGTGCTATCATATTTAGTATTATTTTTCAAATGAAAAAAACTGTTAATAACTATTGAAAAGTTGCGATGTTCACATCTGCCCCATGTTCACATGTGCTCCCATCTCCCCTATATGTATTTTCTTGTTGACTGTTGCTCAGATGCTAGTTTTGTGAATTACAAAAGAACAGATAAATCAAAGTAATTTTTCCAAACTTTTCGTTCTGCTTATGACACACAAGTCAATTTTTATGGTCCGAAATGTATTAATCTTAACTTAGGCAAACCCCAACGTTTTACTTATTATCTTTATTTGTTATATTTTTATATATCTATATATCTATATATTTTTATATATATCTATATTTTTATAATTCATCTGTTGTTTTAGGATTTGACTTCTTGCAGAATTTTATTTTAAATCTTGATTTATTGAATCAGCATGTCCATCACTAATTGAAAAACTCTTTTCAAAATAATTGTTTCGAATATAGTTCTGTGCAACCTAATTGTTTAAGTAATATATATTGTAAACTATTTCTAAAATTCCTGAAATGACAAAAGCACTGGATCATAATCAAAATATTAAACACAATACTGTGCATAAACACCAAGAGGAGTCAGGTCGCTGCTAACTGATACAGCTAGCTTAAGATCGGCTAAATTTACCAAAGATGAAATTATGCATATGCAATATCTCACAAGTAAAGCTATTATTGTCTGTTACGGCGAATTTTGATTTTTAGTGCTCATTTGATTCGTCTTATCGAGCTTAGTAATTTTATACCTCGCATATCAATATTCAGTTTTTATAATGACTGGGGGGCTGGGTCAAAGCTCAAAATTTCGTTCATTGAAAACAGATAACTTCAAAGAAATAAGTGCGATTAAAGTTTACTAATAAGATTTACAGTGCCATACATTACAAATAACTACTATAAGGTTATCTTATTGCAATATAATAAGAATTTGTAATTTTTGATAAAATATTCGTCTGCTACTTGACAGGCAGGTTTTCGCAAGTTATGATGTCCTCGTCTAGTTTAGTGTTGCCAGTGGGCAACTTTTTATAAATTCAGATATCTTGATTGGCACCACTTTTCTGAAATGGTAAAACTCCCCTTGTTTCCTTCTTAATTAATATGTCATTAAATAAGGCGACTTTTACTATTTCAAAAAAGTGGTGCCAATCAAGAAATCTGAATTTAAAAAAGTAGTCCTAGCAATACCGGTCTAGTTTTGTTCATCCTGTTCATAATTTTTCCCGAATTACGAGCAAAAATCTTTGTAACCACACATTGTCTATTTTTTTGTCAGTTTTTCGGTCACTTCGTAACTTGCGGAACGTCTGCGTACGGTTGCGTGGGAAGGAATTATCTGCTACTGTTTTATTTTCGGTAGCTCACATTATGCAAATTTTTAAACTTTGTCCCTGCCCCCTGTCATTATTAATACTCAATAGCCGATATGCGAGGTAGCAAATTACTTAGTTCAATGTGACGAAAGGATTGAGCTATAAAAATCGAAAATCGCCGTCACAGACTATAGTACCTTTACTTGTCAGTCACATGAGACCTTCCACAAACAATTAAACTTTGCCTCTGCACATGATGCCTAACATAATAGTCCTTGATTAGAGATCTTTTGGTGATTATTGTGGTCTAACCTCAGAAACTGTGAAACAGAAGTACCCTATACCATTTATTGCGGATTTCACTGCTTAATTACACGGAAAACATCTCCCTCTTAATGGCAGTTGGAAGTCCCTATACCTACCATGTTAAATTAATGTACCTTTCCTCAAAAATTACCTAAGATATTTACTTAAAAATTTTTATATACATAATATGAACAATACCTAATAAAGTGAAGTCAAATTTATAGACAGATATTCTTTAGCTATTTTTTTTTTAATCTGGGATAAAAACCACTTTTAAATAACAAAAAACTTCTATTTTTCCAAAGAAATTTTTTTTATAAAAGTTTTGTAGAAATGTTTGTAACAAAAGCTCACTTCAGATTGATTGGGGATATGTGTGAAATATTCTGGAACGATTTCAAATAATAATATGTAGTAGTTTCTATAAAAATTTACGTCGAAGTTCAAAAAGCAACATTTTGAGAAAATTAAGTTTAAAGTTTACGTATGTAATGTTCATATATGATGTAAACAAACTGAATATCTTAAATTTTTTTAACTTCTTGTTATCGTAGAGCAAAAAGTAATATACCTTTTGAAAGAGGGAAAATAAAGGATTCATAATATTAAAAACTAAAGAAAAAGACTTTTTCACGAATGTGACTTCCACCTGCCCTTATGTAACATTGTTTTTGTAAAATCCTAATCCTAACTTCCATTAATCCTGCTGATATACATGAAACTATAGTTCGCTCTCCATTTGGTCGTTTTGAAAACATGGTCACGCAATTTGGCCTTTGCAATATGTTTTCTCATTTTCAGCGTTTTATCGATGAGATAATGTGTTACTTGTGATACGTTTATGCAGTGTTTGATGACTTGCTAATCCCATCGGCCAATTGAATATACACTACATGGCCAAAGGTGACCGGCCACTTGCGATTTTAGATGTTATGTTAAATATCTAGAAAAATTCATAAAGCATTATCCTGAAACTCCCTGTGTGTAAACAGTACATGTCATACATTTTTGTACAGGTGTTGTACAGGTCATACATTTCCGTGAGGATTTTTCCCGAAACCCATAGGGGGCCGTCAACAAATTCAAAAAAACGATTATCTTTTGGATAACCCCGTAAAAACTAATGTAGCTAAATCATTCATACTGCAGATTATAATTAAGTGCCTTATTGTAATAAACTGTGTTCATTTATATGAGGATAGCATGTTTACTCGTAGAGAAATTAAAGTTTTTAAAAAGAGTCCTAAATTTTACCAAGTTTTTTGCTTATAATTTGTAGAGTTCTTATTATAAAAAAAAAAAGGTTCTTTTCAGAAAATATGGCAAACGACATTATACACAATACCCTGCAATCAGAATTAAAAAATAATAAAAATTTTATGAAAAATGAGCACGTTTACTAAATAATGATTCACTGCGCATGGCCGAATATAATTAAAATGTAATTTGCATAATGTATTAGCTAAATGTATAGAGCAAGTTTTGTGAAAGTCTCAAAAGCATAGTTTGAAAAGTCTGGATATTATCGTTGAAAGAATAAGCTCAAAATCCATTTTTCCCAAAAGGAATTAAAAAGATGAAGGGTTGTGTCCAAATACAGTAGTGCGTGCATTATTGTGGATATATGGATACAGCCCCTCATTTCTTTGCTTCATTTTGGGAACAACGGATTTTGAACTTATTCTACTAACGATAATTTTCAGAATTTTCAAGCTATGTTTTTGAGATTTTTTAAAAGTTTCTCTATACATTTAGCTAGCATATTATGCACATTATATTTTTATTGCTTTAGGGCATGCGCAATGAAACATTATTTAGTAAATCTACTCCTTTTTCATACAAATGTTACTATGTTTTAATTTTGATTGCAGAGGATTATGTACGATGATCTTTGTCATATTTTTTGAAAATACTTTTTTTTTTTAATATGAAGAACTCTGCAACCTATAAGCAAAATACTTGGCAATCTGAATTACTCTTCGAGTATACTTGCTACCCAGGTCGAAATTCATGCTGATATTTATTTAATAGACAAGCATTAAATGCTGTATCCCAGCAAAGTAAAATAGCATAAACTATCATAACACATTTGCTGATTCCACCATAATTACCAACTATTCATGGTGTGTATTGGAACACTTTACTGCTTGGCCAGCATAGATATTCCATCTTGTGTTGCTTGAATATGTTGCTGGCCTAGCTGCAATCAAAACCACCACTTGCTTGTAATTTCTGCTATTCCAGCAGTAATTCACTAGCAATATATACTTTTTTGTTGCTATTCTAGCATTACATTTCTACCATCAGTTGCTTTTAATTTTTGCTTTTCTAGCATCACTTGCTTTTAATTTTTGCTATGCTTTCATTATATTTCTAGCATCACTTGCTATTAATTTTTGCTATTCTAGCATTACTTTTCTACAATAACTTGCTTTTATTTTTTGCTATTCTCCCAGTTAGAAAAAAAAAAAAAAAAAGATGCTGGCGCCGCCATCTTTGGAGAATTTCTGAAGTACCTATATTTTTTAGAAGGGGAAAGTTATGTCGGGTTTTCTTTTCCTCTGAACAGGGCAGAACTCACTACTTCCAGTTTCGGAACAGAATGCTCTACTTACATCGCTACTGGAGTCGTGTTTATATGTAACAGAATGTAAATAAATACTATACAATTAGATTTCCAATAGCATGCTGTACATATTTTTTCCTTGTTACATTTTCCTTCATTTAGATATCTCCATGACAATTATGCATTGATTAAATGAATTAAACGGATTTAATTAATACTTTGAACCATTTTTGAAAAAAAAACTACTTTTTTTAAAAAATTTAGTGTATATTTTTGAAATTAAATTAAATAATGTAATAATAACTTATTGAAAATAAAAATAAAAAAACATTATTTTGTCATTTGCTTGAATTAATAAGCATAAATTAAATGAATAAAACCAACTTAAGTGTTTTTAAACATTTGAAGCATTATTCAAAACAATGAAATATATATTTTTTAATGTTTAAAGTTACTGTATAAATATTTACACCTAAATAATTTTAAATAGTGTTCAAAAACGTGACAAATATGAGATTAAGAAAGATTTAAGAGCATTTATCTGCTAAAACGTTAATGAAAATCATATATTATGTCTAACATATACAGGATATTTCATTTTTGCAAACGTTAAGTTGTAGTGCAACATACTACATCACACAAGTTTTGTACAGGAAACGATGGCTCGCAGTCTACTTATTCAGTCAAAAATACAAAGAGCTTCATTTAAATCTTGACTCAGGTTTCGGCATAACATTAACAATGATGAAGATATTTTAACACTAATTAGAATTATTAATCAATTAGGCTTTACAAACCCTAATTACAAACTACATTGTGTGTAAAGCCTTATGATATTTAGAATTTTTTTACATCCATTTGATCAGTGCAACGTATGTCATATTAACGTACACTCGCTTGTTTAATTTAGAGTTAATTATTTGTGAAAATTTTAAATATATTGCGACCCAAGCTTCATATACATAAATTTCCTGTTGTAGCGTACTCGTAAAATCCGTAAATGTAATACTGAATATAGTTACACATAATATATATTTATAAACTCTATATATTTATACACTCTGTATAAAGAAAATGATTTATCATGATGGGAAAAAAATATACATGCTTTTATTTTGCTGTATTTGTTTATATTTTAATGCTTATTTATCCACAATAAATTAATTTAAAAATTACGGAATTTTTTCGAAATATCATTTAGGTAAATATTAAATATTGAAATATGCCAATGAAACTTATGAGTACTTTTTCCAGCATATTGTTGAAAAATTATTGTATTCATATTCATATAGATAGATATAGATAGATAAATAGATGGATATCGAACAAAAATTAAATCGTATTTCTCTGTTATTAACGCTAGTTTTTCTGTATTTATTTTAAATGCGTTTTTTTTTTTTTTTTTTTTTTTTTTTTTTTTAATTTTTAAATTGTCTAATTCCTTTAAGACATTAGCAGCCACTAGTAGAATTTGTTTAGACAATGCATTTATCTTATATGCTTACTGGAAATAATTTAAAAAGAACAGTAGATGAATCATTATCTATTGTCAAATAGCCCAAATTAACCATTTAAAAAATATATATAGATCGGCTTTCAAATATATATTCTCATATTTATTAAAACTGAGTGCACTTAAACTATTTCTTTAAAGATTCATATTTGTAAAATTTAAAATTATGTCATTACAGCTTAAATATAAACACTATACTATGTTTCAATAATTCAAAAGAGCCGCGAAAAAAAAAATAAATAAACTGTTAAATAAAAAAAAGAATCTGTGGTGAAATTTTTCTCTGTATGGAACAAAATGTGAAATTCGAAAACAAAAAACACTTTATTCAAAAATAACAATAACATAAATATAAAACCCGGTATATATTTGTCATCGCCATATTAAAAGAACAAAATTCAAATGCAAATACGTTGTAAAATCTGTAACATTACACATCCTCTGAAGATATTTTGAATTTTTTATGTATCTATCAAGACAAATTTCAACTTGCAAATTTCTCTTTTGAATAAATTTTCTTAATATACTTTACTTGATAACAATTTTCACATCGATAGTCCCAATTTGATGTGCTAAACAAAAAAGCTCGGATAAAGACACGCTTGAATTAATTCCGACGATGAAGATATTTTACGATTCTTTAGTATAAAATATTCATATAGATATTTTCTTACTGCGTGAATTGCTTATTAAATATAAATATTTCACCTCGGAAGATGAATAAAACTTGAATGTATATATTTTTAATTTTTGAATAACATGTGTTTAAATTTTGCTGCCCATGAACAAATATTCTTAGTTTCATGCAAAATTAAATGATTGTAAGGAGAATTTGATTTATACTTTTCAAAAAGTAGTAATATTTATTAAAAAATGAGTAACACTGTGAATGTTTAGTGGCATTAATTTTTTTTTCTATAATGCATTACTCGGAAGTTTCATGCATGGTTAGGAAATTGCAATAAACCGTCCTGTTATTCCACGTTTTTTTTTTTTTTTTTTTTTTTTTTTTTTTTTTTTGAAAAAATGGGTACATAACCGTAAGTTACCTCTTAGCTGACAATAATGTGCGCAATATCATTATACAAATAGGGTTAAAATATGGTTATGTAAGCGTTTTCTATAAAAACAGTTGAATGATTGGACAGTTTACTTCAATTTGTATTATTGCTCAGTTTGTCCAAAGATTTTGGCAGTTTCGATTTTTTATTTTATTTTCATTTCATGTGAAAAAATACATTTATTGATTATTTCATCTATTTTACAATTTTGTGTCTACATGAGAAATTTATCATATATACCAGCGTCTAAAATTGTTTTCATTTTTTGTTTATGTTATTAAGAACAAATTACGTACAAAATATTATTTTATTCAACGAATTTAAACTGAAATTTTAAAGTATAGAGTAATTATGAAACAAATCTTAATTTATAACTTCTTAGACATTTAGAATACATTCATAAATGTATTTCGTACAATAAATTACATTCATGATTGTTTTAATATGTGGAAGATTTCTTTTGGTGCACTTCCATCAAGCATAGATTTCTTTTGGTGCACTTCCATCAAGCATAGATTTCTTTTGGTGCACTTTCATCAACCATACAGGTGTAGGTCAGTTGCACTCTCATTCAGAAAAAAAGGAGTTTCTCTAAAGGTCAGTAGACAGAAAACTTTCAGTTGCTCTAAAGTATTTTCTATTACCCAGTATGAATGGTATTATGCTGAGACGTAAAAAAGAACTTTATGCGGTTACCCAAACACTTATTTCCCGTTGAAAACTCAATCCAACGCTGACTTTAGGTATAAGGTACTTCTAGCAATATTGACCAAATAAGGCCAGTCTATTAATAAGGCCGTTAGCCGATATCTTATAGAGAGAGATCTCGGACCGACAAATGTAAGCAAATTACTAATAGTTTTTGTGTCCTTAGCATGTGCGGATAGTTTCAACCACATCTGATATCGGTTTCGTCATAATTTTTGCAACACTAACTCTTTTATCCCGTTATAACAGTAGGTAAGCTTTCATAAGAAATCAGCATAAATATTGAATGAATTTTACTATCTTTGAAAGATGTTCGAGATAATTTAATGCTCTTTTAGAACGCAGCTTAAAATATTCTGCATTTTTAATTATATTAGTGTTTGAAAGCAAAATATTTGAAAAACAGAAATTCCCTCTAAGGGCAAGTAGTATAATATGCAGTCTTATTAAGGCACACTTTAATTTTGTGTTATATTGTTATTACAAAATCTAATTAAATGTTTTTGGTGTCAATATTTATAGAAAAGTTTCGAATCTTTCAGTATTGGTTAACAGAGCTCCATAGAGAACAGAGCAAATGGAATCAGCAGTTTTGGCTGCTTAAAACAGAAGACTTAGACTAAGAATATTGTATTACAAGGAAACCTTTTTATTTTATGTTATTTTGGTGTAATACCTGCCAAAATATCTGTTAATAAAAGCTAACTTATGTATTCACAAAATTATGATCTTTAGTGAAATACGTACTCCTAATAAAACCACTTAAAAAGTGTAGTATGTTTCGAGCTCTCCTAGACACAAATTAACAGATACAAGATTATGCATGATTTGATATTGTAAAAATATGTATTAATACGAGGTATGGCTATTACATATTCGGACTGATGTCATAAAACCTTCTGTCCGTGACAATTTGCATCATAAACTTTATTGCCTATACTATACTTCCCTTGGCGATTCCTATAACGAACCGTCTGAATTTTTCACGGTGCAAAGCATCGCTGAAATTCTTCTTCTGCCAGCTTGTTGAGAGTCACAGCCGCTTTTGCTTTGGCCGAATCCATGCTCTAAAGGATTGTCCACTTCAGCTCTAATATGACCTTATTAAATAAATAGAAGTCACAGAGAATTACGTCGGGCATATATGGTGGGTGATCAAACACGTGGCTGGTATGTTTTCCCGCGTATCGATTTCGGCTGTTTTTCGTCTGTTTTTGAACGTTCTAGACCACTCAAAAATTTGAGTATTCATATTCATGCACTTATTTTAACACATCAGATGCTTCTGCTGCCGCCTTGCTGAGAAACTTCACAAGAAACGTGAGGTTAACCCCTTGCTTCATCTGAATTTTTTCGATTTCGCGACGAATAACTAGCGCATGGCTCGCTCCGACCAAATGTTACAGCCAAACTGAGCGACGCGTGACCTTGATGTTCAAGCCAAGCAGGATATGGGGGAGATACCACGCAATAGCGTCAAGTAAAGTTAGACTGCACTACACTTGCTGTTTCTCGGTCGTAGCACCAGTCCAGTTATTTAATAGCCACACCTTATATTACATCCAACAAAATTTAAAATATTAAAGCTGATGTCACACACTTAATTGTGATCTGAAATCTTATCTTTAATATATTTGGTGCAAGTAACTTATTTAAAATTAGACACTGGATGCTGGCAACGCCGTGTAGGTCAGCTAGTTTACAAATAAAGTTAAATTTAAAAATTAATAATACAATTAGCATATTTTATGTACTGAATAAAATAATAACTGTGCCGTAACTTAATATAGGTTATTATTTTCTATAAGGTACTAAAAACAGTAAAATATAGACAAACTGTCTACATGTTTCGGTGGCACCGAAGCTTTTTTCAAGACAAATAAGAATATTACAGATAATTAAGCTCTATTGTGCAATGATTTATAACGCCATCATTTTTTTTTTGCCATTCTAATGTCATTTTACTTTGAAATTTATTTTAGTACTCGTAACGACGCAGAAACTCAAAAAATAATTTTGGTAATTTAAATGAATCTGTAACGTTACATATTGAATTTTTGCGTGTTTCAATATCAGTTTGGTTTTTTTATATGTAATAAATGAATGATAAGAATTGGAGGTAAAAGTTATTTTGATTTTTTTTTAAATGCATTTGGATGGTTCCTTCTTCGTGTAGTCTTGCAAGCGCCGTGGTTTTTCCATAATACTTTATAGTAACTATATTTTCCTTATTTCTACAACTTATGTTTCTGCCAGACGCGTAAATATATGAATTCTTAGCTCAATTGGTTTTAACAAATGAGATTTTACATGCTCCTAAATAATTTTCAAACTGCATTATGTCAATTTTAGTTCAAGCGATATCCTTTAATTTCCGACTGGGTCTGTATTTTAACCAAATGAAAACGTTTAAGGTTATGCTCTAATTTCTTAAAAACGCTTCGAAAATATCGAAAATAATTAAGATTGTTTTTAGTAAATTTAATTTAATTTCATACTTCTTATTATTGGCAAGATTTTTTATATCCAAGATTTATTTATTGATCTGTTGTGTATTAAAGCCATTAATGAAAATAATTATACAGTTATTATGTAGTTCATTATCTAAATGTTTTTCAGTAGGGGAGATTGAGGGACATTTGACCATGCTGAACAGGTGCTGAATAGGGGAACAGCATTGAGGGGTTTCCTAGCTGATTTCAGCTTAACACCCAGTCTAGGAAATGAAATATCTTACGTTTTGTGAACCATTGGGATAAGTAAAACTGTAGTTTAGGACTACTTAAAGGAAGAAAATAAGAAATTTAATGAAAAAAATTATATTTAAAATATAGAAAAGCATTAAAGTTACAAAATTAAGTTAAGACATAAGATGTGTAAAAAATTGATAAAGATCATAATGTATTTGATCAATCTAAATTTTGAAAACTACTATAATTATAGTGGTAACATCTTCTACTCACCATTTTACTTACTGTGAATCACACACCTGTGACTTACCGTTTTCTTTTATTTTGATTATATCTTCAAATGAAAGAAGGTAAGGTTTTCTTTTGCTCTTAATTTGTAAATATTTTTATTTTGCGTTATAAGTTTTTTATATAAGCAGGAAATAAGTTAAAATTTTGGTAAGATATCAAAACAATAAAGCAACAAATATCCACTGATATATGAAATTGATAATGTATTTTAACTATTAAAACAAACGTTATAGAACAAAATATTCCAGATAGGCAAATGCGGGACTGTTGATAATTGTAAATGGTATATATTTGATAAAGTTAATTATTCAGTTCTTGTTAATTCTCAGACTTTAGACCGTCAAGTAGAAGATGCAATTTACGTTCCTACGGGTTTAACTGCATTAAAAATCAATAACTGTGTTTTAGTTAAATTCACAACGAAGAAACATTGCAGCCATTTCGTAGGAATTATTAAAGGAAAAGAAGAATTGTATTTTAAAATCAGGTTTCGAAAGAAAAAAAAATATGGATGGAAGTCTTTTTACACAGTTTTAAATGGCTAGAAATCATCACTTGTAGGAGGAATCTTCGAAGCGATTGCTACAATGACATTACCGATAAACTTGTCCAAATATGCAGTCATGTAAAAGTTGCATTTAACATTCTTTGAAAATTAAATATCATCCTTAATAGTCATTTCATAGGCTAATCATATATCGGTAGTAGTGATTGTATTTTATTTTGTATGTTTTATTGTATGTTTACTTTTGTATGCATATCTCATTATTTTTCTCACTGTAAAACAATTATTAGTTAATAATAAAATTTCATTTTAGAAAGATAATTTGTAGCATGTCTCTTTAAAACCCATTTTATTTCATTTCAAATAAATTATCAAGAGTGCCCCATAGCCGAATCTAGATACCGCATGATGGGGGCACATTTGACCAGTTTGAACTACTTTAAAAATGTATTTTACTAATATAACAGCTTTCCCTACAAATCACCACCTCCTATTTTTTATATGCATTTACTAAGGTTAGGACATTACATTATAAAATTTCCGGAAAATTTAGCAGATAAAATTATAATTATGAAAAGTGATCAATTGCGCCCCTCTCTCCCCTACATAATAAAGGGGCTCGATTTATTGAAAATCTATATGCTGAAATTTTATATGTAAACGGAGAACAGGAATTATTTGGTATGGTAGATTGTACGTAATGCGTTATTTGAAATCATATCTGTCTATAAATAACCTTTTTCAGATTGACATTACATGAAGGAAAGGAAGGGGTAAATCAGAAAGGTTCAGATTCAACCAGGAATTAATGTTATTATCGTTTGAATTGAGATGATTTATTAATATGTTAAGTTCATGAAGAGTATACAGTCTAATTTTATATATATTGGGTTTTAAGTCATCAACTAAATAAAAATGGCATTTTTAAAAAAGAGCATACTGGAGCACAATGAGTAATTTTGAACCTCACAGGAAAGGAGTGTCACTAGGAATCTATAATTTGATATAATTTCAGAGCGTAGGTTTGAAATGCAGACCATGTTTCTGCAAAATAACTTTTTTTTTGTCAAGTTAGCGTTTTATAAGTTGCTAGTATTTATATCTTTCTGCATTCAATAAACACTAGCCTTGGATACACCGGTCTCTTCTACTGTTCTTGAATTGTTGTTAAGATATTCAGTCCGTTCAGAAACATGCAAAATGGGAAGTAAGCGTTAATCAGAAGTGATGCGTTTGGATGGCCACGGAATATTTCAAATAAAGTACCATCATTTTCTTTCAGAAAATTCGCGTCATTTAATGATGGATAAAACAAGGCGATACTGATATCTTCCTGTAACAATCCTTTTATATGTTGCCATCCTGCATGATAAAAATTGCTTATTTAATTATAACAGAATAACGATACACACTTTATTTATTTTCAAATTACTATTAAAATACTTTTAATATTTTAAATTGAAAATTTAATTATTTAATTAAAAGCATAAAAAAATTCCTAGTGTTATAATTTAAATTAGAAGTGTCAACAATGTAGTTATTTCAAGAAAATATGTTAAATACTTTAATAATAATAAAGTGTTACTTGATTTAAGTGCATTGCAATTAGCAGTTGAATAACATATTGAAATTATTTTCTTTTTACAAATTATTTTGCATCTGCAGTTAAAAATAATAATTTTTAATTTAAAGAAGGAAACACATTTAATTAATTTCCTTGGATCTTTATGAAAACAGTGATATTATTTTTTGTAAACGTTGACAATTAAATATGACTTTTTTGTTCTATGCCTGTGCTAGAATTAAAATTTCGCCAGTGTGATAATTAATTAAATATGAGATTTCTAAAATAAAAGAATTTTTGTCAGGTATTAAGAAATTTTTATTTTCATCAGTAAATTAATTAATATATGATGCATAAAATGGAAATTAATAAATAATGGAAATAATAAAATGGCAGAAGAGAGAAATGTGCAAAAATCCTATCGGATAATGCAAAAACGTTCATCGGAGCTGAAAGAGTGTTGAAAAAATTGCATAAACTGGCTAGTTTCCCAGATGAGGAGTTGTGTAACTTTTTAACATAGGAAGGTATCAAATGGGAATTTATTCCTCCCAAATCTCTGAATTTTAATGGCATCTGGGAGGCAGCAGTAAAATCGTTCAAGTTTCATTTGAAAAGGGTAATAGATGATCAAAAATTAACTCTAGAAGAATTTTTAACCATACTAGTGGAAATTGAGGGAGTTTTGAACTCCCGCCCCCTTACCACACTATCCCCAGATTTTGAAAATTTTGAAACTTTGACACCATCACATTTTCTTATCGGTAGGCCAATCACTTCGATCCCCGAACCTCAACTAGACGAGATTAATGAAAATCGATTAGCCAAATGGCAGAGAATTACTAAATTTAGCCAACAAATTTGGAGACTTTGGAAACGCGACTATTTGAATAATCTCCAACAGAGGGGGAAATGGAAGTTTAAAAAAGATGATGTACAGAAAGGGACTTTGGTACTAATAAAGCAGAAAAATTTACCAAACACCAAATGGTTGGTTGGTAGAATAGTTGAAGTTTTTAAGGGAAGGGATAATATAATTCGAACGGTGAATTTACGCTTGTCAGATGGGCGAATTTTTAAAAGAAACATCAGAGGTGTTTGTATATATTACCAGTTGAGTAACAAATTTCCTTTCTTTCCTTATGCAAACTCTAAAAAATATATTATTCTGTATTTAATCTAGTATTATATTGAAATTATTATTGTATTATTATTGTCTCTCTATTCTAAAAAAAAAGTAACTACCGCTGTCACCGCCGCCGCCGCCGCCGGTTTTGAATTTTTTGTGACCGGAGGTCTTTCTTCGTTAATATTGAGAAAAATAATGCATACAAAAATATGAAAATCAGTGGTTTTATACAGAAATGTTTGATAAACACGCTGATGCAGACAGTTTTCAAATCGAAGAATTATTTTAAGAGATATTTAATGCTAAAATTGGACAAAATCGTTCCACTAAAAAAGTTTTATAGCAGCAAAAACTATACATGACAGTGTAATCATTTTTAGATCATTTTATGCGTTAGAATTTGCCGGAGTGCAGATTGCATTAATTTTTTTATTTTGACTCATTTTTTCAGGTTTTATTTCTATTTTAAATTCAAATTTTCAGCATTTCTAGAGATATTTTTTACAGATTTCAGAAAATTGTACTAATTTAAACTGTTGCCAACTGTATAAAAAGCGCAAGCAATAATGTTTGCTTCAAATTAAAAATTTATTTACACGTGACTATTATGAACAGGAAAAAAACTTTCAAATTAGAATTAAATAATTATGTATAAAAAGCAGGAACTTATTAAAAATTACGTCATAAAAAGTATGCACGTGAATTTTAAAAGAGAAAGGATATTGTAAAATAATAAATTTATTAAATGCGTTAGAAGTCTTAGGAGAAATTACGTCATATTTACGTCACATTATAGTTATTACATAAAATGAACACAAAATAATATTGCAAAAAAGTTTAAATTTAGAAATTGTGCTAGACATTTATTTAATATTTTGAGAAAATATTTTCAACTATTTTTGTTAGGAAAGCGCAAATAATATTTCATTGCTAACAAAAGTACTTTCACGCGATTATTTAAAAGAGAAAGAATAGCTTGGTAAAAATTACGTCAGATTAAAAACGATTAATTTAAAATGTCTCATTTAAAAGAACTTTCTTTTCGCTTTGTTAAAAAATACCAGGAGACAAAGACTCTGTTTACTTAATTCCTTTTATATTAGCTGATTTTGAAATGTTGTTACACGTGTCTACGTCATCAAGTTATTTTTATTTCGACGTTTTATTTGTATTTTTATTAATGTTGTACGAATTTATTTGTTCTTTCGTTATTTAAAATAAAAATTATGTCAATTTGTATAATTTGGCGAGTGGTTTGGCGATTTATATAATTTGGCGAAATGGGTCGACGGGATAATCAAGTAGTACCGCAGCGGATTTGGCGTTAAAATTCCCCAATCAAAGAGAAATGAATAGAAATTCGTTTATAAGGAGAACGCCACTGTTTTTTAAATTATAATTGAATTTTTCGAAATATTTTTAAAGCCGATCAAATTAGCGTGCATTTAGAGCCTGCGGTGTCTGGACGGGGGTTGGCGAGCGTAGCTCGTAGGGGGCCGAGCCCCCTAGTGTATGTAAATTGTTATATCTTATAATTTTTTCTTGCATGATAATTTTTGCAAATTTATGTGTTAATGTATATTGAAAATTTCATTTTAATCCCCGGGGGAGTGTTTCCTCCGTGCATCATAATTGATAGTGAGAGGGCGCTGCAAGCGCTCTGGACTGAAAGAAGCGCGGGCGAGAATTCCCCACCAGTTGAGTAGGTGAAGTTGAGTATGATGTGATCTTAAGACGTAAGCGCAGTGCATCAACCACTGCCAGTCCCTTTTGAATATTTTTGTAAATAATAAATGTTTTCGTTAAGTTTTGTAAATGTGGACAATCCATTGAGTACGCAACATACTTCATTTAGTATTTTTAAGTATTTTCTACAGTCCATTTTCAAGCTATCGCCGACAGACCCTGTAAGAAATATTATTTTACATATCTTGACGCCTCACTCAAGCAAGAATATTTTTTATAAGCTATCAGAAGCTAATTAATTGCATATTGTATATGAACTGAAATACATATTTATTAGTGTTGGCTCTTCCTCTTATCCACATCTCGAAACTGGTAGATTGGAGGTGGTGGGTTCGATTCCAATCGCGCCCGTCGTCCTAATCTTTCGGAGTTTTCGTGGTTTTCTTCGAACCTTGGTTTTCCAAGCGTAAATACGGGTTAGGTTCCCTCAGAAAAACCCCACGGAGGGCATTCCCCTCTTAGGGCCTATATCCCTCGTGCTGATAATTGGCCGTTATAAACACAATCAACCAACACATCCCCTGTCGCTGATATTTTCAAACTCTTGTCTGTGAGTCAATACATGGTCTGTTTCAAGTGTGTGTTACATTTAAAGTAACAAATTTAATCACATAGTTGAAAACTTAAGTTGTTGCAGTTATCGTCGTCATTGAAATAGTGATTATGGAACTTTCGACATTTTTAAAAAGTAAGAGACGAAACAGGTGATAGCAGTTCCGTTCAATTCGGAATTATCAAGCTTGCGAAAGATGGCTAAATGTTAGTTTGACACAACATCGCAAAAGATCGCCCGGAAGAAAAACAAATACATTAATTTGTTAATTATTTGTTATTTGTTAATTTATTTTTGAAATATTTGATGTATGATTTCAAAAGTTAAAAGATAATGGGAAGTACGAATGCAAGATTGTCAACATTAATGCAGTTTATATAAATATGTAAAACTTTCAGAAATTTGCATTTACTGAGAGGTTGCATTTCTGTAAATTATTTTAGAAATACCAAAACCAAATATTTGATTTTTTTTTCAAAGAAATATAGCTTAGATTGTTTACAAAGAATTAACGAAAAAAATGTATTTAGCTTTGTATTTTTAACGTCACTTCAGTAGAAATAAATAACGTCAAATATGATATCCAAATTTTCCTCATTAAACCTATCATTCAATGTTTAGTGAAATCTTTTAAAAGATTCCAAATTATCTTCCAGATCATTTAATGAATAGTTAAAAGGTTTTACGTTCATTTATTCTGTTTAATGGTTTGTTAATAGAAAGTGTATTAATTCTTGCAAGACGGTTGATTATCATAATTTTCTAGAGAGAATTGAATACTACTTGAATGCATCTCCTTCTTAATGATCGGAGAAAATTAAAAGGAAATGATTCTCAACAGTGTACGATCGTATCGTATTGAATCTCTGGTTAGATAATCAGAAATTCATAGAGGAAGAAAGCTTAGATACATACATGAAGAATTAATGCAAAGGTTATTTTCCCGCATATGTTTCATACGTCAGTTATAGAAAATTATTTCCTATAAATATTTTTCCGTTTCGTATTTTATAAAGGTGAGCCATATAAATTATTATGATTAAAGATATTTTATTTTATTGAAATGCAAAATGAGTAATTATTTTAGAATTTATTTGTTAATATACCAATAATGTATAACCTAGAAATGCAAATAACTACATTCTTTTTCTATTAAAAATCATCAACAAGTTATTTTGCTGAAACTGCAGTATCCGTTTTATCCGTTCATGGTTTCAAGACAATAGAAAAAACTAAGATTTAGATTAACATTATCAACAAGGATATGAAAGATTAAATTTCTGTGAATGTTAATTCGTCTTCATGTATTTCTTTTTATAAGATATGAATATCTTCAAGAAACTTAACATTTCAAATTATTTAGATTTAAGTTATATTCCTATTTAAGTTTAATGACTGCTAGAACAGCAACTGCAACACAGAAACTCAGCTTTACATCTTTTTAACACAGGATTCATCATTTTAAAGGAAACTTCTTTACAAGTGTTAAACATCTAATTCTAATCACCTGCAAATTTCAGCTCGGTTGGGCTAAAATACAATCTAACGCCTCATTCATAACGTCAGAAACATACTATTCCGTATTTTGCTCTTCTGACGCACACAGATTTAGATTAGAAAACTATTAGTTCTGACTTAAGAGTAAAGTATCCGTACCAGGATTCGAACCAGGAATCTCTTGGCTGAAGCCGCAAATGCTCTACCATCTGAGCTATCCCAGACCAATCTGGAGGACTTTTTTTCACCCAGCTACCATTATTGATTGGTAACATATGATCTGAAATCTGGATCAGCTAAGACTTAAGAGTAAATAAAGTATCCGGACCAGGATTCGAACCAGGAATCTCTTGGCTGAAGCCGCAAATGCTCTACTATCGGAGCTATCCCGGACCAATCTGGCGGACTTTTTTCACCCAGCTAACATTATTGATTGATAACATCTGATCTGAAATCTGGATCAACTATAATCAATAAGGTTAGCTGGGTGAAAAAGGCCCACCAGAGCATTGGTGGTTTCAGCCAACAGATCCCTAGTTCGAATCCTTGTCTGGACATTTTTGCCCAGTCGGAAATTTATATCTGATATGATTTATTTACCAATTAAAATAATTAGGCTAAAATTAATCTAGTGTTAACAATAGAGGTTACTAAAAACGCTTTGTAAGAGGGTGTAATCAATTTATCCCTCAACAAACACACATACATACACTACACTGCACGTCTATCACAAGGGAATATGAGCGAATAGGGAGGACAAAGTGAAAAATCTAAAAATATAAGTTTTTTGCAACCTTGAGAAAGTTCACGATATTAAACAAATATGTAGAATTTTACAAAATTTTATAATAAATTTTACAATTTGTAGATACTTTGCAGGTAAATTAGAATGAAAGCAGAATTAATCATTTTTGAATGAATAATAATTTGCCATTGATATTTTGAAATAAAAGTTTTTTTTTTTATATATAGCTAAAAATGTCGATATATTGTAATCATTCGAGTCAAAAATGATAAGTATTGTTCTCAGCTCAATGACTAAAAGGATTCGAGCAACACGAAAAAATGTAAGTTTTTCATCAACGAGAAAAAACTTGAGTTCCAACATACAAGCATGCGCTTAAAAGTTTTATAATTCTTACATCAATTACATGACTTTTCAAAATATTGATAGTTACATATGTATCTAGTTTTATCATTTTTATTTATTTTCTATACAGATTTAGAAACATTAATTATTACAATTAATAAAATTGTTTGTAAATTTTTATAGCCTTTTTTGCATACATAAACGTGTTGTACTATTTAGATTTGTGCAGAGGATACTGTAATCCAAATTATATTATTATAAAGTATTACTGTTGATATTTAAGTTCTACTACAATAACATATTGTCTATATTTCAATAGCATAGAATAATTAGATATCGACAAATTTATAAGTTTGATTATTTTTGATGCGAAAAATTTCTTTAATTATTGTGAAACAATTATACTGCAATGATATATATTTAAAAGTGCATTTAGCAATTAAAATTACTTAATATTTGATATTTTTAATAAAGCAAATTTTTATAATAAAGTTTGGTAATCAATTTATTTTTAATTTATAGCAAAAGGCGTTGTAATTATACTTTGTTAAAAAATGACAATACATTTTTTTCACTGTCTGAGGCAATAAAAAAAAGTTTTTTTTAAAAACTGTTGTCAATAAAAATATCCATGACAAGATAAAATATTCCTAAACTATGATAATGAGTCTACATAAGCTACCTGCATACCTCTGCAAACACTTAATTTCTATGAAAGAAAAATAATAAATTAAAAAAATCTATAAATTTTATTAGGGTGTAAATGTTTCCATTTCGCATAAAATGTTACATACGCTTTTCGACTTTTTTCAAAACAATAAAAAGTGACTAAAAACAGGTAAATAAAAATTTAATATTTTGATCAAAGGTGTAATTTAAACATTAAAATAACGTTTGGTTAATATTTTATTAAAACTTTGTATTATAAAAAATTCAATACAAATTTGTTTCTATTTGTTTTTAAACAAGTTTTTATTTTACATCTATGTTCAAACAAGTTCGACTAAGTTCAAAACAAAAATAAAAATAATTGCAATATTTTAATAGATAACAATTTTCATTCTTTAAAAATATATTCTCCCTATCCAACGTTGAGTCTGCTAGATACTACAGGATTCCATACAAAATGGCAAGATGGACATGCAGAAAAATGCGTTTCTTTATGCCTTTATGCACGATGAAATTAATTCATAATCTACAGTAAACTTTAGATTTACAAAAAGAAAAAAAAATCCACATGTACGGTTTTTTTAGCAGCTGTCTTGAATAATGATATGGTATGTTAAAAACGTAATGGTTCTAAATAGCAAATTGAAAAGAATGCTTAAAATCGATTTGACTTTTTGTTTGTCACGATAATTGGGCTTACGTGACCGGTATGTCTAATTGTTTCGGAAGACACATGATATAAACAAAATTATGTCACAGATTGTGTTATTATTTCAATCGCACAATTTGCAATCTTAGCGCTTAATCTTATAATTTGTAACATTTTTCTGTGATTAGATGAGACAAAAATTATCTTAAAACCATGTTGTAAAACCTACTAACTCAGAAGTAAAAGAACCAGGTTTTGATTTTAGTGTTTGCATATGAAAGTACTATGATGCATGAGAGAAAAAGAACGAATAAAAGTAAATAAGATTTAAATTGACCTATAAATTACTTCTGAATTTGCGATATTTATATTCAGGTGTGTAATTATTGGGCAATTTCGTAAGTTAAGAACTTCCGAAGTATGAAAGGGAATTAATTAGTTGAAAATCAGACTAGTAGTAATATTGCCAAAGTGTATTCATAGATAGCGTTAAATGCCATAACTGACGCTATCACTTAGCAATAGGTAATCATTCTTGTTTGGCATTCTGAAAATGAAGACATACAACGGTGCTGAAAAAGCGAAAGGCTTGCTTTGGTTTCATGCAACTCATTCTGCTTTGTAAGTCACATTGAACATTTCTGATAATGGCAAGCTTAAACAATTTTTCTATATTACAGCAATATGTATTTTTTTTTTCCCTGTGAATTCCATTCAATAAATCATTCTTTTTGCCCAACTAATTTGTAGACTCCCTGTATTTTAACAGTTTTGCTATTGAATGTGTGTTCTCATGCTTTATTTAATATATCGTTGTGCAGGTGCACTACGATAGTTACAATAATATTTTGATGAATTTTCTGAATGTCTGATATATATTATATGTTCTTTAAAAGCTATTATTTTAAAATGTAAAGAAGCATAAAAGATCGACCTACTCTTTTCGCACACGATCACAAGCGAGTATTTCTTATAAGAGAAACCAACAGGAGTTTTTCGAAACAATACTTTTAGATGTAAATTTCCAACTGGACGAAAAATGTCCGGAAGAAAATTCGAGCTAGGGATCTCTTGGTTGAAGCCGCCAATGCTCTACCATCGGAGATATCCCGAACGTTTTTATCCAGCAGTACAATCACTTGCTTTGTGTTTGTTGTTCTGCTATACATTCTGATGAGGACTCAATGAAAGAGTTGAAACATGTCAATATAGTCTTTTAATCTTTAAACACTCCAAACACTGTAATGACCAGAAAAATGCGTCATCATAAGCGGAGTGTCGCGATAACCGGAGTTGGGGAAAAATATGTTTATAAAAAGCTATATTTTGAATTAATTCAAGAAAATTTTAAGCTCATAACTGTTCTTGCAGTTTTAAGCAATAAAACATTATTATTAAACAAAATAAACGCCAGAAAAAAATTGAAAAGAATAAAAATCAGACTTGTGATGACTTGTTTTTTTATCTATTGTTTAAGACGATTTTCCTATAACTACGGTATATCCGGAGTTGAAAATTATTCAACGACGTAAAATCTGGAATTTATTTTCATTAAAATCATATATAGAAAATCGGGACATTGAAAAACTGACATGATAAGCGGAGTGACTTGAAAACCGGGTGTCGGGATAACGAGTTCCGACTGTATATTTTTAATGTGTTTTTAGTAAAGTGACGCCTTTTAAGCAAATAAATATTTTTAGTGTATATTCTTGACTTTTTCTTTGGAATATATGTATGTTATTATGATATGAACAACTTTTTAGTATAAAGGAAAAATTTGCACCCGATTGAATACTTTTATAAATTGAAAGTAGGAAGAATACCTTCAAAATATTGTTAATAAATTGAATGAAATACAGATACATAGTGTAATTATATTTTTGAACAGAGAAATAAAATATTTATTTTTACTCCTTTGAAAGATTTTAAAAGTTCTTTACCTTTGCAAATATTTAATAAATGGTTAAAAGCTTTTAGATTCATTTTCCATATTTATTCGGCCATGTTCTCCCTCAAAGGAAAATGCATACATTTATGTAAGAATTATTACTATCTTAAGCTGTATGAAACCAGACCAAGTAAATGCGTTTCCGTGTTTAGGTTTTAAGACAAATTGAAAGGAAATGATATTCATCAGCATATGAACAGCCTCTCATTTGATTCTATTTCCCTAATGGAATGATCATAAATTTGCAAGTTGAATAGAGTGAAGTATATGTATGTTAACGAAAAGTTTATAAAATATCTATATTTTGACATTTTTATCCATATTTGTGTTATTAAAATATTTTGGCATTTCCATTACCTTTATTTGTTTATAATTGTACACATAAATTCTGTATGTCGTCTGTGCTTTTAATATATATATACATATATATATATATATATATATATATACTCTTTCTTTAATTATGTGATATCATGCTCACTACATTGTTTTTCAAGTTACAACTGACTGCAGTGATTTCTGAAAGGTTTAAGTATGAAACGTTTATTAACTGTAAATTTTATCTTACTAATGTCATGCTTTTTACATTTAAATGTAAAATTTAACTTTTTATTCTTCCGAATTTCTGAGAGAATATATTTATAAGTAATGTTCTTTCTCAGTGTTTATATCATCGGTATTCCGTTTTGTATAATATATTTTTAATTTTTCACTAGTGCAAAATATTTTCATGAAAAAATTATTCCCGGAGTGAATTATATTAATCAAACTTACTTGTAAAATACTCATCATATTGCAGAAAAAAATGAAATAAAAAGGTATTTAAATTATTCCATGAAGAGAAATATTTTTCAGTTTTTCATAATTAAGTAATCCATTACATTGTAACTTATTCCTACGAATACAGCTTTCTGAGGATAAGAGGAAATAAACAAGAGCCAGTTTCCCTGGAATAAAATATTATAGGAACCTATAATCCCCAAAGTTGAAAATTAACCTACACTGGTTTCCAAAAATTAAAAAAAATCACAAAAAGATCTATAATTGGTTCAAAAATGACCTTAGTCGTATGAAATTTTCATATGTTATTAATTAAAAGATGCCTATTAAAATTACAAAATGCAAATTAGTTGCGGTGCAGTTGGATTGCCTCATCTGCGAGGATCACAAAAATGCATGCTAAAGAGTACGTCTGCAGTTGTCTCTGTGATTATGAGATAAGAAAATTGAAATTACATGAGTAATAAGATTAATAACGAGCTGGAAGCAGCAGGGGCCGTTCGGTAGCTTCAGGGCCGTAAGCCCTCCCTTCCCGCTTTTCGGTGTCTTCAATTTTTGCAATTTCCCATTTAAATTTGTCCGGTTTCAATTTTTGATTTTTTTTTTCATCCTGGCTTTCGCAAAAGAGTCGGAATAAGAGTAGAATAAAGGGTTGCCGACGAAAAAAGGCCGCGGCGGTTGACCCTCCTACCCATCTCCAACCACCGACCGAGACTAATAAAAAGCTCGACGTTGCAGTGGTTGGTCGGTAGCTTCAGGGCTCCGAGCCCTTCGTTCTCGCTTTTCGGTGTCTTTAATTTGGTAAATTTCACTCTTAAGTTTGCCCGGAATTAATTTTTGAATTTTTTTTTTCAACCTTGCATCCGCAGAAGAGTCGGAATAAAATTAGAATAAAGAGCTGCGGACAAAAGAGTAAAATAATGGTCAAATTACAGAATACAATTTATTAGTATGACTTCGAGGCATATTTTGTCTGCAGAACTGCGATATAGAGCTATTGGAAGATTGGAAGCAAGTCAGAGTTAGACAGAGGTGGCCAGATTGGCTAAATAGAAGTCCTTCTATTGTTCATAAACTTTGAAAACAACTTCAAACTACTGGTTCGGCGTCCAGAACGTTCAGCCAAGGGTAGGAAAGAACTACAGGGGAACGAAAATGTACGAAGGAAAAGAACAGTAACCCACTCTAATCATACAGCCTCCCTTACTGCAGCCGCTAGAAGGTTGATATCAACGTCTACTATGTGTAGAAGGCTTGATGATGGTGATCTTTACGCGAGGGTACCAGCTATTTGTATGCCTCGCACCTCACGTCACTGGAGTTAACGTTTAATTTGACGTCAACATGTCCACTAGACGACTGATCAATGGAGGCGTGTTCTCTTCACGGATGAGTCCCAGTTTTGTATTCAAAGTGATAGTGGGCGTTGTTTGATTTGCAGACAACAGGGAACACGCTGTCATCCATCAAACTTCCGTGAAAGATTCATGCGGATGAGGCAGTGTCTGTATTTGGGGTGATATCCCTTTGGATGGAGGTACATACCTACATGTCTTTCCACGTGGAACTATGAATTCTCACGTGTGTATAGATGACATTCTTGATGCTTATATTCGAACTTATGCCTTCGAAATAGGTAATGATTTCCTGTTATAGAACGACAAAGAAATATCGCACAAGGCTCGCATCGTGGAAGATAGTGTTTTCAAGCTTCCCCAATCTCGATCATGTTTTGGATGTTTTAGAAAGACAGCGTCGCTGCTATCAATGCCCCTCCTCAGACCCTTGCCACGCTCACATCTGCTTTACTAGAGCAATGGCTCGTACTTTCCAGCGAACTAATCGATCGCATAATTCACAGTATCACACATCGGTGTAAGTGCTGTATTGCTTCTAGTGTGTGATCATACTCCATATTTAAGGTATTTTTCCTATACCAAACTGGCACATTTATTTGAATTTTTTGCACATTTATATGGATGCAGATGTGATATACGCACTACGTTGGCACGATTTGTTCATGTCACCAATTTGGCGAAAACCTCTTTTTCGAATACCAGTTGCATATATGTTCTTAAAAATGCAATAACAATAAATAAAAAAAATTATTAATAACTATAGAACAAAACCAATTATATAATTTTTAAAAAGTAAATAAACAACTTAATAATAAATAAAATACGACATGCGTGTTACCATATCAAGCAAAATGACGACACATTGGCGCCAGTTAAGTACCCCGGTGCGTCCATGATATTGGCGTCAGAAAAAAATTGCACCAACGTTATGCGTATATGACATCTGTGCTCAAAACTGTATGCAACACTTTGACTAATTTTAGGGCCGGATGGAAAATTCATTGGAAAACAAAAAATATTTATGCTGCATTTTACCAACAACTTCTGAACAAAATTTAAATGTAGATTTATATTTTTAATATTTAAATTAACTATATTTTTATTTGTTTCCTTTCATCTAAAACCCGATACTGATTAGTAGCGTTAATTAAAAAAAATGCTAAAATGGTTTTTTTTTTTTTTTTTTTTTTTTGCAAACATAAACAGAATTATGATGTATCAAAATCACTTAAAGTCATACAAACTAATCTAAAAACTGGAAAAAGTGAAAAAAAATGCAAAGTCACATAAATACCTTTATTCAGATCACTTAAACGGTGTCATTGTCAAGTTCTTTGCTGTTACAAATATTTTCGCAAAAATTTTTAAAAGCAAGAAATTGGTAAATAAAACTACGACACTACATGCATAATAAAACACAGCTGCAAACATAGAATACATAAAAAATGTTTATTTGTGAACGTGAATTAACTTCTACTATTGTTTCTTATTCTGCAAAGCATCTCTTACCAAATTTTTTGGCAACTCAATGGAGGATAAATCATTATAAATATTCTGACTACGTTAAAAGATTTCTATTCATTCCGGGATAATGGATGATAAATATATTTTTTTAAATAGTAGAATAATTTATCCATCAATATTTTATTTATCATCTTTCTTCCAGGAATCGATAGACAAAATTTTTACGCAGTCAGAATATTTGTAATGATTCACTCTTCATTGAGTTACCTAAAATTTGCAAAGAGATGTTCTGCAAGATAAGAAACAATAGTAGAAGTTAATTCGCGCTCACAACTGTCCATTTTTATTTTAATTTTTATTTGCACTTGTTTTTGTTTAAACCTGTGGTCGCCTGATTTCATTCAGCAATTTCTTACTTTTTTTTGAGTTTGATAAATTATTCGTGCAGACAAAGATCTTGAATATATCGGCATTTGAGTGCTGAAACATATGTCGATCCGAATAAAGGTATTTATACGCCTTTTAAAGTGCATTTTTTAACTCAGTTTGAAAAAATGAATAATTAGACTTTTTTAATTTTTTTATTGAATTAATTTTAATAAATTATGCATTAGTTATCAACTGAAGATATTTTGAAAAATATATTGATTTTGCTTAACCCATGTATGCCTAGCGTCCCATTTTTGAAAGGTTTCGAATTTTAATACATTTTTTCTTTTAAGTTTCTTCTTCTTTACAATATGAAAATTGTATGAATTAATTGTCTATAACTGCCTTTATCTATTACCGAGAAATTACAGCATAAGATTGATATTTATTTCCTTAAATGAAGGCCTTTTTTCGGGATGTATAGATTTTTCATTTTTCATGATAGAGAGATGTAAAAAGTAAGTTTATTTCTAGTTTTTGTATCAATGATCCAAATAAATAAGTCGTAATTTTAGCTTGTTGACTTTTTTGAAATACGTATTTTTTAAATTGGGAAATTATATGTTCAAGCCTATTTTTTATATATACATTTTATACATGTTTGTAACGTTCAAAATAGAGGGCGCAAGGCGCAAATAGGTGCATATTTCTACTCGACATTTAGAGGGCAGCTATTTATGTAAAGTCCTTTTCATGATGATATTGAAATAAATTGTTTTTTTAGCCTCAAATACGATTATTCTTAATTTATTATTAATAATACTTATAGTGTTATTAGGCTCTGTAAAGAAGTAAATAAATTTTTAATAGTTCATAAAAATAATAATTATAGTATATAATATATAATTTAAAAACTTAATTTATATAAATTTCGACAAAACAAATAATGATGCATTTTTCCACATATGGATATTCCCATATTTACTGCCCCACCAGTGGCTGAGAGGTTCTGCTCTCGAAGCTGGTAGACGGGAAGTGCTGAGTTCGAACCCAATCGCGCCCGTCGGCCTAACCGTTTTCGGTTTTCGAGTTAACGAGTTTTCGTGGTTTTCTTCGAAACCGTGGATTCCCCTGCGTAAATACGAGTTAGGTTCCCTTAAAAAGACACCCACGGAGGGCACTCCCCCTAGGGCCTATATCCCTCGAGTTGATAATCGGCCGTCAAAAATCAACCCAACCCAACCCAACCCATATTTACTATGTTTATATTTTATCAAATAAATATAAAAATATTTCAACGTATTTTTTTTTGTATTTTTCCAGTTCATTTTGCAACATTTTAAAGTGATTTTTACGAACAAATTTAGAAAACAAAAATTCAGCATTAATGGGTTAAGTGGTTTCTGAGAAAAATGTAAAAAATACACAATTTTCCGGAATTACCTAGAATGCTTTGTTTGCATAGTTATCAACTAAATATTTTCATAGAAATATGTTGACTTTGCTTAAGGTGTTTCTGAGAAAAACAAAAAGAATTCCCAAAATTAAAAATAGCAAATATCGATTTTGGTCTTAAGAATGTTATATTTTTATTATAGTTCTAATACTCAGGGCAATATTTTTCAAAATAAAACTTATGGTAAAAGGAGGGCGCATTAAAAATAAATTTAAATACTTTAATATGCATAAAACATACTTTTAAAGAAATGTCACTTCCAAAAGTTATTTATTTGTATAATTTCTGTAAGCATCCTCTAGTTTTGCTAAAACATCGCATACGGAGTCTGGAGAAATCTTGATTTAATAAAATTGTTTGTAGTATTTTGTTATTATTGTGTTTTCATAAAATTAATTTTTTAACAGTATTGATTATTATCATTTGAAATACTTAACGAGTTAATAGGGAAAAAGTCTTTTTCACTTGAAAGTTTGACAGTATGCTTTTTTTTCTACCTCAGCGATGAAAATTGACGTAAAATGTTTACCTGTCAGAATACTAAAATTGTTATCGATTACATTACTGGAGCTCATTTTAATCAGTGAAATCGTTTTCGTTCCTAATTTTTATATTCCTCAGGATTTAAGAAAAACAGTATTTGTGACATAATAATTTTTTGCTCAGCAAAGTAAATTAATAATAATAAATAAATCTTGTCATGTCCTGTCTGTTCTGTCATGCTTGTTTTTATCTCACATTTGATGCATGTCACACTATTTCAAAACAATTTAGGCTAGCAAGACCTAAACATTATACGATATGTACTTTTTATGCTAAAAAACTTATCATTTTAGAAACAATATGTAATAAAGTAAATAATTCAGTAATTAACTAACCTCGTTTGAATCTTCCCAAATCCTTAAAAAATATATCTTTGTTAGAACATATTTATTTTGAATTAAGTCAATTTTTTTATCACAAAAAATATACTGCTTAAAACGGATAAAATATTCAAAAGAAAACGATACTCTCGGTATTTTTTAAGCTGCTAATTTGCACTAAATTGTATTTTTGTGAGAAGAAGGAATGCTAAATGAAAGCCTTCACATGATAATGGAAGTAGTGAAAGTGCATTAGAAAATGTGGTGAAATAGAATAAAGACTAAAAAGTAGATGATTTTGCTATTTCTCGGTAAATCCTAAAAACTATATCTAGAGAGGCACTGTATAAGGTCCTTAGACAAGGCCAGATCGAACTTAAACATAACTATTTTATTTTTTTCGAATTTTAAAAATATACAGTAAATATGAATAAAAACATAGGCCTTATAAAACTAAATCCACAGAATTTCTGCAGAGAGAAACAAAGTTAGCCATTCAATTAAAAATTAACAATTTTGACATATTTGGATATTTCTGACAAATTTACAATAGAATACCAAACGGAAAGTCATACAGTGAAATAGTTTAGGAATTATGTTACTTTAAAACTTCGAACGTGTAACGTGTTTTTTTGTAAAGCGTTGAAAAACAGATTGCAATGCATGCTGATTTTAAAGAAGAATTCAAACACTACTTGTAAGAATGGCTTGCAATTTTAGTTACATATAGTACAAGGTTCTAAAAAGACATCCCTGTTAAAAAAATAATAATATATTTTGTAAATTAATTTTCGATATATACATATATTTAGCGAAAGATTTGTAACAAATAAGTTTTGTATAGTATATTTTGAATAGAAATCAATTTATAGTTAAAACCTTCTAAAGCCTTTATGCACAGAATTAAGAATTCATGAAAATTTATTTTCAAAAGCATTTTTCGTGAATTGTTTAAACTACGTTAGAATTCTTACATAATCATTTAATAAATTTTTAGAAGGATTGAAGGATTTAGAAGGATTAATTAAAGTTGAATTTATAGGAATTTTGTGCAATATTTATAACCCCACTCAAATCTTTTATCTTAAATATTTTTTGTAGTATTTTGTAGAATTAGGAAATGTATAAATATGATGTTGTTACAATAGAAATATAGAAATATTTCCTACCTGAAAAATTCCTCTGCCCCACCTTCACTGCCAAGAAAGCTGAAAAGACACAAAGGCAAAAGAAACCATCATTTTAAAATTATTTTTGTTTTGTGTGACCAATAGTACTTTTCGAAGAAGATAAAGTAATGTATCTATAACTCATTCTAAACTGCATTACAATAAATTAATATATTAAATGAATTTAATAACAAGTTATTTTAATGGTGCTGATAAGTACCGTCAGTAGATAAAGGGTTAAAAATCCAAATATAATGCAAAATGTGTAATCGTATTAAAAATTTGAGAGTTTGGTACAAATTCTCTATGAAGAGTATATAATGTACTATTTAATGGCTATTTTCGTTTTACCCTGTTACAGTTTGACGACTGAATTTGATAGCGTGTATCTTTTATCATACTAAATGTACAATAGCAAAACCCACTGTTATTAGGTGAAATTGGAATTTTAATATTCATAAAATGGGACAAAAGCTAAAAAAAAAATTATAATAATTTTAGAGTAAAGGCGTATTTTTATTACTTTTATGACTTAACTCTAAGTACTTGACCCTAGATGAAAGTAAAAAAAAAAAAAAAAATCCTTTATAAAACTGAACAAGGTAAAATTATATAACGGCAATACCTACTATATTTTTATTTTTTATGGACGGAAGGTGTCAAGTTCAATGTTATTATACGCATTTGCACTATATTTAATCCCCAAATGTGAACATTGTTGTAACATTTGCTGTCCTCTTATACCCCTTGCACGTCTTGAACGACCAGTCCCGAAGGCGTGGACAAAAGTAACCATTTCATGAGTCCAAAAGAGGATTCAAAGTTTCCCTACAGTTTTAATTCTTACAAGAAGAAGGAAACTTACAATTAGATAGCTAGAAAACATTCCATAACATGGCATAAAAACTTATTGGTGAATTCTTGTTCAGCATACTGATAAAAACTCCTATTTTAAGCTGCTCAAATAAATGTTGCTTTAACTATTTTATTAGTGTTTAAATATTAAATACATATTCAAATACACCATTTTGTTAAACCTTGTGCACAGCCGAAAGATATATTTACAAATTTAAAGTACAATACGATTAAAATAATAAAAAATTGTAAAAAATCACCATAAAATAAAACAATACACAGGACGCGTTTCGAGCTAAAAACATAACAGCTCGTCATCAGCTACAACAAACACGTGTCCGAAAGCGAACAAGGTCAAAAAATTACGATACGATACAATACGATTTGTCTCGATTTCTAACCAGCGTTTCAGCATGACTCTTTTTTGTACTGAAAGTGTCCAATTGTAATTATGCAATCACTGCCTTTTCAATAAATGTTTGTATTCATTTATGTTTTACCTTTTTTGCAATGTCTAATAAGGGAAACGAAGCTAAATAGTTGGAATCATTAAATCCTTAGTGATGGTCTTTTTTCACACAGGAACATAAAATAAATTATCATGTTTTTACTAACGACATTTTCTATATACAAACAATCCATAGATTTATTTTGATTAAATGGTGTAAATCAGGAATCTAAGGAAAGCAAAGGACGAATATTTTTGTGGCGGAAAATGCAATTTTTTTTTTTTTAAGAAAGCCACAATTTAAATTTTTAAAACTAGAAGTTTTTTGTATAATTGGGTACAAATGACATCATTTTTAGAGATTTTTCATACGATTAAGTCCAGAATTAAGACTCCCCAAAATTAAGTCCACTGAGAATGAATCACCCCACTTGCAAAATATATATCATTTAGAAAAACATTAGGCAGAAGATGTGCATTTGCGTTCCGCAAGATATCACGTTTTGATATTTTGTATAAATAACTTAGTTTACATTAGCGTTTCATTAGAGTCAATGGTTACTCAGCAATTTCTCAGGTGTACTCAATACATTATTTTGTTAAGCACAGAGTTTTAAAACTAGGATAATTATTTATAATTTCTCTGTAATTTTCAATGCTTTACTTAACAAGACTTTGTGATTTTAGATGATCATTAAAATAATACAAGATCAAAAAAAGAAATTGCTTGTTTTTTCTTCTCTTATGAGTGTAAATATTATAAATAAAAATATTGTTGAAAAGACAATTTCAGTAGTATTAAACATGTGCTTAACTACTGCAATCTACCAATAAATTTTATGCTAATTAGCTCATTTTCTATTCAAAATTAATAATTAATTCATAAAATGTTTTAATTTACAGAAACTGCACTAAGCACAGTAAAAATATGGTGCGTTTTTGGATTAAGTAATAACAAAAATCATGCAATGCTTAACATTTGAAGGGATATCATTAAATTATTAATTTATTGATTTATTTTCCATTTTGAATATTCATAAGGTAGAAAAATGTCAGATAAAAAATTATAACAGAAAAATCCTCATGTTAACGTTTTCGCGGATTTTTTTTTTCCAGAAATTTAATAGGGAATATATATACAGCTAGTAAAGTAATCAATCATTTATGCAATTTCTTTGACATTTTAAACCTATGCTTATATATTGTCTTTTATTTTCCAAGTTCGTGAATATTAATTCTTTCTTTCGACGATAAAGAGACAGAAAATCGTATTTTTAAGATAAAAAAATATTCCTAAATAAGTGTTAATTTTATTCTCAAAATATTTGATCAAAAATAAAATATTTCTTCTATGCATGATAAAGAAAAAGAAGTAAGTTTTGGAAAATCTGTTTTATGTTGCAGGATAAAATTTAATCCCGAATACTTCTTTAAAGTCCTGTCTTTCTTGAAGTACTTGTAAATTCCAGTGAATATAAAAATATTTATTTAATTCTAATTTAGGGACTTTTTGAAATCTAAATGAATATTTTTCAACATTTTTTTGTTTTCTGTGTGTATTACATGGGTCAATACATTTCAAGTGGTCCAGAAAATCATCAATTCGTTGCTTGACCATTTTTAAAAAATCTGAAATTTTTTGTACAACAACCCTAACATGATTGAAGTTCAAAATGACTATTATTTTAATTTTATTAATTTTTGTTTGTGTATGGCGGCCATCTTTGTTTCATCGTCTGCAGCAATTTTCTCACAAGAAGGGTTTACGGAATTGTAAATAATTCATCGTTTATTTATCCAATTCAACTGCGGATTAAAGCAATTTGTACAGAATACATTGAGCTAAAAATTTGGTAATGGAGTAGTTTCCGAAACTAACTGCTTATTGGTAAAATTTAAGCATAAAGTTTCAGTTTTTTTCCAAAATTTGTCCGTTTACAAGAGGAAATTTTTCTAGCAAGGAATACCGTCTACATGACATATTTTTTTTTACAGATAGGCCGAAAGTACTTGGACTCACACGCCGAGTTCCAGATCTGGGATATGCTTTCTCTTTGCTAAAAAAAAATCCCAATTTTTTTAAAAATGTCAAAAATCGCACTTTTTAGGCTTTGATATCTCTGGTGGGGTACGAGATAAAAATCTGAAATTTTTTTTTATAATAGTATTGTGTGGTAGTGTTATGCACAAGAAATTTCAGGATGGAGATTTGACTGCAAGCTGAGATATGGCAAGGTCAACATGTCAAAACATTACTGCCAAACTATTGTTTTGTTGTAGTCACAGCTAAGTATTTATCGCAGAGTGGCATTTGAATTTATGTTTTTGATTATCTTTAAATAATAGTAACAGAAAATAAAGCCCTTTGCAATGCTTAGCAATTAATTAAAAAAATTATTATGCCTAAAGCCATACATTTTGTATGGTTTCAGTAATTTTTGTTGTAAGTAATTTAGTAACTAAAAGAAACCTCAGCACTTTGACATAAAGAAAAAAAAATATTTTTATAGAAGACCTGAGACAAAAACATCATAGGGAAAAAGGAAAGCTGTTAAAGTTGTCATACTTGTTGAGACATGATCAAACGTGTCTAAACACATTCTTGCTTGTTGGTTCAAAAACCACAATTTTGATCTTTCTCAAAAATTTATTTGTAGGAACAAAGTCCTGTCATCTCTTGATAACTTGATTGAAGATCTTGGCCCTGCTGGCTCATAGAAATATACTTTGAAATCACTATGTGCATGTCTCAATTCATTAATAATTCCTAGCTTACTTCTTATGCAAAAATGTGATTTTTCTGCAGTATAAATTTGAAAAGGCTTTGGGTATCTTTACTTTCTGAAAATTACTTGAGGCTGATGCATGGTAACATCGCATAATGTTTCATTTACAGGAACATACTTATGGTAGGAACAAGTTTCAGGGACTGGCAAGTACCATTAAAATTGTGGTTTTTAAACCAAAAAGTAGGAATGTGTTTTGACACGTTTGATCAAGTCTCAACAAGTATGCCAACATTAACAGCTTTTCTCTTTCCCTATTCTGTTTTTGTCTCAGGTCTTGTATATATACACACACACACACACACATATATATATATATATATACATATATATACATATTTATGTAAAAGTGCTGAGGTTTCTTTTAGTTACTAAAATTACAACAAAAATTACTGAAACCATACACAATGTAGGCCTTAGGCATAATTATTTTTTAAATTAGTTGCAAAAGGCTTTATTTTCTGTTACTATTATTTAAAGATAATCTAAAAAATAAATTTAAATGATACTCTGAGATAAATACTTAGCTGTGACTAGAACAAAACAATAGTTTGGCAGTATTGTTTTGACATGTTGCCCTTGGCATATCTCAGCTTGTAGTCAAATCTCCATCCTGAAATTTCTGGTGCATAACACTACCATAGAATACTCTTATTAAAAAAAAATCAGATTTTTATCTCGTGCCCCACCAGAGATATCAAAGCCTGAAAAGTGCGATTTTTGCCATTTTTGAAAAATTTGGGATTTTTTTTAGTGAAGAGGAAGTAAGTCCCAGATCTGAAACTCCGCGTGTGAGTACAAGTACTTTCGGCCTATTTGTAAAAAAAGAATTATGTCATGTTGACAGTTTTCCTTGCTAGAAAAATTTCCTCTTGTAAACGGACAAATTTTGGAAAAAAAACTGAAACTTTATGCTTAAATTTTAACAATAAGCAGTTAGTTTCGGAAACTACTCCATTACCAAATTTTTAGCCCAATGTATTCAGTACAAATTACTTTAATCCGCAGTTGAATTGGATAAATAAACGATGAATTATTTACAATTCCGTAAACCCTTCTTGTGAGAAAATTGCTGCAGACGATGAAACAAAGTTGGCCGCCATGCACAAACAAAAATTAATAAAATTAAAATAATAGTCATTTTGAACTTCCATCATCTTAGGGTTGTTGTACAAAAAATTTCAGATTTTTTAAAAATGGTCGAGCAACCAGTGCTTAGTATGCAATTAATTTTAATGTACTATTTCTGTAATGGTTTTTAAAGCCCAATAAGATGAACATTTTATGGAGGATTATTTTTCTAGATCTTTTCGTATCATAAGTAAAATAAAGCAATACATCATTATTTTTAATTTTTTAATCTATAATCTTGTTCCAAAAAACGTAATACTGAAATACTATTTTTACAGTACTGCAAAGGGAAATCACAACAAAATATCATGTATTCACTCTTCACCTAACCGTTTAAGAAATACATTCCCATATTTACAGTATATTTCAACGGAACGTTATCATTACAAACAGTAAAGGAAAAGTAAATGCAATTTTTGAGCTTTACGATACTAAAATGTCGTCTATGCGTGTTTAGTTACGGAAACCTTCGAAATTTTATGAAATTCAAAATATCGCAACTCCGTGAGATGTGGCATGAAAAAATGAAACATGTACCGTTTTACTTGATAGTACATTGAAGAAGCGTTTCTAAATAAAACATATTAACCAAAAGGCGTTATCCAATGTTAGAAAAAATGTGATGTTAGGAAAAATCACGACTCGATGTTTACATCAGCATAATCTTAAAAGGTATAACATTTTTTTTTTTTTACTTAATCGTACCTTATATAAGCTGCACTTTCTTTTAAACCTATTTGCAAATTACATTTGTCTGTGTACATCCAACAAGTATAAAATTGAACCGCACTGAAATCTTTGTGTGACCGTAAACATTATACATTGTATATAGCTTTATTTCTTTTGCTTTACATTTTAACATTACAAGTTTAATGCTTTACAGTTACAATGATTTACATTACAAGTTTTTACCAGTAATAGAATAAATAATGTTTTAGATATTACATAACTCAAAAATAATTTATAAAGCAGATATAACATCTGTACAAATTTAATCTTTTAGATGTAATGGTGTTAAGCGGGAAATAATATAGAAATGGAAAGTTTTATCTCATATACTGTTTTATATCACATCGATAATATGCTATATCTGATTTTATTACGTTGCAATGTTTGTTGATTTTGGTTTTTCTCGGGAAAGGTACAGCACGAATGTCTTTTTGTAAGAATTTGACTGATAAGAATTTTTAGGAGCAATATTACTTATTCTGCAATATAAGCAATGTTCGTGACCTGATTGATTACATTTTAAGCAGAAGCTTTATGATAATATGTCAAAATTTATTATGTAGCAAATTTCTGAGCTTGATTGGCTGGATTTATTAGCATAATATTGAAAATCCACATGCTACAAATCTATTACAAAACCCAATTTAGAATATAATTAAGAGTTGTTTTTATTTCACTTTTACATTCATCTACTGTGTGTCCACGTATAACCTGATCGACCTTTATTTTCACAACTGTTGGTCCTAGATGCATACTTCCAATTACAAAAATGGTTTAAATAAGGTAAAGAATTATTTTTAAAGCGATTCTGATCAATAAAAACATTTATTAAAAAAAATTGGAAATTTAAATTTTTATACGGCCCCCCGGTCCTATAAGTTATATTTAGTAAAATTTTTCTGTGACACTGACAAGTAAGACAAAAAAAAGGCCCGTTATTCTGCGATTAAAAATGGCCGAGTAATAGCTATTTAAATTTCGAGCATACTTTTTGCTGCAAATTAGGGGTCATTCACAAATTTAGTAGAAATATAATTCCGTCAGTGAATTGACATTGTAATATAAATTTGAAATCTTTAATTATTCTGAAATATTACTGCAAAATATACAATTTGTAATAAACATATAATTAGAAAAAAATAGAATTTTTGTTAAATAAAAGGATGAAAAACAACAGCCTCAATTCTTTACTAAATAATACATATTTTAAAATGCTATTAGATTACACTGTCTTTCAATTTTTGGGTCGTGTCATGTTTTTTACCTTTTGAAAATTGATTCTTATGTATTTTTTAGCTCTAAATCCCAAAATCCATAAAAATGAACCCATCAGGTAAGGATTTTTCTCAAATAGCAAATTTCAATGTTTAAAACTTAAAAGTTAAAACTGATCGCCCCTCTCCCCTTCGAACCTCATCGGACCACTGAGCTATTTTGCTCTTTGAAACCCAGTATAAGCCAAAAAATTGAATACATTATTGAATTAAATAAAATTAAACTGGATTAAATGTCTTATATCTATTATATCCATTATAAGTACTTAAAAGTAGTTCATTTTAAACAAACATATTTGTTTAGAAACTTTAGCATATTTCATGACAATCCATACATACTTTCTCAAGATATCATGCGCGTAATGCCTTCTGGAGTAAATTAAAAAGCTATTTTGATTTCTACAATACACAAATTCTGTAAAAGGCTAATAAATTTCTAATGGTAGCATATTACAAACCACAATCTGTTTAATCAATATCCAAAATTTCATGTTTATACATAAAAAGGTTTTGAATACAGACTAATTCAAACTTTGAAGTTTTTCATTAATTTTTGACGCATTTAAAAGGTACATTACCCCTTAATTGAATTCATTAAAGATAAAGTCCTTATCTGAGTGTAGTAAATTATGTCCATAAAGTATACTTCCCCGGTGTTAATTCCTTTATCTATGCTACTTATGAAATAATGTCTACAACATATTTTGGTATTAGATTTTGGAATATAAATGTTTGTGACATGACAGTTTTTATAGTCTTATAAAAACTGTGGAGAAATTTCTACTGAACATGTCTCGACATACACTCACAATATTTGTAGCTTCTAAAGTTTGCAGAAAAATAGTTTATTATTACATTCTTCCATATTCTTAAGATGAACCTAAATCACCCATGAAATTTTTCAACTTCTATTTTTTGCAGAACTTGTGATTTTTGAGATGTTGAGTATCGCATTTTGACTAAAAAGTAACATTTTTTGGACAAAGTTCGTCTATGTGACTGTGCATGACACGAATTTTCTAGGGTTAGTGATTAAATAACTAGACAATAGAATTTAGGAAATTTCATACGTAGTTAGGCCTTAAAATAAATTAGTGATGTAATTTTTTTTTATAAATGTCACACAAGAGGTGGTGCTGCTGTGACAATTTATTTTTTTTTTAATTATTTGCTATATATTTATATGAGGGCATCTATTGGAAAGAACTTCTAACAGTAATATGCCAAGTGTTTATTATAAAAAAAAAAAAAAAAAAAAAACATAGTGAATATATATATTTTTTTTTTATCGCTCTATTGCGAACTTTACTATGCTATGATTTGGGGAATTTTGTGGCTGCATATTTTTTCTATTAGTTAGAAATGTAGTAAATTTTATATTTGAGGCTACTAATTATCAATATATATATATATATATATTTTTTAATCTAGATTTAGCTTTGTATACCCAACGCTTGTTGCATGCAGAAAGGAAATAAACTCTTTTTTTTATTTATCGAGAAAAAAAAATAATTTGTATTTTTAGAACTGATTTACGGAAAAGTAACGGATTTTAAAGGTTTTTGAGAAAAATATCTTTGGTAAATATAGTATATACGATGAAACATTTACCGTTAACGATTATTTCAATTCAAGTATTACATATTTCTAAATGTTACACCAAAAACTAAACACTGCACCAAAATGCAAATTCGAAAATTTTCGTATAAAACAAGCATATAAGTTCCGTTTCAGACAAACCAAAAAGTCGAATACATTTTATTTCAAATAATGGCAGTTGAACCTAAATATATGAGTTTAAATAAATACTTTTTTTAAGAATAGATATGTAACTTGATAACACTATCAGGAAATATAAACGAATGCATCGCTTTAACCTTGTTTTTAAATTTTCCCTCTTCGTACAGTTTTCTTTTTCTCAAAAATGAAAGGCTTATACAGTTTAAAATAAATTCCACTATCTACTGTTTGATGTCCATTCCTGAAAAGTAAAAGACTTTGGATTAAAAAAAAATATTTTGTTTACATTTAACAATGCTCAGTGTATCATTATTTAGTAAAACTGCTCATTTTTCATAAAAAAAATTATTATTTTTTCATTCTTACTGCAGGGCATTATGTACAATGTTATTTGTCATATTTTCTGAAAAGAACTTTTTTTTTATATTAAGAACTCTACAAATTATAAGCAAAAAACTTGGCAAAATTTGGGACTATTTTTATAAAAACTTTAATTTCTCTACGAATATAAATCCTATTATCATAAAAATGAACAGAATTTATTACAATAAGGCACTTAATCATAATCTACAGTTTGCACGCTTTCCTACATTAGTTTTTACAGGGTATTCCCAAACATACTCGTTCTTTTTCAATTTGTTGACGGTCCCCTATGGGGTTTCTGGAAAAAATCTTCACGGACATATATGAACTATGCTATACTGCTTACACACCTGGAGTTTGAGGTTAATTCCTCATGTATTTTTCTATATATTTAACAAAACGTCTAAAATCGCAAATAGCCGTTCACCTGTGACCATATAGTGTAAGTGTACTATGGGCGAGAACATTTCTTAAAATTAAATAGGTGTAATAAATATTATTTCAATAATCGGACAAACGTAATTAGATTTTGATTTTTCTTTTAAAGATATTACATATGTAACAAAGTGTTTATTTATCCGTGGAATTCGTACTATTAATACTTATATTTCTAAATCCATAAACAATTCATTAACAGCTTGGAAATAAAACATAACTTGACTATTATAATTGTAAACCCGGTTTGCATTGTATGTAGATATTTGTATTTTCTAATAAAATTCAAATTGATTTTTTCTATTCCCTGCATGCGTTTCTCTGTGTAATTGAACATCAAAATATCATATATGCTTTCTTACTGATAAAGTATCAATATACAACAAATAAATACTAATTTTATATCTTAAACAATTAGTTATAAAGTTCGTACTTGTAATACTTAATTTCTTTTATAATTTAACTACTTCTGTTAGTCTGGGAAATGAAACATACCTTTCCTAATTGATAAATATCTCAATTGACACCTCTTGTATTTCAAACATTCGAACTTGTATTTGAAATTTTTTATATTCGATGTATTTCGAATATTTTTCTAAGAGATGTGAAATTTATTGTTTCAGTTACCTGCAAGATTCTACTTAATTGGACAATGAAAAACAAACAATTGGAGTAGTTGTATTATGTTATTTACTGTGGGAATACTAAGATAGCAAACACCAAGTCAAAATTATTTTTCACTTGGTATCCATCTGATCAAACCAACGTTGCAATAAACAGTATTTTCTAAACACATTTTTGTACTTATCTTCTTTATTAAAAATAATTGTTTTATGTTTATTTTATATATGCATCATTTCTCAAACTGTTAATTGAAAGCATGATAAAGATTTACAAACACCTATTAAAAAAAAAGTTCAATTATAATTTATAACTTTAGAGTAAATTTCTTTTTCTCAAACATGTAGAAATATCGCCAATTAAAGTATTTAAAATAAAGGAGAAGTATACATGGAGTAAATACGGATTACTTAAGAACATATTTCACGAAGATAGATTTATTGATCATGCAATTATCACCAGGATAGTTTTTGTTTAATAATCTATTTCTTTTAAGGAAATAACAGTAACAAGCTAGAACTGATTTGTAATATACTTTATGTGCTTACTAGAAAATAGTAAGTAATAATAATGAATCTAACATACACTACTGTCAAACATCTAAAGTGCTCCTGAATGAAATGTTATTTTTTATTTCAGCATCTTTTCTCCTGCGTTTTATAAATTGTCTGCTCTTAAATTAGTTTCTCAAATAAGTCGTTCTATAGAATTAAAGATCGTCTCACTACATCCTAAATGTAAATAGTGTATGAAGTTTTAATAATGGGAAACAATCACCCCCCCCCCCCCCCAAAAAAAAAAAATAAATAAATAAAATAAAATTGTTGCATGACCTGAACAAAAAAAGAAAACACTTTTGCTGGCATTGTTCCCTGTAGAGAAAATATATATATATATATGATGAAAAAAAAACTTTTCTAAAATACCAGAAAAATACATGTAAAACTCCGTAAATTATATTTCTCACAATGCTTCATGAAAAAAAAAAAGTTAATGCAAATTTTATTTAAGTTCTGTAACATCACGCATTCTATAAAAATAGTTTGAATTTTTTACCTTCCGAAGAATTTTAACTTGCAAATTTCTCTTTTGAATATATTTTGTTAATGGACTTTACATAATAAAAAAATTCACTTCGAGAATCGCAATTTGTTGTGTCAAACAAAAAAAAATTGAATTAAAAGTAGAAAGAATTAAAAAGAATTCAAGCTTTTCATGGAAAAATATAGCTAAAGATAGAAAAACAATTAAAGTATACATGAATAAATCCGGATGATGAAGATATTTTACGATTTCTTAGTATGAAATATCCATACTACATACTTTCTTATTGTAAAAAATCTTTATTATATATAAATATTTTCCAGTGGGAAATAATTAAATCGCTAATGAATTCTAGAACATTGTTCCACGCATACTAATAGGTGATAATGAGAATTGGATTAAAACTTTAATTGCGGTAGAAATATTTAACAAAAATTAATATTTGTACTTGGAATATATTTAGTGATATTGATGAATAAAAATGTATAACTTTTACGTATTACTAGATAGTTCCATATTAAAGCATATTAATGGTTCTTTTTCTCTAAGATTTCGATTTTGCATTGTATTAAATTACACTGACGAATTGCTCTTCCTGTTTTATAAATAGGTACATTCATACATTGTTTATTTTATTTATTTTGCAATTTTCTGACTATATTTGAAATAGTATATGGCACCTCACACTTTAATGTTATTTTCACTGTATGTGTGTCACATATATGTTGCAGAAAATTAAATTACTACAAAATATTTATTTTATTCAAAGATATTTAAATGTAATTTTTATGTAAAAAGTAATTATTTAAGAGAAAATTCTTGCTTCCTAATTCCGTGCACTTTAGAATGCATTTATTAATGTAAATTAACTGACATTAATGATTGCTCAAATATGTGAAATATGTCTTATGGTACATTTTCGGTAAACGAATGTAAGGAAAAAAATTCTGTAAAGTTACTAAAAGTTATCTAGAAACTGGGATTCCTAGGATGTTTTATGTAATGGCAACAACAAAAATCCATGTAACAGATACACCTTTTCAATGTAAATCAATAAATCTCTAAATTTACAAAGAATGCTTTAGGAAACTGGGATGACTAGAACGTTTTATCTAAGTGCAACCCGGGTTACAGATAAAAGTTTAGTAAGATAACTGTCATTTTAGTAGATGCTTTTGTAAAGCTATATATTTATGTAGTTTACAAAAACAAGTTTTGTAGATTTACATTTTTTTTTCTACAGTGTACAGATAAAGTTTTAGTAAGCGTACAGATTTCTGTAACTTTACATCTGTAGAATTACAGTTATTCTTTTACAGTATGCACCGTTATTCAGAGGAAAAAAGGTGTGAGTAGGCCTGGAAGATCACAGATAGAAATTTCCCAGTTGCCGTGATATTATTTTCCAATGCACAGAATTATTAGTATCCGGACGTGGGAGGTGAAAACAGCATTTTTGAAACACCAAAAACCTAATTCCTTTCGAGAAAATTGTCTGAATTAAATACTCATTTTAGGTATATTTAAAATCTGGACGATTGCCGGGCAGGTCAGCTTGTTTGCAAATGACTTCCATGAAAATATAATGAGAAAAGTCGCATTTTTAAAGTATGTTCTGTCTGTATCTTAATTAGAATTAGAGTTACAGCCGTTTAAAGATACAGCTATTACAGTTTTTGAATTCTTCTCAAAATGAAGTTTTTCGAATTCTTACTATACACAAAAAATCCAATAGCAAAAAAATTACGCATGGAAAGGCTTGAAATTTTGTTTACTTCTTTTACAAATATTTACTGAGGTAATACACTACACTGTAAAAAAAAATAATGCCAGTTTTCCGGTAGGAATCGGAAAAATAGTTGCCCTTATCGTAGCGGAATAATTTCCAGCCCAGCTCGGAATAAAATCCGTAAAATACCGTTTTACAGACTATTTCCTTATTTTTACGGATTTTATTCCGAGCTGGGTCGGAAATGATTCCGGTACGATAAGGGCAACTATTTTTCCGATTCCTACCGGGAAACAGGCAGTATTTTTTTACAGTGTACACTTATGATAATAAATTAATTAGTTTTATATTTACAATGGTATAAGTGACAAATTTGAAATTTTTTATTCCATCAACATTACCAGAATATCTAAGAGATAGATGATATAATAATGCGATTAGTCTAGGGCTTAGAGAAAGTTATTCGCTTATTATGCAATTTACAAAATACCAATACTTTGGTTTGTTTTTGAGTTATCAGATTTTCCGCAAGTGTCAATTAATATAATTAATATTTCAAATGAAAATCAAATTTCAAATTATTTGCTTAAAGGCCAACCTAGTGAAAAAGATTCCATGCCGGGACTCGAACCCGGGCCATCAGTATAGCGCACCGACGTTCTACCGACTAAACCATTTGGAACGATACCCAGCCTAGAACTTCTCACTATTACAGGTTGGCAAGGCTACAAACGCATAACAAGATGGAATATTTTCCGTGAACCACCGACATGGGGCAAACACAGACTCATAATTAAATCCAGCATCGATTGAATCTATATTATGAATGCAAGGAAAGTGTCTCTCTCTGGAAAAAAAAAATTCCAAATATTAATATTTCTCACTTTAAAAAAATTATTTCTGTGTAATTGCTAAACTATTTACATATTTTTCGAAGTTTTATCTTAAATATTATTATAAAAAATTGGTATAAAAAGAAAATTTCATAAATTTTAAAAAGTCATCTCCGAAGGTGTGTGGATACTTTAAAGCGTCATACATTATTATCTTAACTGTTAGCGATATCATGAGTAATTCTTAATAATACATGTAACATTTTTTTTTATTATTTTAGTCAAGGAAATATTGTTTTCGATTTTTCTGGCTATTATTTTCAATTACGTGATTTGTTTCTTTGCAAGACATGAATGAAATTTTCGATATTTTTTATATTAAAGTAAAGTAAAACATTTTTATATTTACAGTCGCTTATTTGTAGTTATATAATTTTAAAAATCTGCAAAAGCATTGAATTTATTATAAAATAAATACAAAATAAGACTTAAATTAATTTAAAATGTAAAGAAAGTGAATTCTACAAAAATGAAAATAAATTTTGCTTACATTTTACCTTAAAATCATTGGTTTTCTAATACTTTTGTTTATTGGTATTTCTAAAAAACGTTTTCAACAAAAGTAAACTGTATTAACGTGCCTATCTGGATCATTACATTCTTCGTCTCATTTACAGTTTTAAAAAAAGGTTATTTTTGCTAGAATGTCTTTTAAAAGAAAAGTATTTATTACTTTTATTAATACTGACTTTTTATAAACTATATATAAAAAATCACTTCAAAACATCAAAGTAACATAATATTGTCTATAAGTGATAGAAAAAAAATTAAAAGGGAAAAAATACCTTTATTTATTCACATTCGAGATGTTGCATTGCTCCGAAGGCGCAATCTCAAGAATTAAAATGATACAAATATTTTCGCAAAAAAATATAAATTGAAAAACTAGTAAACAAAAATCACGCGAATACAAGCATAATGAAATTAACTGCAATATTAAAAATGCAATGCAAATATTAAAGCAACATATTCACCTCTTACGCAGTGATAATATATGTAATGATTCAGCACCCACGGGGCTTCCTAAATTTTGGAAAGATATGATCTACAGAATAATGAAACATTAATATGAAATAATTCATGTTCACAAATATCCATTTTTAATATTGCAGTTAATTTCATTAAGCTTGTGTTAGCATGATTTGTGATTACTAGTTTTTCGCTTAAAATATTTTTGAGAAATTAATTTTATCATTCTAATTCCTGATGATATTGCCGTCGGAGAAATGAAACATGTCAAATGTGGATAAATAAAGTATTTTTTACTTTTTAGAATTATTTTTATCATTTATTAGAAATATTAAGCTACATTGACATCTTATTTAATCTAATATACTAGACATTGACGAAAATGCGTCATTTCAATCTGACAAATCTAAGAAATCTGAATTAAAGAATATTCAAAAGTATATGCCTTTTCTGGTGTCAAATATTTCTCTGGAATCTGTACATAATAAGTCAAATCTTGCATTCCTTACATTACAAATAAATGTTACAAAGTCTCAGTATGTCTCTTCGATTGAAATATTTCATTGTAATATTCTTGAATCCTTAATAATATAAAGCGATTTTTCATATTCTACAACGGGCAGATGAGAAATACACACAAGTGTAATTGCAGATTTTTATTGTGTTTGCAGAAAGTTTAAATACCCTTTAAAACTAGTTACAAATCATCGACTTTTTTTGCTCTTTTACAAAGCAAAGTTGGGGCATTAATTGCTTAATTTTGTTTCGCTCGTATTGCTTATTTCTGTTTAATTATATATCATGCAGAAAAGAATCGGAAAGCGAAATAAAATGAACGAAAAGTTTTGAGAAACATAAATATATATATATATATATAAATTTTATGAAAATTAACAACAACAACAAAAAAATCATTCCTTTTCATTATTTACTTTTCTTTCTTTCTTTTTTTTTTTTTTTTTTTTTTTTTTCCTAAAAGAAAGTTTTGTAATCGAAGTTTTTCGACTTCTGGTTTCCGACAGATTTACATGTTTTAAGGATCAGAGATCCCGATAAGCATGATTATAGTAAATGTCTGTCTGGTTTTTTTTGCCCGTATACCTTTGCGTCCTCTTTGTTTCATTAAAAGTGTATGAAGTTATGCATAGAATCGAACAAAATGTTTTCTCTACGTTTTTGACTATGGCCAATAGAACGTCTTTGAATGTGGAAATATTCCGCAGTAAGGAGGCGCTGTGATATCAATTTTTGGGCAATTTTCCTCATTGTGCCTTAGAATGTAGAATTCAACCAAATTTCATGTGTGTGTTTTTGGCAATGGCCAGCAGGTCCCACGTTAACTTGGTAACAATCTGCCGGAAGGGGGCGCTGTATTAGCGATTTTCTCCATTTTTCACAGTTTTACTGTACATCAGCTGTTAATACAGAGACGGGCAATTCCCATCCAGCTAACACGGCGATTCTCGAGCATATGATGTACAACAGCATAACGAAAAACATTCATTTTATTACATATTATTATTGAGTTTTTATTCCGATTAGTAAAATGAAGCAGAAACTTAAGAAACAAATTGAAGTTGTTGTAATATTTAAGTAATAACGTTTTGAAATATTAACATACATTAGAAAAAAGAAAGTTTCGGATTGGACATACGACTATTTTTTTTTTTTTTAAGTGTAAATATGTAACGATATTTATCAAATACAACTATTAATTTAAAATTGATTTATGTATCAAAATGACAGATACATTTAAAAATTACTTTAAAATAATGATATAAATTATATTAATAGTAATATGGATTACATATGTTTTAAACATAATAAAACATTTATTAATTAATTTATGAAATAACCAGTTTTTCGTTCGGTAGCTTTATTACTAGATTAATATCAACAAATGAGAAATTTCCAAAGCCTATATAGTAATATAAATAGTCCTTTATTGCATTGAAAGATGAGACCGATAGAACTATTAAGACATATTTCTTTGAATACCTTCTTATTTTAGAAAAACATATATAGACCTAAAATAATAACTTCTTAAAAAATATTAATAATTCATTATTAATAAATTAACAAGGAAAAATTAATTCTCTTTTCAATGCATTAGTACTCTACAAAGTTTATTTCTATATAATATAATGTATACATTTAATAATTGAATTCTTTGGGCAACGGTGGGGGCTACGCTGTTTGCATTAAGCAATTTCGAGTAAAAACAACATTTTTTAAAAGGAAAATCTCTGGTCAGTACTGCTATGTAATGGTATAGTTCAAAAATTGTGTTAACAAAGTTTGCATTCAAAATCATGTTCATAATGTTCGGATTCAAAGAAAGTGTCTATTTAGAATATTTAAAAACTGAGTGTATATTTCTACAGATTGAAACCAAATATCAAAATTAACATATTGCACTAATATTTATTATATTGATGGACCCAAAAATAGTGTATATTAAATCTGTTGGCATTCAAAAATACTTCTAGCAAAATTAAAATATATCTGTTGTTAATTAATCTAATGCCAAATTGTTTGCGTGCAGAAGTTGTAGATTCTATTTACACCAAGAATATTAATTGTAAGCAATTGAATTTAACTTAATATCGTTGAAATCAGAATATAATTGTAAATATTTTTAGGTTGGTACCCTAAAATTGTTTGAAACTTTCCAGAGCTGTTGATGATGCGGCCACTTGTCTGACTACTGATAGCCTGGCTTCGGTCACAGTTTGTAAATTAATTTTAACATGTATAAGTTTTTTTTGTGTGTGGGTGTGGATGTTTTGTAAAAGATAGGGGGCTTCCCCTTCTGGCTGTGCTGGATTTCTGCCTGAGAGCCCCAGCATGTCCGAGAGACCCCCGTGTGGAGTGTAAATAAGTCTCAGTTGGATCACCGATCAGTCGATCTTACTCCACTCAGGCCGGCAGAAATAGTATAGCTTTAGAAAAGTAACATTAACCTCATCGGTCTGTGGGTCCCCATACGGGGACCTCTGTTCTTTTCCTTATAAAAACTAAAATGTCCGTTTTTTTACATTTTCATATCACTTCTTAATACAGTAAAACCTCGATAATTCGGATTAATTGGGACCAGACCCAATTCGGATTATCGAAAATCCGGATTATCCGGAGAATGAGAAAAAATGAAATAAAATAAAACATACTTACAGAAAATCGCCTTTGTATTAAACATATCGAATATTTACAGACAGTAAAAAATGTTTACTTTGTAATCTTCTGCTGTGCCAGTTTTGTATACCTTTTGAGGACCGTACGGTCACGCATCCGTTGAGCATAAGTAGTTCGTTGGGTGTAGTCTCCACCTGAAGTTCAAAAGAAACCATTAATTCTTCTAAATGAGACGTTGTTTCATTATGGCTAATAACCTTTGGTTGATCATCATTGATAATGGTGTTTTCGTCTGTATCATCTTCATTTTCATTTTCTTCAGTTGTGCACAAAGCGATTATTTCGTCATCTATAAGTGAGGCGTAACCTTCATTATTTTCTGCTTCTAACCATTTGCTAATGTCGCTGATATCGACATCTAAGCAACCATCAATTTTTTTTAACATGCTCACAAAATCTTCAGGTATAATTTCTCTTTCATTCTCGCTTATTCCTCCTTCTGTTTTAAGCTTATTATTCGAGAAATCACAATTTGCAGGCCATAAATTCTTCCACGACTTTCGGAGAGTACTATCAGCACCCTGATACCAAGATACAGCAATCATATAGATTACTTCCTTGATATTGATTGATTTGAGAATCTCTACCACTCCATGTTCTCCATCTTCTAAAAGTTCATTCAGCATTTGTCGTTCATAAACCTTCTTAATGTTCTGAAGAACCCCTTGATCCATTGGCTGTACAAGCGCTGTCACATTAGGTGGTAAAAACTTTACCGTTATGTTTCCTTTTTCAGTTGACTTTCTTCGGGGTGTGTCGGGGCATTATCAACAGCTTTGATGGGTAAGTTGCATGATTTTAAATATTTTGTAACACCCGGAACCATAAAAATGCCAAACTTAAAGTGATACATTGTTATTTCTTAGAAGGATAACATCAAAGAGTTTAAATAAGAATGCTTAAGGTATTCTTTTAAAGATTTCAGAAAAGACTTTTTTATTTAGAATACGTGGATGAAATAAATGAATGTTATGGAAATTTGCCGATCGCGTCTCAAACCTGAAAAAAAATCGACAAGACCGATCCGGATTATCCGGAGATCCGAATTAGCGGGGTTCCACTGTAGCTGAATTTTTTTTTTTTTTTTGCGTTCAAAGCAAACGAATAAAGGGCAGCATCTAAGCTAATTCTCACATAAATGTTATTTTCATCTGAGTTTGCAAAATGCCTAAAAATCCCCAAAAGACAGTATGACCAAGAAAGTGAGAGATTTTCATAAGAATTTAATTTAAACCTTTTTCAATAAAAAAATTGAGTATTTGTATATTATTACTTATAAAAAAGACTTTAAATTCGTGATTATGTTAATTTAAGTTAATGGTTATTAAATTGATGTTTTTAAGATGATTTGTAGTTTTAGATCCATATATTTTAACCTAAATTACTAAGCGCCTAAAGGATCAATTTCGGAAAAGATAATTTTTCTGTCATTTCCGATGTCATTTTGTTTGGAAAAAAACAATGAATAAGCATTTGTATTACTATTTTAGCTACGGAAATGAAGAGGTTAAAAGACGATACTATTACTAAAACACTAGACTAAATACTATGCAAGTATATACTCTATATTTTATTGCATATATTTATCCCAAATGAAATTTTAAAAAAAATGAAGAAAAATAAGGAATTTTTTTTAATATTTTAAGCGTTATAATGGACTTTTAATAAGCTTTATAATGGACGTTAAAATGCCCCATGCGCATCCCGTATCAAATAAAATTCCCAATATTTTTTATGCAAGTTTGTTTTATATATACAAATAAAACTCTGTATCGAATTTAAATATTTGAATATAAATGTAAAAAATATATATATATTTCTAAATTTTATGAAATTTTTAGAATTTTTCCATCATGTTTCTGCAATTAACTATCTTTAAGTTTTCGAAATATATTTAGTTCTAAAAAATGACGCACAATTTTATAACATCGTGCGTAAATATGTCAAAATTTTAAAAATGAAATTTTTTCATAAAGTAATTTAGTTCTGATATATAAACAAACTAATTGGCAAACTAATGTTACAAATCAAAATTTAATTTTAGATATGTACGAAAAGGTATTCTTTTTTACATTTTTAAAGTTAACTTTTTTGTGTGAAAAAGAAGAAAACATTGTATGCATAATGTTGCATTGCATTTCATGATAGACGTTGATAGTCCGTTTTTTGCGATATTTGAAGTACAGTGATTTCAAAAGTTGTAATTTTACTTACAAACACTTAAAAAAAAATGAAGAAACGTGAATAGTAACTTGTTTGGAATTTGCGGTGATAGTGACCTGTGTTAGCTTAAAAGCTATATGCATGTGAACACTAAATCCAGAAAAAACTGAAAGTAGTATTTTCAAAATGAGTATAGTGAAGGGTATAAAAAAGAAAGAATAATGAAAATTTACAGTAAAAGTCGCGTGTTATTGAAATAGAGGTGGATAAATAGTTTGTACGTATCATCCTTTTCCTGTCTGGTACTTCAAATGCTTTTAGTTTATGCGTTTTGTTATCGCCTCCCCCCTCCATAAGGAATGAATTTTTTTAATATATGTGTGGCATCTCAGTCAAACGACTGGCGCATTTTTTTATCCTTATTATTGAAAAAGTGTACCGTTTGTAATGTTATTCATTTCCTAATTCTTCCGAATGTCTTCGAAACAAACAAAAAAGTCTATTTAATAAACCAGAAAACAAAATCAATTCATATTGTTTTATCTTCGGATTTTATGAAAACATTATAAAAATAGTGATTCTGCAGTTGTTCAGCCAATATTTTTTATTATTTGATAAATTACTAGAAAATTTAATTCTTCATAATATAACCATGTGCATGCTATAAATTTCTTTTTAAACAGAAGAATAAATGTTTCATTTTGAAGGATATTTTGGAGGATATTTGAAGGATTGTAGAATTTCTTAAGTTTATAAAATGTTAAATAAATTGTTAAAATCTTTTAGGTTCATTTTCTACATTTATCCCGCTATGTTCTTCCTAAAAGCAAAATGCATACATTTATGTAAGATTTATTATTATGTTAAGCTGATACGGAGCAGTCTGCTTAAATGCATTTCCGTGTTAGGGTTTCAAGACAAATTGAAACAAAGAAAAAAGTATTCATCAGCGTATGAATAACTTGTCATTTGATTGTATTTCCCTAATGGATTAAGGATAAATCTGTAAGTTGAATAGAGTGAAATGTATGCAATATATATATACATTCCCCCTGCATTTAAGTTTTTAAAGTCATTTGCAATACCTATGATATGTGTCTACGGTCTATGCGTCGTTGTTTTAGCCTCCGGTACGGTATGCTATTTGTTTCTCTCTGCTTATTTTATTTCCAATAAATAACGTTACCTTACAGAAGCTAACCGTAAAACAAAGCATTACGATTAAATACTCTTTAGCAATTTTTTTAACTTCTAAGCATCGCACATTTTCAATTTTTATACCGTCGTATAGGGAAAAAAATTTCTTTTAAATGCATTTTGTTTGAAAACTATATCTCTATTTATTTTTGAAATATTAATTTTTTTTTGTTGTTTTTGGAGCCATTTGCTTAATATTGGCAACGGAAATACTCCATTTCAGTAGAAAGTAAAGGAAAAATAGTTTTAAAATAGTAATTATATATTTTTCTGGCCATTTTCTCGTAACAACCGAAAGAAAATATAATTAAAATACGTGCTATTTTGAACAAAATATAAACGAACGATTTCTGTTAAAACAATGGAGCTATTGTATACGATATTTAATTGTAAATATCTATGAATCATTAGATACCCGTTTATTTTTCGATTTTCTTGATTGACGGAATCTTTTTTCTGCATTTGTGCATTATTTCGCGATAGTGATGTGCTACGCATGGTTTACTGTAGATGTTTAAGAGTAGATCGTAAATGTGAAATTCTTAAGCGGATGCGAATTACGTCATTTTACATAAAATAAAACGTGTGCTTTAAGTCTTAAAATTGAAATATGTTTCGTATTGCAGTAGAGTCCCGCTTAACCGAGTTATTTTCTTCTGATGGACTGGTGACTTCTACTATTATGAAACAGCCATTATAAATGAAGTGTTAGGTAAAGATGAAAGAGCAGTCGTAAAAAAAAAAAACAGAAAAAATATATATGACCATTTGTTCCCCCATTCTGACCAGAAAATCAGAGTTGTAACTTTTTACATCTGCTCTTTCATCTTCAACTAACACTTCATTTATAATGGCTATTTCATAATAATAGAAGCCATCAGTCCTTCAAAAGAAAGTGAAGTAATGGAAATGCCGGGAACTGAAAAAGCAGAATTCCTGTTCTCTAGTTTAAACATTTTTTTCGCCCTAGATTACTCTTAGTTGTGCAGCTTTTGAGGTTTATTTATAACGTTATATAATTGTATAGTTACAAATATCGAAAGAGTAAAAAAAAATATTAAAATTAATGTTTGTTTAACTGATAACATTATTTTACTATTGTCGTTTTTTAAAAATAAATATGAAAAAATTTCACATTTTATTTTTGAAATTTTCAGAAACAATGAATATATAAATACAGTTTCTTTCTCTTAGTGCTCATTTCAACGTTATTCGATTCGGTAAAATATATGTTTAATTTTTCACTAGCGCAAAAACTTCCACAGGATTTTTTTTTTTTTTTTTTTTTTTTGAATTACTTATATTAATGGGCTTTACGCGTAAAATAAAATGTTCTCCTTGTATGCCATCGTAATTTGATGAAACAAATAAAATAGAATGAAAATGTGTTTGAATGAATAATTATGTTTATCTGTTTTCAAAATTAAGCATTCCATTACACTGTTTTTTTTTCTTCTAATGAAATCTTATTAAGATAAAACAGTGTTAACAAAGTTTCTGGTATATATTGTCTCATTTTTGAAAAATAACCCTATTACCTTCTGTTAAAATAGGTTTATTGCTCTTGCAAACCTGGTTATAAATTTAAGACAATGAGAAAAATTGTAGATAAAATGATTTGAAGATTAAACTGTAATTTAAACAATAAATTACATTAGGACACAATAAAAATAACCTTACGAATTTAATACAATATTAATTTATAAAAAGAAAGAAAATGCCAGTTTGCTTATTGTGGACAAAAAGGTCATGGATACCAGTGGAATTAAATTTATTCTGGATACAATATAATCATAAGAATATAGGTGCATGTATTTCATTAATGCCGCTGTCACAAAAATACATGTACCTGAGCTTCGAGCCCAAAAAATAAAACATCACTGGAGGCAATAGAAGTGTTCTACAGAAATCTTAAAAGTACATAAAATTCAAAAATACCTTAAACCATAATACCTTTGTCCTTAAAACGTAATTACACGTTTCCAGATCGCGCAGATGAAAAAAAAAAAAAAAGATTTCATGCAACAACTTCCTTGTGTAAGAATCTCAAAGCACATGGAATTCGGTAGTGCCGTGATAAAACCTGTTCAGTAAATTGTACCAAAAGCTTTATACAGTACCTTGACTATTTTATCGGGCCAATGATGTTGATAAATCTATGAAAATAAATCATTATTTATGCTGTATTTTCTGAACAAATTCTGAAGATATTCCAATATATTTTCTAATTTTGTTATTGTAATTAGAAAATCTTTAATCTCTTTTCTTTCATGATGTCATGGTTCTGATTTATTAACGCTAATTAAATAAATATATATATATATCAGTTTTTTGGTTGTTTTAATAAACAAAAGGAAAATTACTAAATTCGAAAATTGTAAGTTTTTTTAAGATTTGATCGTAGTATTGTGATATTTTTATTGTAGCTCTCAGACCTAGGGAAACATTTTTCAAAATAAAATTTATAGGAAACGCAGAGCGTATAAATATTTTCTGTAATTTTATATGAATACAAAATAGATTTTAAAAAATTCCATTTCTAAAAATTAGTTATGTGTATGAATATTTTAAGCACCTTGTGTTAAACCAAAACTTCAAATACGGAATATCTAGAAATCTTGATTAATATAATTGTTTGTATTAATTTGTTATTATTGTCTTGTCTTAAATGTTATATATTTTTTCAACAATATTGATTTTTTAGGTTGGTTACACAGTTAATAAAAAAGTCTTTTCCATTTGAAACTTTGACAGTATGCTTCTTTATCATATTAACTAAGAAAATTGACGTAAAGTTTTTACCTGTCACTGTTATTAAATTGTTATCGATTACATTACTGGAACTTCATTTAATCCGTGGAATATTTATTTCGCTTGAAATTTTTATATTTTTACGGATCTAAGAAAAAAAAATGAGAAAGAGAACTTTAATGCACATACAAGCCAATCAATAATAATAATTAAAAAAAACCCTTTTTTGATAATATTTTTTGTCATGCATTAACGACATGTGTTACAATTGTTTTTATATCACATTTAACACATGTCATGTTATTTCAAAAAAAGTTGTGATAACACGAATTAAACCTGATAATGTGCAGCGTTCTTTTTATTTTTAAAAAGTACAGTTTACCTTTTTAAAACAATAAAAAAAGGAATTAATTCAGCAATTAAGTAACTTTTTTTGCTTTTCTAAAAAATCTTTACAGTTACAAAGTTTACATTCATTTTAAATTCAGTCGAATGTTATTAACAAGAAAAAAAATATTTCATCTGTGTTAAACCAGATAAAATATTCAAAATTAAATTATTTTCCTTGAATTTATTAAGTAAACGATTCTTATTGAATCGGTATTGTTATTTAAATCAGCAATACCAAATCAAAGCCGTTAAAAAGTAATAAAAAATAGTGTATTGCAAATATTGTTAAATCAGAGGAAAATCTGAAAGAGGGATGTTGTTGCTCTTACTTGACAAAATCTAACACAATACCCCTTGACATGGAGAATTTGCACATAAACTGCTAAAATGCATTCCGAATTACATCAATGTAATGCCAGAAAAAATTTAAATACCCTGTAAAGTTCAAGTGCAAAATTATCTCAGAGAGCAGCCCCACAGTGGCCGAGAGGTTGTGCTCTTGAAGCTGGTAGACGGGAGGTAATGGGGTCGATCCAAAGCGCGCTCGTCGGTCTAATCGTTCGGACTTTTCGTGGTTTTCTTCGAACCTTGGTTTTCCAACCGTAAATACGGGTTAGGTTCACTTAGAAAGACACCCAACGACCCCCCTCCCCTCATAGGCCCATATACCTCGTGCTGATAATTGGCCGTCATAAATACAACCAACCGTCTCAGAGAGCAAGAAAAATATCCATTTAATTCGAAATTAACAATTTTGACATATTTGTATTTTTCAGAAAAAGTTCGCACAAGGATACGAAACGGGAAATAATTCATTCAAATAATTTAGGGATTATGAAGGTTGAAAGATTTGAACTCCTAAATTTAAATTTCTTTTTAATCGTTAAAAAAATGATTAACATGCATATGGGTTTTAAAGAACTTTTAAAAGGATACCAAACGGGAAATAATTCGTTCAAATAATTTAGGGATTATGAAGGTTGAAAGATTGGAACCCTTAAATTTAAATTTCTTTTTAATCGTTAAAAAAATTGTTTAACATGCATATGGGTTTTAAAGAACATCTAAAAAGCTACATGTCAGACTCATCTGCAATTTCAAACCGGGTAAGGAATTCAAAATAAAATAACCGTCTTCGTATTTTTCAAGTGAAATATTTTTAGTAAAATAGTATTGTTATAACTAATTGTATATATTATTGTATAAGTCATGCCAAATCGAAGCAGTTACAAGTTAATGAAAATGCAAATATTGTTAAAACAGTATAGTGCAAGTTTCTGAAAACTTATTCCAAGAAAAAAAACATCACATTTTTGAAAATAAATGTCCAAAGTATACACTTTTTAAAAGGGAATTTCGAAACTAATGTGAATTGTAAAATACATTTTTAACGGAAATCGATTTCTAAAAATGAATATGAGAATTCAAAATTTACTCATTCTGATAAGCAATTTTGGAGTTACGCTTTAAAAATTATCGGCGTCGAAATCTTTCTTATTCAACGATTAAAACGAAATTGAACATTACGAGTTCCAAACTTTAAAACTTCTACATTCATAGACTTCTATTTTGTTGAATGACCTTTTTGTCGAATATCATAGTATAACGCTTTTTTTAATCAAAATTTGATGTCAAAATGAGTATCCGTATTTAAACTTTCATGCTATTTCTATACGAAGACGAATCCTAAGCCTTCTTTTTAAATCAAAAATTGAACGAAAACACAATTTACGATTTAATGGCTATTTTAGATTTTATCTGAGACAATTTTAACATCACGGGGTGTATCTTTTCTTTATACTGACTTTGCAATAACAAAAGCCCATTCTTCTTAGAAGAAATTGCATATCTCTCAATACATAAAAAAGGACAAAAAAACATAAGTGTATAATATTTTTAGAGTAAGAGAGTATATATTTTTTTTATTTAGTTGCCTGTCATTGAGATATATAAAATTTGTATAGTTAAAGTATTTCTCAAATACTTTATAAAAATAAACAAGACAAACATTTCTAAAGACAATATTCATTTTTGACGTTCGAAAGAAAATTAATATATATTTTAAAACTTGTCAAATGTGTTATACTTTATGGCAATGTATTTAATTTTCAAAGGAAAACGTTGTTACAGTTGATGTCCTCCCTGATGCCGGTATAGACACCAAATCACTTAGTTCACAAAAGAGACTAAGTTCAATTAAACAAGGCTCGACAACGCTCTTAAAGTTTCCCCATAATTCGGATTGTTACAAGACGGGAGAAACTACAGCTTAACTCTGAAAACTTTCAATGAAACATCTTAAAGGCTCATTCTGCAGAATGATTAAAAACATGTATTTATGCTACTTCAATTGAAACTATTTTAGCTATTTTATTATTTTTCAATATCAAATAAATTTTAAAATACAGCATTTTGATAAACTTTATGGACAGTCGAGATGTACTACCGACATATTTAAGAAAGAAACCGACTTTATTCGGCTTCTAGGAGATTTTCAGCAGAACTTGATTGGCGATTTTATTTTTTATTGAAAGCTGTTTATTTATTAGTAGTATTTATTATTCAGTACTATTTAGTAAATGTTTACATTCTTCTTATTACTTTTTTACTTAAAAAAGAAAAAAAATATAATATCCCTTTAAAATGGTTGCCATGCGGTTGTCATTTTTGCGGAAAAGAAGGAAAGGAAATGTAAATAGTGGTAATAACTAGATCTTTAGCTAGAGCATTTTTTCATACGGAAGAATAAAATAAATAATTGTAGTTTTATTAATAATATTTTCTTTTTAGGAACAATCAATACTCTTATTTTAATTAAATGGTGTTTAAAACCATCATTAAACTGAGGACCCTAAAAGCGGATATTTTGTGGCAGAAAATGAATTCTTTTTAAAAGAAAGCAGTAATTTCAATTTTTAAAACTATAATATTTCTCTCTAATTGCGTCCAAATCACACCATTTTTAGAGCTTTTTTGTTCCCATTCTCATCCCACCGAAATTAAGACAAAATTATAAAAGGTTACGAATCACGTCACCTGGAAATTTTACATCATTTTTAAAAATGATTCGTTTGAATTAATGAATTTTTATTCAGAAAGGTATCATGTTTTAATATAGTTTTGTCCGAATAACATAGGTTTATTATCGTTTTATTATAATCAAATGTTTTTAAACAATTTATCATTATAATGCAATACCCAGATTTCTTTTGTCCGCTACAGTACTTATTAAAAAAAAAAAGAAAAAAAGAAAAAAAAAACACAGTGTTTAAAATCTAGAATAATAAGTTTAATCTCTCTGTAATTTTCAGTGCTTCTATGTAAGCAGAAACTATAATTTAATATGATCATTAAAAGAAAAACAAGCCAAAATATAAATTGCATTTTTTAGTATACATTTTAATATTTTACAACAAAAACATTGTTGAAAAGATAGTTTTAGATTAGTTTAAAAAAATTGCTTAATTGCTGTAATCTATCATTAAATTTTATGCTAATTATACTACTTTCTACTCTAAATTACTAATTTAGATTAAACTATTAAGCTATTATTACTAGTTTAATTTACTAACATTAGCAAACGTTTTAAGATACAGAAATTTTTCTAAACACAGTAAAAATATCTTGTGTTCTTTCGCTTAAATGACAACAATTATTATTTAACTACAGGATTTCATAAGGATGTCTAGGATTATTTACTTATAAAATATATTTATTTTTATTTGGAATATTCAAAATAAAGAGAAATGATGGATAAATATTTATAAAAGAAAAACAACTCGTGCTAATTTTTTCGCTGAAATTTATTTTTCCAGATTTTAATTTGAGAATATATTTACAGCTAGTAACATAATCAATCATTTATGTAATATTTATGTAATTTCTTTGAAATTTTAAACCGATTTGTGTATATTCGCTTTCCTCTTCTAAGTGATATTTAACTAATTCTTCCTTTTAAATATAAAGTAAAGGAAAACCTTATTTTGTAAATGAAATAAAAAATTTGTTAAACCCAAGTAACGTTGAATTTTATTCTGAAAATATTTAATCAAAAATATAATATTTCTTCCATGCAGGATAAAGAAGAAATGGAAGTAAGCTTCTCAAAATCCGTTTTCTGTTGCAGGATTAAATTTAATCCCGAATATTTTTTATGTCCTGTTTTTCTTGAAGTACTTGTATCTTGAATAAAACACATTTATTTAATTCAAATTTAGGGATTTGTCAGCAATAAATAAATATCTTTAAATGATTTTTGTTTTTCTGTGTATGTTATTTTTTATCGTTTTATAAGTATCTACTTAGTAAAAACTACGAAACAAATGCAAATGATCCCTTATACTTTTCTTTCAAAATTAAAATTTATTTTCAATAGAAGTATTTTAAAATGCAAAATTAACAAATTAATATTGAAATAATTATTGAGATATTCTTAAACTACAATTATCTTAAAAAAAAAAAAAAAAAAAAAAAAAAAAAAAAAAAAAAAAAAAAAAAAAGCTTTAGTGGGTAAAAGAAGATTTCAGCTTATAAATTGTTTTGATCTGCAGTTATTTTCCTATTACTAAACTTTTTTACCTTTGTTCGGATTTTTTAGAACTGTTGTAGCATAATGTATATGTATTTTACTTTGTGTTGAAAACTCTTAGTTAGCAATTAGGTTTATTGTATTTCAGAATGTTTTTGAAAACGTAATAAGATGAAAATTTTATGAATGATTATTTTTCTAAATTATATTTCTATGCATAGAATAAAAAAAAATATATAACAATATTTAAAGTTTTTATTTTTCTAATTACTTCCAAAAACGTTATACTGGATTACAATATTTCAAGCAATGCAATAGGAAATCATAAGGAAATTGCACGCGTGTGTCACCGCACAGGTTAGATTTAATTCCCAGATTTACAATAATTTTTAACGGGATTTCATAGGTTTATACAGTATAAGAAAGTTTATACAGTTACACAGGTATAAGAAAGAGTGCATATCTAACTTTTTATAACTCCGCATATAATTTTATTTTCTCATTATTTTTTGGAAATTTTCCATCTGTTTGGTGGAATTTTACTAAACTTAACATGTCAAATATTTATCGAAAAAGAAAATAGTGATTAATTTTTTGTTCATATCGCTTAATTAAGAGCAATGCGATGCTGTGATTTTGGGAGCAGTATAATTGTAAAGTCAGTATGCCTAAATGAGACACGATTACTCGTAGTTTTGTCGCATTTAGGGTATATTTGGGATTTTATTATATAAATGTATATTTTATTAAGCAACAAATTACTGAATAATGTACCTTTAGTTAAAAACAAACTTGTTTCGGAGAAATTTAATAATTATCTGTAGTATAAAACTACAATATAGGATTGTAGCATTTAGGTCATTTTTGTTGCATTTATGGCAGCTAAAACATAAATGAGACGTCCATAGTCCGAAATGTGATAATGCATTTTATACATGACAATTCATCTGAAAAAGTTCATTTAACTGCTGTGACAGAAAATGGCCACATTATAACTGTGAGCAGTCTGCGAAACCATTCGATTGAAAGATGAATAAAAGGCGCGATTAACTCATAAAATACTGTTTTTGCACTAAACTGTTTGTACAGTACTATTTCTAATAAAATTTCGATTTTTCAAACATTTCAAACAATAGTACTAGGCTCCAAATGAAGCAAAATTTCGCTGTATCGGTAGTTAAACTAGAAATTACAAGATAAACTATGAAAATTTAAAAAAAGCAGCTCTAACAGCAGTTCAGGGTTAACTGTAATTATTTTTTGATTTAATTAACCCTTAACTGCTGTGGCAGGAATTGTTGCATAACTATTGTGAGCGGTCTCCAAGACCATTTGAATAAAAGATGAATGAAAGTCTCTGTACTAAAATTTAAGTACAGGACTATTATAATTTAACTTTTCAATATTATTCTTGAAATGTTTATTACGGCGCAGCACCGTGCTGTTTGTCAATTTTACATTGCTAATATGCAAAAGTTATTTGAATGCTGCGTATAATGCCTAATATACATAGCCCTCAAATAAATAAATGCGTTCCTAATATAAAAATCTCTCATCCCTCATTGCCAAGGAGATATGGCCATAACTACAATTAAATGATTGTTGCAGAAAACATCGTTTAAAATTCGCGAAATTCGCGCGTCAATATTAACCTATAACTTATTAACCTATAATTACCAGTGCGATTTGGGTTTCCGTTACTTCAACTCCGCATAATTTTGCGGACAATCTGGTGATAATGAAATATAACTACACGATCCATATACGAAATTTAATAAGGAAACCAAATGAAATATTTGATTTTACCGAAATTCTTACTTTGTGAATGAAAAATGCGAATTAATTAAAGACGTCGACATTTCGGTCGGTGCGAATTCACAGTGTGGAGCTTACGAGTTAAAAAAGTATTTAAAATATATTTATAATATTGTTAACTAGACTATTTATTACATATAACTTTATTATAAAATGTCACATGATAAATATATCAGCCTTAGAAATAGATAAAATCGTACAATATTTCTAATAATTCTGATTAACACCTTGAGGGGCAAGCAATGACGTTTGTGAAATGCTGAATTCCCACCGGAATCTTTGTAAAATTCTATTTCAAAATAAGTAAAAGTAACTTTACGGCTTTTTTCAACCAAAGTTAGAAAAGTAAAAGTTAATAAAATTTTTCTGGTGTAAAACTTCATTAATCGTAGGTGGTATATAATATATACCGGTGCCCCTCAATGGGTTAAGCAAAAGAGAAGTTCTGTGCCTGACATTCTTTTGCACCTACCCCGTCTTCATTTTACTTGCACTTTCACAAAAAAAAAATAACATTTTCTGTACTTAAAAATACGTATATGGAAACAAATATTCATTTAGATAAACATGGTTTTATTTATTTTTTATCTTTTACTAATTTAAAGGTAGAAAAATGTCAATTATAACGAATAAAAAGCGAAAACAGAATTAAAATATCAGATTTTATAAAAGTACTAACAAAAATTATGACACCTAAACCAGAGAATATCTCAATTGTATCACGTTTTAATCAGAGACAGCATTTAAGCTACCGAATGGCATGCTGTTGGTAAAATTAACTTACTTAACCGCATTAAAATAGACATAAATTGTTTTCAATCTATACAAGATTTTCCAGGATTTACATTATGTAAAATTATTGCAAATTCCTTAATCATATGTCTGTATTATGTTACAGGAATAGACACTGCGTTTCTTACACTTTTTTTATTGAAAATTTTAAAGAAGCTTATTTTTCTTTTTTGTTCGTCTTAAACACATATTTAAACACGTGGTTAAAGAAAAACATTAACGGAGGATTATGCTGACTCAGCACAGCTTAATTAAACATAAAATTTTATTTAAATATCATTTTAACACTAGATATAAAAATCCCATATAAACTTCGTCGTTAATCTTCTAAATGTTTCGCCGCATTTACAGCAGTATGTATGTCGCTATTAGGCACAGGCTGAAAACAAACTCTCCTAAATAGGTAGTCCACTTCAAATTCTAAACCGGAAACTGGTCGCCTTTTTTTTAGTTTAACTGGTTAGGTAACTGAAACGGACAACGTAGCTCTTGGCGTTTATAAGGTTATTTGAACTTTAAAGTTAAAAAATAAAAACCGTGAGCCGCTTTTGGAAATTTTTGTCGCATTTACGAAACATGGGGGCGATGTAAAATGAATGATGTGTATTGAATTGGAAATTTCTTTTAAATAAACCTTTTTACATGCAAAAAAATGTTTCGGGTGTTGTTTCTGAAGTTCGTATGCATTTTTTTACGATACTTTCGTTAAGATTTTATGTAAAAGAACATTGTCGCATTTAGGGATTATCACATTTAGGCAGACTGACCTTATCTTAGTTTCTATTGCTTGGAATATACCCGAAATTTTATTTTCGAGGTTACTGATTAACAATACATTTGTTGGCCTAGTAGACGTGAATAAACAAAATAAGTCATATTAAGAATAACAATATAATATTAAGATTTTTTTTAAACCAAAACTGTGATTTATAGAGAAATATTTTGTTGTATGTTTAAGAACTATTTCAGATCAATAAAAGGCTTTTTTAATTTTTAAATGGCCTTTGCGAAAAAACTCTTTGTCAAAAAATAACATTTTATTAAAAAATATAGTAACATATACTTTAACGTTAATGAATTTTTTACCATGTTTTTATTCTCGAACGGCCCGATGCGGGATGATATACCCTGTGAAAAGATTACGTAGTTTTACTCTATAAAGTTGGTGGCAACATGTTGCTCCCGATGTCATGGAGTAATTTAACTTATATATCTGGTGCAATAATACATATTAGTGTAATGTAACACCAGTTATATCGGTAAAATTAATAAATTGGAGGCAGCTAGGTTACCAACGATTTCATTTAGTAATGATACGTGAATTTTTGACAGGGTGAGACATGGTATTTTTATTTAATAGGTCAAATAACGCGTATTCCACTTCACCTGTTACCTTTATTTTTTTCAATTTTATAGGAATTACTGAACACTGCACCATAGTACAAATATAAAAATAATTCTATTAAGCTAGTATATAAATCCCATTTCAGACAAATACAAAAATGAAATAGATTTTATTTCAAATAATAGCAGGTAAATATAAATATATGCGTTGAAATAAGTATCTTTTAAGAATGCACTTCATTGTTTTTAAAATTCATCACTTCGAACTATTTGTTTAAAAAAGAAAATGTACATAATGCTTAAAATAAATTGCATCTTTTACTCTGGATAACCATTGCGGATAATAAAAAGACTTTGGATTTCAATAATATTTTTTTGAAAAATTCTTCATATTGCATACATCATTAATGTTAAAGAATATTCCACTTTAACTATTACAATTTTTCAATGTTAGAAAGATTACTGAGCACTGCACTATAATACAAATTCGAAAATAATTGTAAATGTAGCACCGAATTCCCATTTCAGACAAACAAAACAGTTAAATAGATTTTATTCCAAATAATAGTAAATAAATCTAAATATATCAGTTCAAAGAAATACTTTTAGTTAGCTTTCATTACATAAAGCTTCCTATTGCAGCCGTTCGGAGGACAGCGATTTCAAAAAAAATTGGTATATTTTCATCGACCACGACCCCCAGACCCCGAAACCACCCTCCGTTCAAATGTCGATATATCTATCTATACTAATATATATCTATACTAATATTATAAAGAGGGGGAAATTGTTTATTTGTAGGAGGTGAGCTCTGGAACTACCGAACCGATTCCAAAAGTAATGGTATCAAAATGATGATGTTAGTCCAACTTAGAACATAGGCTATATCTTATGTCCGTGCCACTGACCAAAAGGGGATGCACTAGCAAAAAACGTTCTAAAAAGGGGATTTTTGTGTTACTGAAGGGACTAGAAACATGAAATTTGGAATGGTAGTTACTTATAAAATACTAATTATCTCGAAAATATTAAATCGAAATTAAAAAAGGGTGAAAATGCGCAAAAAGCGTTCTAAAAAACATTCTAAATTGCGATTTTTACGCAATTTCAGAAAGTACCAAAACGATTTCAAAAGTAATGGTGTCAAAATGATGGTGACAACCCTTGCTCCAACATAGGCTACATTTTATGCCGGTGCCGCTACCCCTAAAGGGGGTCCAGGAGCAAAAGAACGTTCGAAATTGCGATTTTTGTGTTCCTGAAGGGCCCAGATACATGGAATTTGGAATGGTAGTTATTTATAAGATATAAATGATCTCTAAGAACATTTCTTAAAAAAATAGAAATTTAAAAGTGTTGGAAATGCGCGAAAAGAGTTCTAAAAAACATTCTAAATGGCGATTTCTACGTAATCTCAGAAAGAACCCAACCTTCAAAAGTAATGGTTGGAAATTGATGATGATTGCCCTTCCTCCAATATAGGTTCTATTTCATGTCGGTGTCACTACCACCTAGGGGTTGCAGGAGCTAAAAGCGTTCTAAATTGCGATTTTTGTGTTACTGAAGGACCTAGAATCCTGAAATTAGGCAGGGCAGTTACTTATAATATATAAATTATCTGTAAGAACATTTCCAAAATAATGCGAAATTTAAAAGGGGTGAAAATGAGCAAAAAACGTTCTAAATTGCGATTTCTACGCAATCTCAGAAAGTACCGAACCAATTTCAAAAGTAATGGTTGGAAATTGATGATGACAGTCCTTGCTCCAATATAGGATCTATTTCATGTCGGCGTCGCGAACACCTTGTGGTTGCATTTAAAAAAAACGTTCTAACTGTGATTTTTGTCATATTGAAGGGGCTATCAACTTGAAATTTGGCATGGTAATTAATTATGACATGTAAATACTCTCTGAGAAGTGTTCCTTAAAAAATTGATATTTAAAATGGGTGAAATTGAACGAAAAGCGCTCTAAAAACTTTCTAAATAGCGATTTCTACGCAATCTCAGGAAATATAAACCGATTTCAGAAGTAATTGTTTCAAATTCATGGTGACAGTCTCCGCTCCAACATAGCTTATATTTTACGTTGTTGTCACTACCACCTAGGATTAAAGGAGAAAAAAATGTTCTAAATTGCGTTTTTGTGTTACTGAGGGTGTCTAACATTTTAAATTTGGAATGGTAATTACCTGAAAGATGCAAATGCTCTCTAAGAATTGTTGAAAGAAAATTCCAAATTTAAAAGGATGAAGTGAGAGAAAGGCGTTCTATATGCGTTCTAAATTACGATTTTTATGCAATCTTATGAAATACGAAACCGATTTCAAACAGAAGGGTTGCAAATTGAAGGTGATAGAACCTGCTCAAGCATAAGCTATATTTTTATGTCGAGTGTTGCAGGTGCAAAAAACTTTCTAAATTGCGATTTCTGCGTTACTGAATAGGCTAGAAACTTTAAATATAGCACAGTAGTTACTTATAAAATATAAATGTCCTCTAAAAACAGTCGAAAATAAATTCGAAATTAAAAAGGGGTGAAGCAAAGGGAAGGAGAGAAAAGCATTCTAAAAGAGTCCTAAACTACGATTTCTATGGAATTTCAGGAAATAATAAACGATTACAGAAGTTATTGATTGCGAATTAACAGTGATAGTCCCTGATCCTATACGGGCTATATTTTATGCCGGGTTCACTACCACCTGGTTGACAGGGACAACAAGAAAGCCTTTAAAAACATCTTAATTCCGTTTTCTATAGAATATTAGGAAGTACTATGATGGATATTAGGATGTATGATAGTTAATTTTACGATGTAAATGTGTTAAGATGGTTTCTGAAAAATTCAAAACTTCAAATGAATACCGAAATGAGCATAAAAGTCTCAAAATACTTTCTAAATTATCATTTAATTGGAATTAGTTTTAGTTCTTTTTATTAATTAAAATCTCATTTCTGTCTATTGCACTTTTATAATGAAGTTTAGTCAAACTGTGGCTTAATTTGTAATTTTTGAATTATTTCAAAAAGTGTTCTTCTAAAAAAAAAAAATAGTCATGCAAATATCGCTTGTCATATTTCAACTATTACTCGGGGTTTCCTAGTATATATATATATATATATATATATGTGTGTGTGCGTGTGTATATATATATAACCATTAATTAAACATTACTGACCATCATCAATAATTGTGATAGTATGAATGAATTTACAACAATACAGTGTCCCCAAACTCTCTGAATGGATAGCAAATACATATAACATACATTACTAGATTGAAAAAAAAAACATTAAATGAATTGTTGCGATGATAAGAATGAAAAAATTAATGGAATTTCCTTATAAAGGTATCCGATAACTGCAGAGTAGAAATCATATAGATAATACACAAAGAATATGCGCTATTGCAGCAAAGATCTAAGCCTATAATATTTAGAAGATTGCTAAAAACTTTTAGCGAATTTATATATTTAAAAAATACATAAGATACCAATAAGGAATAATAATTCAAAATGAATATATATCCAAAAATTCGAAACCACGAACTGATCCGAAGATAAATATACTAAACCAAATGACAACGAAAAAAAAAAAAAAATATATATATATATATGATCTTTGTTACACTGTAACTCTCATATTTATGAACAGATTTGGATGTAACTTGGTGTATACATAGTACATACCAATGTCTCGACCGAGTTCGTTGGCCAGCTTCATCCGCCATCTTGTTTCGAAATTGCGGCCATTTAAATTGAAAAAAAAATCAAAATTTGAAAGAATGTACGCAAAAAAAGGAAAAATATTTGTTTCTTGTGTTTCACCTTGATACAAAGATTCCGGAGCAGTTTTTGTTTCTTCCATATCTTAAAAAATGGCTGAGTTATAGCACTTTGAATTTGTAGCGTGGCTAACATTTTGAAACGACGTGCTTTTTGTCAAATGATAACAGGCGTAATAGGCAGCTTTCATTACAAAAAGCTGACTACTGCAGCCGTATGGAGGAAAGCGATTCCAAAAACTTTTGGTATGTTTTCATTGATCATGATCCCCAGACCCCGAAACTACCCTCCGTTCAAAAGTTGATAAATATTAGTGACCGGCAACTTTCAAATTTAGATATTTTGTCGAATATTTAGAAATATTATTGACAGATTCTTCTGGAATTTCAGGATTAAAAAGAAGAGGTGTAACCTCACATTTAACAAAGTCGATTTCTTAAGGGGGGAAATTAGAGGGCCAACAAAAAATCAAAGAAAAAAAGTAATACTTGGGATCACCCTGTAAAATAAAGTGCACTAAAAGATCTACCTCTACCGAATATAAATAAACAGACATTGTGCAATATGCGTATTATTTTGTGTAAGAATAGCACGTATATTAATAGAGATATAGCGATTCATTTTTAAAAAAATATAAAATCCTTGCAAGCTTTTTGCTTTTAACATGCAGGGTTTTCAATCAAATTTAACGCCGGTCTCAGAAAAATTGACAAAATATAGTAGAAACAATATAGCGCAATTGGAATATAAATTTTTAAATATTTTAGGAAATATAAAAAGTTGTATGAAATAATTTTTATCTGCGCATGCGCGAACGACAACAAGGTTCACTTTACATAATTTAATAGTCAACTCTATGGAGCAACTTATTAAAAAAATCTAGTCAAATATCGTAAAAATTCAGAAAGATATCGGCGTTAAAGTCAGCAGATTTTTAGTAATTCTCTAATAGCAGCTGAATGATAACGGACTATCCACAAATTGTCATTTTTTAGCAACTGACTTTCAGAAAAAAGTTAGTATTTAGTGAGTATCAACGAGTAGATTTGGAAAAAATGCTTCGATTTTGATACTTCTTTTGATCATGGTATAGGCTCGTTCGGGTGGTTATGCAAGAAGAACTAAAGCATCAATAAAAAATGAAAATTAAAAAAAAAATTAAATATTAAAAATGACAATTTGTGGAAAATCTCTTATCATTCTCTACTTTTAGAGAACAACTAAAAATCTGCCCTCTCTAACGCCGATATCTTTCTGAATTTTTACGATATTTGACTAAATTTTTTTAATACGTTGCTCCATAGAGTTGACTATTAAATTATGTAATATGATCCTTGTTATCGTTCGCGCATGTGCACATAATAATTATTTCATACAACTGCTCATATTTCATAAAATATTTAATATATTTATATTCCAGTTGTACTATATTGTTTCTACTATATTTTGTCAATTTTTCTGAAACCGGAGTTAAATTTGGTTGAAAACCATGCATGCTATAAGCAAAAAACATGCAAGATTTTTTTAATTTTTTAAAATAAATCGCTATATCTCTATTAATATACATGCTATTCTTGCACAAAAGAATACATATATTGCACAATGTCTGTTTAATTATATTCTGTAGCGATAGATCATTTCGTGCATTTTATTTTACAGGGTGATCCCAAGTATTATTTTTTTTGTTTGATTTTTTGTTCGCCCCCTAATTGCCCCTCTTATTAAATTAACATTGCTAAATATGAGGTCGTACCTGTTCTTTTCTATCCTGTAATTCCAAAAGAATCTCTCAAGTATATTTCTAAATATTCGACAAAATATCTAAAATTGAAAGTTGCCGGCCATTAATGGCAATATAGTGTATATCCATATATATATATGATCTTTGTCACACTGTAACTCTCGTATTTATGAACCGATTTTTATGTAACTTCCTGTATACATAGTACATACCAATGTCTCAACTGAGTTCGTTGGCCAGCTTCATCCGCCATCTTGTTTCAAAATGGCGGCCATTTAAATTTAAAAAAATAAAATTTGAAATTTGGTATCAAAAAATTAAAAATTTAAAAATATTTTTTTCTTATGTGTTTGGCCTTGATACAAAGATTCCGGAGCAGTTTTTGTTTCGTTAATATCTTAAAAAATGGCTGAGTTATAGCACTTTGAATTAACTAGCGTGGCTGACATTTTGATACAACTTGATTTTTGTCACGCGATAACAGGCGTATTTATGAACCTATTTGGATGTAACTTGGTGTGTACATAGTACATACTAATGTCTCGACCGAGTTCATTGGCCAGCTTCATTCGCCATCTTGTTTCAAAAGGGCTGCCATTAAAAAAAATTGAATTTAAAATTTAAAATGAGGTATCAAAAAATTAGAAAATGAAAAATATTTTTTCTATGTGTTTGACCTTGATACAAAGATTCCGGAGAAGTTTTTGTTTCCTCTATATCTGAAAAAATGGTTGGATTATAGCACTTTGAATCTCTAGAATGGCTGACTTTTTGAAACGGTATGATGTTTTTCACGCGATGACACGCGCATTTATTAACCTATTTCGATGTAAGAAGGCATGTGGATAGTGTGTAGCAATGTCTCGACCAAGTTCGCTGGCTAGATTCATCAGCCATCTTGTTTCAAAATGGCGGTCATTAAATTAAAAAAATAATAATAAAGTGAGGTGCAAAAAAATTAGAAATTTAAAAAGGTTTCTTTCTTAAGTATTTGGCATTGATATAAGGATCCCGGATCATTTTTGTTTTGTCTTTTATTTTAAAAAATATCTCCGATATAGCAGTTTGAATTTCTAATGTGGGTGACATTTTGAAAAATCTGATTTTTTGCCTGCGACAGCATTCGTATATATCAACCGATTCCGATGTGAGTAATCGTGTGCACAGTAATTACTAACGTCTCAACCAAGTTCACTGGTTAGCCTCATCCACCACCATGTTGTCTTAAAATGGCAGGCACTTCAAGCTATCGCCGAATTTAAAAACTAAATATAAATTATTTTAAATAAAAGCAGCTTGGATAAAACTGACTAATTTCGCTAAATCTCATTCATAATGACTTAGTATTAATAAAAATTAGTATTGAATCTCCTATAATCGGTTTCCACTAAATTGAGCTTCATGTGTTTGAATAGTATAAGCTGGCTTTTTAAAAATAAGGAATATGAAAGCTACCGCTTCCTACCGGCACTGGCCGGAATGACTTTTTAAGAATGCATTCAACTTGATAACATCATCAGGGAATATAAAAGAATCTATGACATTTACATTATTTTTTAAATTCATCACTTCGATATGTTTGTTTCAAAAAGGAAAGATGAATAAATCTCAAATAATTTGTAACTTTTACATTTTGTAACCATTCCAGATAACAAAAACTGTTTGGATTTGAATGATATTTTTTGAAGAATTCACCATATTACATATATCAATAATGTCAAAAAATATCCCACGTTAACTATTACGAATTTTTAATGTTAGAGGAATTACCGAACATCGCACTAAAATATAAATTTAGGGATAATTGTTTAAAACTAGCATTTAAGTCAGCTTTCAGACAAACAAAAAAGTGAAATAGATTTTATTTCCAATAATAGCAGATAAACCTAAATGCATCAGTTGAAAGGAATGATTTTTAAGAACTCAAGTAACTTGATAATTCCATCAGTAATCAAAAATATATGTGACATTTTCATTGTTTTTAAAATTCATCACTTCGAGTTATTTGTTTAAAAAATGAAAGATACATAAAGCTTAAAATAAATTGCATTGTTTACTTTTTGATAACCATTCCGTATATCAGAAAGACTTAAAGGTATTTCTATAATATTTTTTGAAAAATTCATTATATTGCATATATTATGTTAAGGAATATTCCGCTTTAACTATTGCAATTTTTCACTTTTAGAGGAATTACTGAACACTGCACTAAAATACAAATTTAAAAATAATTGCTTAAACTATAATGCAAGTCCAGTTTCAGCAAACAGAAAAATAAAATAGATTTTATTTGAGTTAATAGCAAATAAATCTAAATATATCAGTGGTAAGAAATCCTTTTTAGTAAAAATGCACTGAATTTGATAATAATATTAGGAACTATAAACGAATCTATGACTTTTTCATTGTTTTTTAAATTCATCACTTCGAATTATTTGCTTCAAAAAGGAAAGATGCATAATGCTGAAATTACATTGCACCTTTTAATTTTTTATAACTATTCCGGATAATAAAAAGACTTTGGATTTCAATAATATTTTTAAAAACATTTATCATATTGCTTATATGATTAATGTTAAGGAATGTTCCACTTTAACTAACACTTACATTTTTTTTTATATTAGATGAATTACTGAACACTACAATAAAACACAAATTAAAGAATAATTATATAAGCTATCGTATAAGTCCCGTTGCAGATAAACAGAAAAGTGAAATAGATTTTATTTCAAATAATATCAGATAAATCTAAATATATCACTTTGGTAACCATACCCTATAACAAAAGAACTTGGGATTTAAATAATAATTTTGGAAAAATTCATCATGTTGAATAACTTAATTTGATTAGTTTGTCGAATTAAAAAATAGCATGTAAATAAATCGCCACAAAATGTTAGAGAGAATTTCTGAGTAAATATGTTTACTTTAGTTCAAATAAATAACATAGATAAAAAACGGGAGCTAGAGATAATTTATACATTTTAATTTTAGCTACCAAATTTCATTTTTGTTGAATAAATTATTATTTAACCCATTCATGCCTAGCGTCCCATTTTTACGACGCTTCGAATTTTAATAAATTAGTATAATTTTCTTCTTATTTCTAACATGAAAATTGTATGAAATTAATATCTATAAATGCCTTTATCTGTTACCGATAGATGTCATCATAAGATGGATATTTATTTGCTTAAATGAAGACTTTTTTCTGTGTTTCTAGATTTTTCATTTCTAAGATTGCGAAAAGTAAAAAAATAATTTTTTTTTAATTTTTTCTATCAAACATCCAAATAAATAAGTCATAATCATGGCTTGTAGACTTCTTTGAATTACGCTTTTTTTTATTGTAATATTAAAAGTTCAAGCCTATTTTTTCTGCATTTTTGTAACATACAAAATATAGGGTGGTAGGCTCGAATGGGTACACATTTCTTTTATCCATTTAGGGGGCAGTTATTCATGTAAGGTCCTTTTCAAGATGTTTATAAAATAAATTGTTTTTAAACCTCGAATGCGATTATTCTTAGTTTACTATTAATAATACTCATAATGCTATTAGTCTTTGTAAATAAATAAATATATTTTTTATTAGCCCATACAAATACTATTTGTAGTATATAATATATTGTTTAAAAGCTTATTTTATATAAATTTAGACAAAACCTATAATTATGCATATTGTATCATTATACAGGGTGTCTACAGATCAGGGAAAATTACAGTCATATAAAATGGAAAATATTAGTATATACTTATAGAAAAATTCGATTTATTTATTCACGAGATTAAAGAAGATAAATTTCTCTAAAGTAAATACTGGGTTTTCACCTTTAATTTGACTGTGATTTTTCCTGATTTGTAGACACCCTGTTATAAATAATATGTTTATTCATATATTTAGTACGTTTACATTTTATAAATAAATGCAAAATATATTTTAAGGTAATTATTTTGAGTATTTTTTTCAGTTTATTGTACAATATTTTAAAGGGATTTTACAAACAAATTTGAGAAAACAAAAATTCAGGCATAAATGGGTTACGCAATTTTTTCTTTTTTTTTATCCTGTCACAAAATGTCAGACTTTTAAAATTCCTTTAAGCTTTTTTTAAAAAAAAAATATGCAAACGTCACATTAAATGTAGAGGTAAAAAATAAGAAAAAAAAGTACTAAACATTCATAATAAATAGTATTTCTTTAAACAAACAGAGTAATTAGATTTTGAAAAAAATACCAGCATTATATTTGCAATAATATGTATCTCCGTGTGATTCGAACTATTATTACTTAATTTGTTTAGCCCATAAACCCCTCTTATTACATGAATATAGCATGGGAAATAAACATACCTTGACTATTTTAACTATGAACCGCATTTGTGATGCATCTTGATATTTGTATGTTTACTATAGTTATGTAATTTATTTTGTTCGTTCTCTCCATGTTTCCCCTTTTTAATTAAACGATGAAAACAATTTAAACTTTCATATTAGTTTTCTTGTGGATGAACTATATATATACAACAAATAAATATTTTTATTTATGATTTTTTTCTATTTAAAATAATGTTGAGATTTTATACAGAAAATATATATATAAGGTTGGTACTTGTAACATTTAATTTGTTTAGAACTGAAACTACCCCTATTACACAAACATCTTGGGAAATAATACGTATCTTACCTAATTGATTAGTAAACCCAACTTGGGTATTTCGAAGTTATTTTCCAGCAGTTACCGAATTCATTATTTCTGTTGCCTGCAGGATTTTTTACGTTTAATTAAACAATGAAAATCAAAATATTGAAGCGATCATATTATTTTTCTTACTGTAAGAATAGTAAGATAACATACACCAAGTAAGTACTTATTTTTATATAGGGATTAAGAATCCTTTCTTTCTTTTCTTTAAAATATTTGTGGCACTTTATAGAAGAAATGAAATTTAAACATTTATATAATTATTTATCAGAAAAAAAATCGATAAACGTATTTGACTAATAAAAAGTAATATGGAGTAATGCAAAGTTTTATATTTACAATAATATTTTTGTTAATTTTTTCTGGCAAAATCCATATTAATAATATTTAATTTTTTTAGTAATGAAACTGCACTTATTAGATGAATAGCTTGTGAAATAAAAAAGTCCTTCCGGACTGTACCGGGAGGAAGATGTAGCATCCATATTATCTATTTTTAAAAAGGTTGCTTATTTTAGTCAAACACAATTTTCTCATATCAGTGGAACCCGATTATAGAAGGCTTAGTACTAGTTTTCGTCCATACTGGATATGGAAATTTCGCGAAATTAGTCAGCTATGTGCAAGTTGGTCTCTTTTAGAGTGATTTATGTTTGATCGTTAAATTTGGCAATATTTTGAAGTCCCCGCAATTTAAATCAACACTAGATAGTGCCCGTTACTATTTGACAGTAAATAACTGGAATGTTTCATTAGAAAAATTCTTGAATTTTTAATTAGTTGTTTTTAAAGTTATTATTGAATGACGAATTACGTGAAGATTTTTTCTATATTGCATAAGTGACTCCTATTTCTTTAAGGCGATAGATGGTGCTGTCACTCAACCAATTATGCTTGCTTTTTATCAGAAATTTACCTAAAAATACCGGTACAGAATTTAATTTTAGTTACTACAAATTAAAAATCCTACAACTTCTCTTCCTAATAAAATATGTCATTATTGAAATGAATATTAACAAAAAAATTACACAATTTGCCAGGCTTGGGCACGAAACTGCGTCCTCTACAAAATTCAGATCTTTAAACTGCTGCTTTAACCCTCTACGTTAGCAGGAAGTCTTTTTTCTTCCTTCTAAATTGAAAACTTTCGAAAAACAGTTGACGCATACGCAATTGTCTAGAATTTTATTTCTGATCTTACACAAATACTTTTGCGTTTTAATATTTATGATACCTTATTTTTTCAAAGAAGCATTTTCAAATTAACATGCTAGTTTCTCAATCGTCATGTGTAACTGTTTGCAATTCATAAGATGGATCGCCAGCCATAACTTTTAGCCTAAAATCACTGTGTTTATCTTCTGGGTGTAATATGACCAAATCAATATGACGCCCCCAAAATAAACCGCATCTAGCTCTTAATATCGACACAATAATTTTTTGAATTGTTAATAATGCTGAAAGAGCTAAATATTAACTGTGGGAAAGAAAGAAAAGCTTGTTTAGGTTAAGATGGAATAGCGGACGAACTTAAAACTACTGTGATGTGATAGTTCAACTGAGCGATCGTCTTTGCGCATGCGCAGCGCGTCACTCTAAAGGCAGACATGTACTTATATACTGCGCATGCGCAACTGTAGAATTTTAATTTAAAATTACGGCTAATTAATATAATATTTGAACAAACGAATGTAGAAAAACAAATTTGTGCCTAACTATCATGCATTTTTAAAAAAATGGTGTAATCTTAACGACTGTCCCTGGGTAAAGACTTGGCTGGGTAAAGCTGGATAAAGAACTCGGTCGGTACTTATGTCGATAAGTCTCTCTCTGTGCACATGCTCAAACACATCGAAAACGGTTAATAAATCTGCATGCTATCGCCTGACAAAAAACAGATTGTTTCAAAATGTCAGCCACAGTAGAAATTAAAATTGCTATACCGCATTCATTTTTTAAGATAAAGACGAAAAAAAAAAAAAACAAATTCCGAAGTACTTTTATCAAGGGCAAAAAATTAAGAAAAGAATCTTGTTCAATTTCTAATTATGTATGCATTTCTTTTTAAATTAAAATTTTTAATATTTTTTAAATGGACGCCATTTTGAAACAAGTTGGTGGATGAAACTGGCTAACAAACTTCGTCGGATCTGCGCACATGATATGCACATGAGTAGTCTCATCCAGATAGGTTAATAAATACGCGTGTACCTTATTTTTAGTTTTAAAATTAAAAACAAAAATAAATGGCCACCATTTTCAAACAAGATGGCAGATGAAGCTGACCAACGACCTCGGTCAAGACATTGGTATGTGTTATTCACATATATATATATATATATAAACATTTGAATGGAGGTTGCTTTATAGTCTGGATCGATGAAAATATACCAAACCCGCTTTGCTCCGGACGTAGGTAGCTTTTTGTTAATGAGAGTAACTTAATATACTTTTCCTAATTGAATTCTAACTGTATGGGATATAATTTCCATCTTTTACTTTTTTCTAATATTTGAGAAATTTAATTTTTCCCGTTGTTTTTATTCTTTATTACTTTTTATTTAAGCTATGGAAAATAAATATTTGAACCATATTTGAACCATGACATTACAGTTTCCTGCCGTGCGAATATGAAGAATAAAAGATGCAACAAATAAGTAATTTTACTTTTTATTACTTAAAGGAAATTGGTTTCTGTTATTTAAATAATGTCTGAGATTGCCTCATAAAAAAAAAAAAAAAAAAAAAAAAAAATCTAAAAAAAAATGAGTCGTAATTTTTTTTAAAGGTAACTTTATTTCCGTATTGATTCTGCATTTTTTAAAACTCTCTATTTTATTACACAGTGCCACATATTCTCCTAGCGATGACTTTTGGAATTATTTTTTTCGCGGAATCCTTCTTCCCCCATCTAGTTTAACCTTCCCACAAAATTTGGCGCAATTCTCTCAATTAGATCGCGCTACACAACACTATGTGTACAGTTAGTTTAATTATGGCCAGGTAGTAGATAGAATTTCCTTAAGTTGTTTCCGTGAAATGTGATATAAAACTTATTTTTTATTTTTTTATTTATTTTTTTTTAAGAAAACTAAAAGAAATTTCAGTACATTTTGGTCGTAAGAATGTGTTACTTTTATCGAACTGCTTTACTTCTTAGAAATAGGATAGCATTTTTCGAAGTAAAACGTATAGGTAAAACAGGGAGTATAAAAATCATACTTTAACATGAATACAACATAGTTTTAAACAAATGCCATTTGTAAAACTATATTTATGAATATTCTAAGCACCCTGTAGTATAACCAACATACCAAATACGGAATGGTGAAAAATGACAAACATACAGACATAACAAACATAATAGTATAACAAACATACCAAATACGGAATGGCCAGGTAGTAGATAGAATTTCCTTAAGTTGTTTCCGTGAAATGCGATATAAAACTTAAATATTTGCTTTTTTTTTTTTTTTTTTTTTTTTTTTTTTTTTTTTTAAAGAAAACTAAAAGAAATTTCAGTACATTTTTGTCGTAAGAATGTGTTACTTTATAGATCTGCTTTACTTCTTAGAAATAGGATAGCATTTTTCGAAGTAAAACTTATAGGAAAAACAGGGAGTATAAAAAATCATACTTTAACATGGATACAACATAGTTTTAAATAAATGCCATTTGTAAAACTATTTGTATGAATATTCTAAGCACCCTGTAGTATAACGAACATACCAAATACGGAATGGTGAATTTTTTTTAGTAATTATGTTTGTTTGTAATAAGTTATAATTAATGTATTTCAATAAATGTGATAATGTATTTTTATATTGATAACGTATTATTTTTTTTATATCATGTATTTTTTCACCGACAGTGTTTATTATTTTTTCAAGTAGTAAAATTAGTCAATAGAGAAAAAAATCATTTAAAAATTTGACATCTTTTTTTTTTTTTTCTCGTATGTACTGACAAAATTCACGAACCACGTTTACTTTTCACTGCTCTGAAATTGTTATGGATTACATTATTGGAGTTTAGTTTTAACAGTGGAATCTTTTTCTTTCCAAATTTTTATATTTCTAAGGATTTAATAAAAACGAGATTTCTGGCATAATACTTTATTGCACATAAAAAAAAAAATTATAATAATAATAGACTTCTTTGATAACATCTTTATGTAATGTTTTAGAAAGTGTTGGACTTGTTTTTTCCTCACATTTAATGCATGTCATATTATTTTAAAACAATTTTTGCTGACAAGAATTAAACCTTTAAAATGTAATTTTTATTAATGCTAAAAGAAGTTTATAATTTACAAACAAAAAATAATAAATAAATAATCCTGCAAATGAGTAACGTTGTTTTATTTTTCCAATATCCTTTAAAGAAATGTCATCATTACAAAATATTTATTTTGATCTCGCAGGATATCCCAGATGGTCCATTTTTCCAAAACGAACCCTGAATTATATGAAATATATTGGTTATTTTGACATCACATTTAAAAGTAATTTGGACAGGATACCTGGAATGTCATTCCGCATCGATGAAAACGAAGCGAAAGCAATTGTGCTGTCATATTTTCTAATCCGTTGAACAAGCTTTGTTTTATTAAGAAGCAACTGCTTAATTGATCATTTAATCAGTGTTTGAAAGCGGAATGGAACCGTTATGACAACAGAAATTAAAATTTTCTCTAGTTTCCCCATTACTAAAATGAAGCTTATTGCACTAACCTTAGAGATTCACCCTGACACATAAGTATTGTACGTGTGATTAATTCTCGTTTGTTACTTTTTGAACTTCAGGCATTTCAGCCTGGCGTTAATTATCTGTATTAATAGCTCAAATTCATTATGTCTCTACATTTCGTTATGTTTTGTAATAACGTCATCATCTCGGAGGTGTACCACGGTTTTCCATCTTTGGATTTAAGTCAAGTAAATGTTGTAAAAAATTGAATAAGTTATTTGCACAGAAGAAAATTCGTTAAACTTCGTCACTTTGTTAAACTTCGATCTTTAAAAGTATATATATATATATATATATATATATATTAGTGAACTTTTAAAACTACCTATTTGATTAAAAGTAAAATGACTTTATTTCCACTTTTTTTATAGATCAGTTGCAATCATTTCACTGTAAATCGGGCAGGAGGCCTGATGTTGCTCTATCTTTATACTGTAGTTTTCATTTGTTGAAATCTTCCGTAATCAGGTCAGTTAGTTTGACGTCAAGCATAAGCGGTGCGTGCAATGACATGGCAAAGTATCGGAATTTTATTTCCACAAGTCATTTTTATTTCAAAATATTGGCTTTTGTGACAATAATAAGGCATAATTGTTTCTGTAAGTTGAAAAATATTAAGAAAGGACAATATTCGCTCATCTGATAGCAAGACAATAAAAATCGCATGTTTGGAGAAAACAAACCGGTGTAAAGAATGGTAGAATTTTTTACTGTTTGAAATTAAATTATTTTAAAATGCTTGTATTTGTAGCAGACATTTACACATAAATTTAAATATTTGTCTTCTTTTTTATATTAATAGCTTTTTATAAAACATTACATTAGAATATGAACTGCCTACAGAAAACAAAATCCTCAAAGAAAACAATCATTTCATCTTCGAAATTTACAACGTTTTTAAACAGGGTTAGACCGGAAATTATCACGTTTTAATGTTGTGTTGTCTGTATAACTTAATAACATACACATTAGCATTTCATTAGAGCCAGAAGATATTGTCAATTCCCCACCTATATTGCAATAACCAGATTCCACTTATCTCGTGCAATACTTTTTTTGAACACAACATTTTAAAACTAGAATAAACATTTACGTCTTCTATGTGATTTCCAATGCTTCTATTTAACCATGGATTATAATTTAAATAATCATTAAAAATGCAAGCTAAAAAAAATAACTGCTTCTTTCCCTCATTATGCATTAATTTTTTAAAGAAAACTATTTTTTAAGAGATAGTTTGAGTATTATTAAAAATATGTTTAATTACCTTAATCCAGCATTCCATTTTATGATTATTATCTAATTTTCTATTCTATCTTACTAATTTATTCACCCAATGTTTTAATTTACAGAAATTCCTCTAAGCGCAATATAATTATGCAGAAATATTCTGCATTCTTTCGCTTCATTTTTAAATTTTATAATTTTTTTTATTTTATTTAAAAAAAGTATTTAAGTATTTAAAATTAAGGAAAATGACGGAAAAAAAATGCTTACTAACGTTTTTTTTTTAACGAGATTTATTTTTTACGAAATTAATTATAGTACACGTTTACGGGTAGTAACATAATCAATCATTTATGTAAATTCCTTCAAAATTTAAACCCACTTTTATATGTACTCTTTTTTCCTATTTGCTGTAAAATTAATTCCTCCTTTTGACGAAAACGTGACGGAAAATCTTGTAATTGAAAATATTGTAAATGAAAAAATATTTGTAAAATATAAATAACAGTGAATTTTATTCTTAATATATTTCATCAAAACTAAAATATTTGCACTGCGCAGGATGAAGAAATGGAAGTAAGCTTCACAAAATCTGTTTTCTGTTGCAGGATCAAATATAATCCCGAATATTTTTTTAAATGTCCTATTTTTCGTGAAGTACTTTTATCTATTGGGAAAAAAAAATATTTATTTAAACCTCTCGTCACCCCGTGCCTCATGTGAGGCTCCTCCTTTGAGCTGCAATATTTGAAAGAAAAAATTAATTTTTATTAATTCCAGCACCTAATAGTGATAGCATATGTTGATACATTTACTATTATGATTTTACTTATGTTTCAGCATTTAATAATAATGATGTTAATAAAAGTGTTATTAATTACTAGTAAACCGTTGGCGTTCTTTTAATTCAAACACTTGTTTCACTCTTTAAATTTAAATTAGAGACTCATTTTCTAAATTAGTAATTTGTGATAAAAGATAAAAAATTACTACTTATTTTTTTATGTTTGTTTAATCTGGTTGGAATACGACATTTTACTAACGTTTTAAAAAATTCTTCCTTAGACTATTTTGATATGAAAAACACGCAACATAACTACTCTCGTTAGGTTTCTGTAAAGAACACATTCGTTAAATTTCAGTAAACTGTAACTTATGTGATTTCGATAGCTACTTTTAATTTAGTTAGCCTGAAACTAATTTTTTCCAAAATTGGAGAAAAAAAATCAGAGCCGAGAGGTTTAATTCAAATTTAGTGATTTTCGAAATTTAATAAATATTTTTAAACAATTTTTCTTTTCTGTATATGGTATTTTTTATCAATTTATAAATATATACTTAGTAAAAAGATCGAAAACAATGCATGGGCTTCATTATAGTTTTCTTTAACGAAATTTAAATTGGTTTTATATAGCAGTAGTTCCAACAATTGTCTTTATACAAGTTTTTGTTGGTAGAAAGAAAGTTTCTAGATTTTATCTACAGTTGTTTTACTATTACTACACTTATTTATGTTTGTTTGTATTTTTCAATGTTGTAACGTAATTTAAATAATTTAAATGTATTTCCATTTGTGTAAAAAACTAAGAGTAAGTAATTAGATGTAATGTATTCCTGTATAACTTTTGAAAGCGTAACAATATGAAAATTTCACGACGATTATTTTCTAAATCTTTTTGTTATATGCGTAAAGTAAATTAATGTAATATTACCTAAAATTTTTATTTCGTGAATCTGTCACATGTAAGTATTACTGGAATACTATTTTTCAAAAAATGCAAGAAAAAATTGGGACAAAATATGATACGTAAAATCGTGCATTGCCACACAGTTCATGAAATCCATTCCTTTGTTAACTGTATGTTTTAACATAACATCATAAATTCATACAAATAAAAAAATGGTATTGAAATTTTGGAGCTTTCCTGAACTAAAATATCCTCTGCACGTTTTTAGTTCCCGGAAGTTTGGAAATTTCATACTGTGCAAAATGTCGTAAATCTGTAAGTTTGACTGCGAAACCGTTATAGTTATAACACATAAATATTTGAAAGAGTTTGGACATCTTTTTTTTTTTCGTTACTATGTAACGGCCAACGTGAGAAAAGTTGAAAATATCTGCTTACGTGCTCTTTTACTGCTAAATAATAATTTTTTCAAATGAATTTTCCCTTTCAAAATATAATTTCAGAAAAACTCGGGTTAAAGATATAAAATCATACAAATTTGATATTTATTTAATGTTTTTATCACTAGCTCGGACAACGCCGGAGGGACAGCTAGTATGTTTATAAGGAAACTTAAAGTATTATGTAGATGTAGAAAAAAGCATGTTCTCTATATCTTATAATGCCCCAAAATAGTTTATAAAGCAGGTATAATGTCTATAGTGCCATTTCTAGATTTAAACAACTTAGATAATTTAACCCTTTAAGCCGTCACCCAAATAATTGTGTAGGTAATACTAAAGTAAAAGAAAAAGATTATTTCATTTTTGTGAGATTTAAATCCAAATCTGTACAATTATATCAGTTAATTGGCTCCCGTTGTTTTGATAAGACACGACTAGGTGGTACCAACTGCAAGACAGGGTTAAATTTTGTGATTTTAAAAAGACCATATCATCTGACAGCAATAGACAAAAAGTATGTACCGTCGTAATTTCTTTTAAATATGATTTTTAGTGTTTGCTTGGATTTAATTTTTCTTTTCATATACTTTATTCATGATTTTAATTGTATTTGTCCTTCATAAATTTAATTAGACTTTACAAAAGTTGAAAAACAAATGACCCACACAGTTGTGTAAGTCCGGCATTGACCATTTCCAAAATAGTTGCAATTCCTATTATTTAAAATATTTACTTTTAACTGATTTTTTTAAGTTATGTTTTTAGCAATTTGTTTTTTATTAATTACATTTTAAAGCTGATTAATTTTAAATTAATAGGGCTACTCATGATTTCTATTTAAAATAGATACTATTCGATAAATCATATGCATATATGACGAACTGTATGTTTCTGTTCTGAATTATAGATGCCATATATGAGTTATATGTATGCCACGAGATAGATTTTTAAGTTTGATGAATTCATTCCATCTTGTCTAAACAGCTTATAAACCACCAGGAATGAATAATAAATTATAGAAAGTTCAGCAAATGCTCGACAAATTCCGTAGTGTCTGTTTGAATGTACCAAGTGATCTGGGAAAAATTTCCATTGATGAGCAGACGTTTCCTTTTTTAGGACGTGCCTCAGTAAAGCAGAATATAAAAACCAAATCACACTCGGCGGTAACAGTACAGTGTCGTCGAAAAATAATGCCTAGATTTTAAATAACTGTCACAAAAAAACTATTAATGGTAATTTTATGATTTTAGTCTTATAATTTGCGGCAAAAAAATCATACCTCAGTATGTTTCAATATGAGCACCGTTATGTGTGCACTAGGAGCAAATGTGTGCAATGTGAGCACCAGGAGCGGTTTGACCTGTATAAGATCTCCGAAAAAGCCGCTGTACACTGACTGTTGACTTTGACCGTACATACCAAATCACGCACTGTGTTTTTTTTTTGTTGCACGGTCAGCATCGTACTGTGCTTTTTATTGCGCGGTCAACATCGTACTGTGCTTTTTGTTGCACGGTCAACATCGTACTGAGCAGCTGCAGTCCGGCGCGTCGGCTGACCTTGACGATTGCGCAACTAATTCGCGCATAAAACAGACACGAAAACGAATTCTGGTGAACTAAAACCAAACATGCGTTCACCAGTTATCGTGTAGTGAAAGAATTACTGATTTAACATAAAATGTTTCGATGTTATGATTTGTTTTTAATCTAGGCATTATTTTTCGATGACTCTGTATAATCTGGGATAGTTTTAAATTTTACAGTACACCAATGGGAAAGTACAGACATGGTCCACAATGATCTAGGCTTAGAAGCTGCTGTAGTCCGTATTCTGGTTCAGACCTTGTTTTATGCACTTCGATCGGTATTTAAACACAACTGCCGCAGGAAGAAATAAAGAAAAGAAATTTGAAGGAACAGGCACAGTCCAAACGAAGTGATGGGCATCCCATTTGTCAACTGCTCTTAAGAAGGGTGAGAGCATTGAGTACGTCTCAGAAAATGGAATTTTAGTGGTCAAGTGTAAAGCAATAAGAACGTTGTAATTGCGTCAACGTGTACATGATGTAACTCGCTGCAGACCGCAAAGCGTTTGTCGAAGGAAGAAAAGTTGAATATAGTCTCTTGTCCAGCCAGCGTTATGAGCTACAACGCGTTGATGGGAGGTGTGGAGATTTGCGATCAGCAAATGGAGGCATATCGAATCTAGTTTAAAACAAGAAAGTGGATCTTGGAAACAACGATTCATTTCCTTGACCTGTCTGTGGTAAATTCGTGGTTTCTCTACAAACGAGATTCCAAAGCAAACAAGTTTTTTCGTAAAAAATAAACGCTTGATTTACTATCGTTTCAATTATGTTCGACTCAGAACCTGTTGCATGTACCATTACTAATAAAGAAAAAATCAAGGGCTGACGTCAGCGACAGCAAAGAAAAAGAGATTGAATATGATGTTGCTGACTCATACAGATCCAAATTCTACAATCAGCCCACAAAGATTATAATTGAAATTAAGAGGTTAGATTCAACTAGTCACTGGCCTTGTGTCTTTAAACTGTCAGGAGTTATCGGTTTCAAAACTGTTCCCGCCGTAAAATAATGAGATCCGAGAAATGTGATGTTTATTTACGTCTGTACAAAACAAAAATTGTTTCATACATTTTCATTGTGGCTGATGAAAATTATCTTAATAAACAACAACTTTTTTGCTTAAACTTTTATTTTTAGATATTTGCACGAGTAATCCCAAACTACAAAATTTTGTAAATTTAGTCAAAAGCAGCTGCATTAAGGCCGAACCTATAGAATTGTGTGGGTCCTCCCTTGGCAAAACCTAAAGTCGGGTATTTTTTTTTTAAATATTTATTTCGATCAAATACGAAAGTATCGATTAGGCAAAACCACCCAAACTTTCAATTTCTACCAAACAACTCCCGGTCTTAAAGGAATATCATACACATAGACAGTATCATGTCTTAATTTGTCTTATATCACGTCCAGAATATTTGATTTCTGATTTTATTACGCTGCAGTGTTTGTTGATTTTTATTTCATACTGGAAAGGTTCTACACGAAAGTCACGTTGTAAATATTTGTCTGACATATGTTTGAAGGGGCGAAATATGATTTCCTCTGCAATGTAAGAGAAATTCCTGATGTGATTGGTTGTATTTTAGGCGGAAAATGTATCACAATAAAATTCGTGACTTATTCTGCACGGGACATTGTATTATGTAACAAATTTCGAAGCTCTATTGACTGGAATGCATCTGACTAGTATAAGATATTCTCATGCTGATCTACTATACTATACATGCCATATCTACTATAAAACTGAAATTAGAAAAAAATAAGAATAGTTTTTTATTTGAATTTTTAAATATGTTTTCATTTTAAGTATATATTTCACTTTTTAAAGGCATTTCCAAATATTTATATTACAAAATTTCAAGAGTAAAGTAGTTTTAATTTCTGTATTTTGTATGAGGCGTAAAAGTATCATTTTACTTATTTTCTATATTGTATTTTATTTATAGTTTATTTTAGAGTTTCTAACAAACAAGTCTCTATATAAATACATATAATGCTACAAAATTATTTAATGTATACTCATGAAAAATAATTTCCCCCTTTTCATGACATCAATTTTCCAGTCTAACTTTTATTTTATGATACTTTATGATACATCCAGAGGAATATAATTTATGAATTATTAGAATCAAGATTGCACTTTTTACTAAAAATATTGTGTAGTTTCAGTTTTCAGACACAAGTCTTTTCTGAACAATTAAATCCTCTTGCAATCTCTTTATCTGAATGTGTATCTGATGTAGAAAAAGTAAAATTATGTTCAAGAAAACGCATAAGAGATTTGACCACTTTTAATATCATATGTTATATGGGAAAAATAGACAGTTTGTAGACAGAAATGTTTTTGAAAAATGTTTTGCGTATTTGGTAATCTGCATCAATTGCAATTACACACATTTTATTATAAATCTTGATACAATATTTTGAATTCTTAGAATATATTTTATACTCACAAATTCTAATACAGAATAAGGAAAAATATCTTTCGGAGATAACATTTCCCTGAAAAATCCATGCTTCGGATCGAGTAAGTAATATTTAAAAAATCTTTCAAAGAAGGATTCTGTAAAAATTTACTTTTTAAAGTAATACCTATAAAAACATATAAAGATACTTGTTGTATTCCAAAATTGATTTCTTTCCAATTAATATATTTATTTCAAAATATGTGGATGGTATAGACTTTAAGGGATTTACGATATGTACGAATACAATGTAGATATAACTATACTGTTTTTTTTAATGAAATAATTAGTCGTTTTGCTTTCATAATGTTTGTATTATATTAAAAATAATACTAAATCCCTTAATAATGCTTTCATCCATATTAGAGTCCAAAAACTAGCAACAGATTTTCTAATTTAAAATATCTAATATTTAAAATAGTTGAAAAATCATGTTTTTTTTATATTAAATAGTTATAATATTTTATCTTATATATGCAACATATCACTTTTTATACTTTATCGAATGCAGCCTATATAATTATTTTATTATTTTATTTTTTAGCGGTCCCATGCGGCAGCGTATGCGGCATGACATTTCTACTTATTAAGTAGAATGCCATGTATATTGCGATATTGAAACGTTTTAGGATAATCCATAATCCCTCTTAGAATAGAATTTATCGTAGATACCTAGGTAAGAAACACAAAATACTTCTTTTCCTTTTTAGGATAATACATATGCACAATATAATTTATATTCTCTAAACTTACGTTAAATAAATCATCCCTTAATTTATTATGACTTTTTAAATTTGATTAAAGAGTAAAATCTACAAAAATATTGATACATGTTAATTTTATATTTAACCCTTTAATCCAGAATTGTGAATACAAAAATTGCTTCACAAGAATAATTATTTACGATTAATGTCTGAAATATCCAGAACAACATATATAATAATAATTTCATTTTTAGATACAGTGGAACCCGGTTAAGACGCTCACGGTTAATACGCGATCCCGCTTAATACGCGAATTTTTTCCGATCCCTTGAACATCGCCCATAAGGCTAATGTAAAAAGATCACGTTTAATGCGCGAACGGTTATGATGCGATCCCGCTTAATACGCGATAAATTTTCCGTTCTTTAAGGGAAAAAAAATCACGCTTAAGACGCGAATTCATTGATCAAGATGCGAATTCCTTCTCTCTTTTCGAGTGTTTCCAATTTAGAGGATTTTATTATTCTGCTAAAAAACACTGTTTGCGAATAGTATTTAATTTATTTAACAACAGATTAATTAAGGCGAATATTACTAATCGGAAATAGCGGTAGATATTTTAATTAAAAAAAAAACACGCACACGCTAAGTTAGCAAAACTGCAATTCTTCTTTGATCCCACCTCCTAAAATTCTTTGTCTCTTGCTTCGTGTATGTTTTTACTGTAGTGCAGAGAGATAGACTAATTCAGGTTACTCAGATAGTTATAAAAATTATTATCATTAGAGTTGTTCATACTCGTTGTTAAGCCGCTATCAGATTCACCAACTTTTCGAGCAATTTTTGAGCCAACTCTTGATTTCCTCCAACTTTTCGCGAAATGTTGTCTCGACACCCAGTGTGATAGCAAACAGCAATATCCCCAACTTTTTATCCGCATCTCAAAAAAGTCTGTCCTGGCCGCAACTTTTCCTCCCACCTTTCAACATTTCAGCGAATCAGAGATAAGCGATTGATACGAAAATGCGATAAATATTGACGGCTGGTACTAGTAGTACTGGTTTTCCCGGGTTTTCCTCCAACTTTTGCAAAGACAATTGTAACCTTTTTCTCCCTTTCAACTGGAAAAAGTTGGGGTTAAAATCGGCTGTAAAGTTGGTTGCTCGAAAAGTCGGTGAATCTGATAGCGGCTTAAGAGATGTTTTAAATGTACTTATATCGCTACAATGTTTTATAATGCATATTATAGGCAACAGAAAATTAAACTCGCAAAGATTAAATACGACTGCGATTGGATAATTCTTTTATGTTTACTTTACTTTTTGCTATATCGATATTTTATAAGGTTAGTTTTTCTTATTATATTGATAATTAAGAATAGATTATAATGGTACTCATTATTACAAGTGTACCAAATATGATTTTAATAAGTGGGTTGTGCTTCAAAGATTTAATATTATTTTTCTTTCTATTAAAAAAAAAAGATTCTAGTAGGAAAATTATTTTTGGTTGCAACGCATTAATCGACAGTAAATTCATGTTGGAATCTATATTTATTTTCCGTTATTATTCCAGTTTGTCCTATAAAAAGAAACAATGTGTTAAAGTGGAATACAATTAAATTTCAATCTGAATATATGTAAAAGACACAATTTTCGAACGTAAACGTATAAATGAAAGCTCTGAAGTTCATTTAGACGATTAAATGTGTAAATAAGCCAAATCACTGCAGCATTATACAAATCACGTTTAATACGCGATCCCGCTTAATACGCGACTTTTGACCTCTCCTTTGAAACGCGTCTTAACCGGGTTCCACTGTATTTTTAATTAAAATTGATTTAATAAATCTCTCGTTAGGAGCACTTTTTTCAAAATATTTACAAGAATAATTAGATTAATTAAAAATATTATACTGTTATGGAAATCTCGCAATTCTTATAAGAACAGTGTAAATATATGAATTATGATCCTATCTGTAACATAAAAGTGTTTTGTAGTTGCAAATTTTTAGTATAAAATCTTTTAATAGTAAAGTACCGTCAGTATATAAAGGGTTAATGCAATGTGAAAAAAAATCATTCTTAATCTAAGAATGTAAATATATGTATTATGATCCTATCTGTAACATAAAAGTGTTTTGTAGTTGCAAATTTTTAGTATAAAATTTTTTAATAGTAAAGTACCGTCAGTATATAAAGGGTTAATGCAATGTGAAAAAAAAAAAATCATTCTTAATCTAAGAATGTAAATATATGTATTATGATCCTATCTGTAACATAAAAGTGTTTTGTAGTTGCAAATTTTTCGTATAAAACCTTTTAATAGTAAAGTACCGTCAGTATATAAAGGGTTAATGCACTGTATAAAAAGATCATTCTTAATCTAAGAAAATATAATATAACTACAAACCCAACTATACATTAATCACTTCCAAGTTGCTTAACGATTCCAAAAAGTGCTATTTATCTTTATAAACCTTCGAAACCAACATATTTTGGAGAGTTAAAAAAGCGTTTGGTACCTTTTACAGTACATTATCCATTTTCCTCAAAACGGAATACTTGTTTTTCGAGTGCTTTTAATTCTCAAATAAATAATTTCATCTTCAACAAACACGATAACAGGAAAACATGCATAATGTAGAGCATTTGCATTAGCATTAAATATTGTTTTGTTAATATTGCAGATATACATATTGTGTTACGCAGCTGAAAGCGTTTACTTCAGAATTGATGGCATCATAGAATCCAATATTCATGTTTGGGAAATCTAATTAATACACCATAAAAAGCACTCGCAAACGTTTATGAAAATTAGTGGCAAGAGAGAAGACTTGGATTTTATAAAAACAATTCTTGAAATCTTGAAATTATAATGTAAAAAATACCCGGCAATAGTCGCGTGTCGGTCTTTTTGTTGCCCATATATATTATCTTCTCCTAACTCTTATCCCCTTACATATACAATGGAGACTACCCTGAAGCTGGTTTTAAATGTTTCTTAAGTACCATATAGGAATAACAAGACATCTCTGTTTTTCCTTCAGGTACATTTTTACAAGAAAAGTTGAAATTAGTTGAAAAGTCTACGGAACGATCCCTAATGTCAGTTGATTTTTACTTTTATCCATCATTCGAAATCCCATTAATAATATGTATAATTTAAGTAAACTGCAAATTTATAACTTCGTTGAAATGTAATATTCGAATATTAAGTGAAAAGTTATTCTTATTTTATTAAAGTTATTCTTATTCTTATTAGGCCGGCGGCAAAAAGTCAGAGCGCGACTAATAATGCTCCGAAAAAAGGCGCGACTACTCTTGGCTTAAGAGGCTACTTCAGTCAAATGAAAAGACGCATTCGCTAATGCTAATCCTATGGAAGAAATTTATAAAGATATCTCGGTCACATTTCAATATTTTTAAATGATTTCTTTTGTATTGAATAGTTGAGATCGAGCTGTATGCAGGCCGTTTTTTACTTTTTCGATTTTGATTGCAGATATTTTTTATGAGGAGGCTTTTACTTTCGAAACCGGTTCCGAAAATGAAAATGTCCTTATAAGAAATACCTGTAAACAAAATCGAAAAAGTAAACAACAGCCTTTGTACAGATCAATCTCAACTATTCATTGCAAAAGAAATCATTTAAAAATATTAAAATGCGATCGAGATATCTTTATAAATTTCTTCCATAGGATTAGCATTAGCGAACGGGTCTTTTCATTTGTCTGAAGTAGCCTCTTAATCTAGGAAAATATAATGCAACTACGAACGAAACTATACAATAATCTCTTCCATGTTACTAACGATTTTGAAAAGCGTTATTTTTCTTTATAACCCTCAGAAATAAGCTTATTTTGGAGAATTAAATAATCATTTATAAAAACAAATATTCTTTTCTGACCGTAACTTTCTGAAGCGTGTCCAGGTAGCTTTTACATTATTCAGTTTTCATTATAATTTACATTACATTATTCAGTTTTCCAAACCGGAATACTTGATTTTCGGATTATGTTAATTCTAAATAACTATTTTCATCTTTGATAAACACAGACGAAGATGTATAGTATAGAGCATTAATATTAACATTAAAATTCATGTTATTTTTTTAATATTGTATATATGATTTCAGGTATGCAGTCGAAAATGCTTACTTTAGAATTGATAGCATCCTAAAAACAGATATTTAGGTTTGAGAAAACTTATTACAAAACATAAAAAAAAATTACTCATAAACGTCTATGGAAATAATTGTCAGCAAAAGAAACTTTGCTTTTTATAAATAACTCTTTAAATATCTAAAATATTTGAAGTTTAAAATATTTCTAAAATTTATTTTGGAATCATGTTTAGATGGGAAGAGGTATTGTACACTTATTTTCGTTGTTATATTATATTTTTGCATATTGAGAAACGTCTGTCTTTTTTAAATCTGCTTTTGAAATAATTATGTCAAATATAATGTCACTATATCTCATCAGATATTTTTTTTTACTGAGAGTGGAAAATTAGGTCAAAAAAATATCATTTTCATTTATTAATTTCTATATATATGCTTCTAATGAAATAATGCTTACAAAATAAATTACTAGTAGATTTGTCAGCATTTTTCAATTAAACATATTGATGAAATATATATATATTTTTTTTACTTTATAGTCTTATAAAACTATATGGGCAAATTGCTGATGATCCTGATATGACATATAGCCGATATAAGAGAAGTTTTTGCCAAACGGCTTTTTAAAACAGGAAAATTGTTTAAAAAAAATTACCAACAGTTTTATCGTTAAGAAATATTTCACTTGAAGTATTTCAGCTAAAAAGTGTGTTCTGCTAATTTCATTAATTTTCAATCGTGTCATTTAATATTTTCCAAAAAGCTCTTATAGTTCTTAATAATTGTTATTTAAAAAAAATAAAACAAAAAAAAAACATGAATTTGACATTTCTTAATTAAACTTTTTGAAAGTCTTAACGTTACTATTTTAAAAAAAAATGAATCGGGTCATTCCATACAAAATGAGCAAATCATCTGTGGCAGACATGTCACAGATTTTAACGAAAATCATTTTGTAAGCAGATCATACCTATTTATGAGTAAATGTAAAATAATAGATTTTAGGATTTTTTATTTAAGTATTAAAATTTATATTAAAAGTGGATGCAAAATCGTGGTTTTGGCTACATGCTTGAAGTTTCAATTTTGGTTATTAGCCTTAAGAATGCAAACACTATATTAAAAATTATTTATAATTAGGAATGAATAAGAAGTAACAGCTTGACGTAAGTTAGTAATTGTATTTTTATTCATTAATGAAAAAAAAAAATTTTTTGAAAAATTTTTGAGGGAAAAATGCAACATTTCTATTGAGATGAAGGACCCCTCTGACAATATCAAAATTGCTTGACGTTATAGCTAAAAGTATATATATTAAATATTCAAACATTCATTCTTGCCTTTTTATTTCTTAATGAGAAAAGAAATAGTAAAAAATGTTGAGGATAAAACGCAATATTTCTATCACTTGTTTCGACGTGAAGGAAAGCTTTTTAAAACTTTTAATTATTTTGATATTATAGATAAATGTGTATATTTTAAATATAAAAACTTTTATACTTGCTTTCAGTTTATTTTTGCCCCAAGAAGATTTTTAATTAAAGTAGAAAAAAAAGCTCCATTAAACAAAAAAAATATATTTTAACACCTAAACCCACATACAGAAAATAGATGGCAGCACTAAATTTTTTCACCTTGAAACCGCCTAGAAATAGTTTAAGAAACGCGCGCGAATAAAAAATAGCTCATGGAATGTAGTTAATATTTCCTTTTTTTAACCCAATTTTGTGACGTTAGGGATCAAAAGGCAAACTTGAATTTTTTTAGCAGATTGTGGACTTAATGATCTTTATAGCTGTGCAATAACTGTAATGTGGGACCTTTCCTTCATTATTTTTTTAATCCGATATCGATTTTTGTCGATTTGAATCCTTTAATGAAGTTGAAGAAGCATGTCAATAGTTTTTCGATTCCAAGGAGCCACCATGGTACTTCCAGCAAATCCGAAATCTGGCAGAACGATGGCAGAAAGTCGTGGACTATAATGGTCTCTACTTTGAAGAATAGTCCTTGATGCTTTTGTTGTTAACTTGCGCATAACAACGCAACTTTCACAAATTTCCCAAAACTTTTTGCTCAACCTAGTAGTAACAAAACTACTTCTATTACACGAATAGCTTGGGAAATAAAACATACCAACGTTTATCAACGTTTTGAAAAAGTAACAGTATTGAGAAGATGTTGATAAACGTTTTGTCAATAGCAAAACGTCTTTGACGTTTTGCTATTTACAATAACTTATAAGAAGTTTGTATTATGGACTTCCGTTTCAAATAATTCTTCGATGTTAACTCCGCAAATTAGACATTCTGAATTCCTAAATTCTAATTATCATGTATCTCGACAGACAGAGTCATTAAATTCATCACTGGAATGTTTAATGCAGGAAATACACCAGTTACTACATTATGAATTGCTTGAATGTTTTCGTGACAGCTCGGCGGTCAGGGGGTTAAGCAATGTTTACCCAAAACCAAATTTCCGAATATAAAAGGAGCATTAGATAAAATATACAGAATTTCATTATCTGCATATCTATGCTATTGTTTAACAGGGATAGTTTAAAATTATAAATTTCGCATAAAATAGTTCATAACGAACATCAGTTTTGCCAAATCCGTTATGCAGCCTCGTTTATTTCTATTTTTTTATTAACAAAAGATAGTATTGAAAGGTCTGTCGGTAAATAATAAATATATTTGAAAATTTTGAACAAACAATGTGCGTTATTATGTTTTATAACAAAAGAATGATATTCAGAAAAAGTGATCTTCTTAAATTTATGTTTGATTCAGTTTTAATATAGAATAGTAATATACAAATATATGTGAATTTAAAATTATTTCAAATTACAGTAAATTCATTCTACACCAATTTAGCAAGTTATAAGCCAAACATGTGAATAATATGCATAATGTGAAAGAAGCATTTGGAAAGTTTTAATCAATTTTATTTTTGATATTTTAAATGAGGACGTGAGTTTCAAAACTCGCCTTATCCAGAAAGTCAAATTTTGGGAAATTGCAAAAAACCTCTGACTGCGTTTATTTGTTTTCATTGTAAACCAAGATCTTACAGTGTCAGATATAAACGATAAAACTTCTTTTTTTACTGATGGTAGTGCTTTTTCAATGCAGGTTCAACAACAGAATAGATTAATAGAAAAAACTCGAATTTTTAAGTTTTGGATTATACGAGTTTTGAAACTCAAGCCCTCAAACAAACATTAATCTAGCTTATATCATAAAAATTTACAGAAATGACTTTTCTTTTGACTATGAATATTTTTATAAGTTTTTTTTTATGTAATATGAGTGAATTTAGTTTTTTTCTGTTTAATTTGGTAAAATTGCGTGGTGTTAAATTAGATTTGCGATATAATTTTTTATGGATTCATAAAAAAGTATTTTTATTTCTTTCTCTATATTTATAAACTGCCTTATCATTGTCACTTACACAAGTTAAGGATAATTATATAGAATATAAAATTATAAAATGGCGTGCATTTTTTTAAACACATTTCACTTTCTGATACTACTGCGAAAAGGCAAACTTTTAACCTATTCAGTTCCGAAGCTAAAATGATAATACACATGCTTATTCATTGGTTTTATCAAACGAAATGGCAACGTAAAAGACAGAAAAAAATATCTTTTCTGAAATTGATCCTTTAGGCGCTTAGCAATTTAGGTTCAAAAATATGGATGTAAAACTACGTACCCTCTTAAGACATCAATTTAATAAGCAATAACATAAATTAATGCAATCACAAATGTAAGAGCTTTACACAAGTAAATAATCTACAAATCCTCAAATTTTTTTATTGAAAAAGATTTAAGTAAAATAATTATGGAAATTTCACCCTTTCTTGGTCATACTGTCTTTTGGGCATTTTTAGGCATTTTGCAAAATCAGATGAAAATAACATTTATTTATGTGGGAATCAGCTTAGATGTTGCCATTTATTTGTTTGCTTTGAACGCAAAAAACATTCAGCTATTGAGAAGCGATGTGAAAAAGTAAAACAATCGGACATTTTAGTTTTTATAAGGAAAAGAACAAAGGTCCCCGTTTGGGGAACCAGGGACCGAAGAGGATAATGTTGCCTTTAAAAAACGTTGCTGAAAAGCATATATAAACATGATATTAAAAGCACTTAATTACTGCTAGTATTAATAATAATTAAAGGTTTTAATCGTGTGATAAATCTGTATCATTTACTGAATTAAAATGATACATATATTGAATTGAAAACCACAGCTTAGAGAAATAATAATCCCGGTGAGAGGGTTATATTTTAGGAAATAACCATGATAAAATAAATAACACTTTGCAAACGAAACACATCCTAAAACAATGTAATCGTTTAGTTAAATATGTATGTACATCACATTAAATAAAAAATACTCTAAGAATAGATTTAAAAACTCCTACAAAATTCTGTATGCCATATACCATGCTTAGATAGACATTTTCTTCTGTTAAAGGATGATGCCAGGCAAAATTATTTTGTTTCAGTTGTAAAATTCAAACTTCAGCTATCTGAGTGCATCCCATAAAATAGTATTTGTTTTTGAAGAAAGCAAAAGACGAACAAAGACAAAAATATTGAATATAAAAATATTGCAGGTCTTTCCTAAACTATGCATTACTCATAATACTTTAGAATTTATTAGTAATTTTTACGAACAATCTGAAGGCCTAAATACAGTAAATCCGTTACCATCGATTATTTGGGACATTTATATGCGTTAATTTGAAGAAATGTATTGTATCTGTTAAAATTTAATTGTTTGATGTTTTCTGTTTAGGATAAACTGTATTAGTTGGTAATCCTTTTGATATTTCCACCATTCTTCAAACAGTCAATTCTGTTTAGCCGGCTATTCAATTTACTTTTCAGTTATAAAATTGTAATAAATTTACTTGTCATCTACAAGTAGAAGAATTTAAAATTTGAAGAATCGATTCTTGAATAAAATGAAACATCAGAAATGAAAAAAAAAGAGTATTAAAAACAATAAAATCAATTAAACATACTACCGACTGATTTCATCAGCAACTAGTGTTTTTATCGAGGTTTAAATATTATCGAATGTAGAAAACCCCCTTGATAATAAAACCGGTTTGTGTTGAAACTCGTCTTATGTGATTTAAATGACATTTAAGGATTTTTCTAACAATATTACATTTCAGGATTTGTGAATGTTGTTTAAAACGTAAATTGGATTTAGATATATATTTGTTGCATGATGAAATTTGTTTTAAGAAAAAAATTCATTCTGATCATGAAGAAAGAGTATGTTTATTGCCTCTAACATAAGGATATTCCCTAAAACTGAAAATTATAAAAAACGCCCTGATAAGCATTTTTCATCAAAGTACAAATATAAAAGTATATATAACACATTTCTTTTTTGTAAAAAATAAAGTGATGTTTCTTAAAAAAATAACTAAAAACTTTTTTTGTAAAATAGATGTTCCAAAATCTAACCTATAAGTCGTATTCACGTGAACAGAAAATTGAAGCTGACATAAATTTATTCCCAAAAGCTAGCGAATAAATCTTAATATCTCAACTGTGAAAACGAAGATATTATTTCTAAAACTGGAGAACTACCCTGAGATTGCGATAGTAAATAAGAGCATCAATAAGAAATTGCACAATGTCAAAACTATTGTATAAATTTTTCAAAGGTTAAAAATGGTAATAAAGAAAACTATTTTGCACATGCTCATTTGTTTTGTTTGTCTTTGCCTTTTTTTTCAATAAGCAGTTTTTTTTTCTTTGTCTTTTCATTTTTTTAGTGTTTTCTTTTTTAGTTTCCTCTACTTGACGATAATATCAAGAAACTTTCTAGGGGCGTTTTAAAGCAATTATATCCTTCAAATATTCTTTTTTCCTGCTGTAAGAAAAAGCAAATTTAAAATAAGTCACCTTTCATTGCTTACTGTTTCGAATTAAAGATATAGATAGCTAAATTATTCCATGTATAAAACACTATGTGAAACATATAATGAAATACATAAACAATACAACTTAAAAACGAGTTCTAATTAATAACTAATATTTAGATTTTAAAAGAAAATATTTTTAACTTCACATTGTGAACAGACATGTGACCCTCAATGTACTAAATAAATGGAATGAAATGAAATGCTATATTAAAATAAACTGCTGTTTATGTCATTCTTTTTACGCACGCACACGGTTCCCAATGTGCACTAGTCATTTTTAAAATTCAATGAAAACTAAATGGCGACAAATTTCTACGTTATTCTTTCGAAAGTTTAATGAGTCATGCCGAGAATTTCTTTGAGATGCTGCCTCATTTTATTTCCAAATGTCACCGACATAAGTCGCTACGATGTGCGAAACTGTAATTATGCCCAAGCTAACGTACAAAAATGTGGAGTTTTAAATTTTATTCTGTTTAGTTCTAAATATCACTAATAGATAGTCCACTTCTGTGTTAAACTGTTTTAATACTAAATCTAACCTTGCATTATTAAAACGGTAACAGCCTGTTTTGTTATGCCAAACCGATTGTTTTGCTTTAAAACTGTAAAGTTAGCTTCAGCAGTATAAACATTTTACACAGTGCAGCACAATCTGCCATATTTAGAGCTAAAACCAGGAATTCTGTAAAAGAAATTCCCGCACATTATTTTTAGACAATTCTAACTCCAAAACGTGTCACTCTTAATTTGTTACAGATTTAATTGTCAGTACATTTTAGAATATTCTGAACCTACGCAAATGCAAACATGTGTCCTCCACCTGAACTCCTCTGAAAGATTTCATAGAAACGGTCCTACAGTTTAGTAAAGGAGAAATTGTAGTTTCATTTTTCGTTTTCAGTGAAAGTTTGAAAGATAAATTTTATTTCATATTGTCGAAGTTTTTTCTACATAATATGTGCTTGTTTGTACACTTGTTTGAATAATTTATTACGCAAGCATCCTGTTTTAAGAAATTCGTTCCTTAATGGAATTGACAAAACCAGTTGGAGGACATTTGGAATTTTGCCTAATAAAAAAATGGCTTATTACTGCGTTCTCTTCCCATTTAATACTTTATTTCTACTTCTAAAAAATCCTTATAACTGCATAGAATTATTTTACCCCATACTACAAAAATTAAACAATGTTTTAAATGGTGGTAATGTCAATAAAAATGTAACTAACACATTATTCAACAGCGAAAAAAGCAGCATATGAAGCCTTTCACCATCAGTAAAATAAATACATTGTTCAATATTTTATTGCACATTTATTTGTATCTAATAGGATTACATAAATTAATATAAGCAACAAACTTGCATAGAATAAATTATTATTTTCAATTTCATTAAACTTCTATCAGTCCAGTAAATGCTCAAAATATAATGCTGTGTGTTTTTTCTAATGCCTCCCCCCCCCCCCCCCAAAAAAAAAAAAAAAAAATCCAACGTAATATGAAAAATTCGTATATTATGATAGATTTAGCGAGTATTTTTAATTACTAAACATTTAGAACAACGTCAAATATGTAAAATTATAATAATTTCTTAGATGTATGCAATGCAAAGAAAATTGCATCTGAGTGAATGAATTATCTCGGACGTGACAGTCAGAATATTAAGTAATAACAGATGGAAAAACAACACTTTCTTTCTTCTGTTCAATAACACAAAACCGTTTATTATAATATATATATATATATATATATGCGTGTGAGTTTTATTAATATATTTATTAATATAATAAATAATTGGTCCTTAGTTAATTCATATATTGTAGTAACAAATATTGAATGATACAAGTAAAATTATGGAGTGTTGTTAAACGCATATGACCGCAATAGATGCACTGTAAAAAAAAAATCAACACATGCTAGCAAACCCCGGGGCTTTGTTGAATATGCCAAGTGATATTTATATTTCTATTTTTTATTAAAAGAAAATATACTTTTTGGAATAATTAAAAAATTACTATTTAAAACACAGTTTGACTAAACTTCATTATTACACTGCATTAGGCATAAATGAGAGTTAAATTAATAAAAAGAACTCAAACTCAATAAATGATAATTTTGAAAATATTTCGAAACTTTTATGCTCAATTAATACGCTTATTTCAGTATTAATTTGAAGTTATGAATTTTTTAGAATCCATCTTCTTACATGTTAAAATTAACCATCATGTCAAATTCCAAGCATCTTGTCTAACGGTCTACCATCTCTGTAAACATAAAATGCTATGTGGAAATAGGAACTGTCACCATTAATTTGCCAACATTAATTTTGAAATCGGTTTTGTATTTCCTAATATTTCACAGAAACGTCATTTAGAAAGTTTTTAAAGGCCTTTTATAGAACGATTGTTGTCCCTGCCAATCCCAGGTGGTAGTATTACCTGCACAAAATATAAGCCTTTGAACGATCAGAGACTGTCACCATTGATTCGTAAATACTACTTTTTCTAATCGGTTTATATCTCCTAAGATTGCGTAGAGATAGTAATTTTGGACTTTATTAGAACGCTTTTCGCTCCTTCCATTCTCTTCACACCTTCTTATTTCAAATTTACAAGTATTTTCGACAGTCCTTCGAGGGCATCTATATTTTATAAGTAACTACCATGCTATTTATAGTTTATAACCTCTTCAGTATAACAGAAATCGCAATTTAGAACGTTTTTTGTTCCTGCCACCCCCTGGTGGTAGTGGCACAGATATAAAATATAACTTATGTTTGACAGGTTCTATCAACGACAATTTGTTGCCATTATTTTTTAAATCAGTTTGGAATTTGATGAGATTGCATAAAAATTGTAATTTAGAACGCTTTTCGCTCACTTCACCCTTTTAAATTGGGAAATTTCTTTGGACGGTTCATAGAAAACATTTGCATCTTGCATACCATGTCAAATTTCCAAAATGTTAAACACCTCAGTTGTACAAAAAGAAATGCAAATTAGAACATGTTCTGTTCTTGCAACCTCCAGATGGTACACTGTTAAAAATTTGCAGCATTCTGGCAGGTCATTTGACAGTTTTTTACCGAAAACGGTTACACAACTGTAATTTTAACACTATTCTGACCATATTATTGGCCATTTTATGGTCAGAATATAATTAAATTATGGTTATGAAACCGTTTTTTCAAAAAAAACAGTCGAATGACTTGCCAGAATGCTGCAAAAGTTATAACAGTGTAGTGACAGCAACATAAAATATAGCTTATTTTGGAGCAGGGACTACCAGAATCAATTTGCAGTCATTACTTTTGAAATCGGTTTGATATTTCTTGAGATTGTGTAGAAATAGCAATTTAGAACGCTTTTAAATTTCCAATTTTTTGGAAACTGTTCTTAAAGATCATGTATCTATACTAATATTATAAAGAGGAAAAATAGTTTATTTGTAGGAGGTAAGCTCTGGAACTACTGAACCGATTCCAAAAGTAATGGTATCAAATAGATGGTGTTAGTTCAAATTAGAACATAGGCTGTATCTTATGTCCGTGTCACTGGTCAAAAGGGGGGTGCAGGAGCAAAAAAGTTCTAAAAATGCGACTTTCGTTTTACTAAAGGGCCTAGAAACAAGAAAATTGGAATGGTAGTTACTTATAAGATACTAATGATCTCTAAGGACATTTCTTAAAAAAAAAAATGAAATTAAAAAGGGGTGAAAATGGGCGAAAAGCGTTCTAAAAAACATTCTAAATGGCGATTTTTACGCAATTTCTGGAAGTACCAAACCGATTTCTAAAATAATGGTGTCAAAATGATGGTGACAACCCTTGCTCCAACGTAGGCTACATTTTATGTCGGTGCCACTACCTCTAAAGGGGGTGCAGGAGCAAAAAACACGTTCGAAATTGCATTTTTTGTGTTACTGAAGGGCCCAGATACATGGAATTTGGCATGATAGTTATTTATTAGATATAAATGATCTCTAAGAACATTTCTCAAAAAATATGAAATTTAAAAGGGGTAAAAATGCGCAAAAAGCGTTCTAAAAAACGTTCTAAATGGCCCTTTTTATGCAATCTCACGAAGTACCAAACCGACTTCCAAAATAATGGTGTCAAAATGATGGTGACAACCATTGCTCCAGCATAGGCTACATTTTATGTCGCTGCCACTACCCCCAAAAGGGGTGCAGGAGCAAAAAAAAGTTTGAAAATGCGATTTTTGTGTTACTGAAGGGCCTAAAAACATGAAATTTGGAATGACAGTTACTTATAAGATATAAATGATCCCTAAGAACATTTCTTAAAAAGTTCTAAATTTAAAAGGGGTGAAAATGCGCGAAAAGAGTTCTAAATGGCGATTTCTACGCAATCTCAGAAAGTACCCAACCTATTTCAAAAGTAATGGTTGGAAATTGATGATGACAGCCCTTGCTCCAACATGGGCTCTATTTCATATCGTGTCACTAACACTTAGGGGTTGCAGAAGCAAAAAACTTTCGAAATTGCATTTTTTGTGTTACTGAAGGGCCCAGATACATGGAATTTGGCATGACAGTTATTTATAAGATAAAAATGATCTCTAAGAACATTTCTTAAAAAATCGAAATTTAAAAGCGGTGTAAATGAGCGAAAAGCGTACTAAAATCTTTCTAAATTGCGTTTTCTACGCAATCTCAGGAAGTACCGAACCTATTTAAAAAATAATGGTGTGAAAACGATAGTGACAGCCCTCGCTCCAACATAAGCTGTATTTCATGTCGGTGCCACTACCCCAAAGGGGTTGAAGGAGCAAAAAACGATCTAAATTGCGTTTTTTGTAATACTGTAGGGGCTAGCAACTTGAAACTAGGCATGGTAGTTACTTATAAGGCATAAATGATCACTAAGAACATTTCCTATATAATTCAAAATTTAAAAGGGGTAAAAATGGACGAAAAACGTTCTAAAAAACGTTCTATATTGCGATTTTTATGCAATCGTAAGAAATACGAAACCGATTTCAAACAGAAAGGTTGCAAATTGATGGTTATAGAACCTGCTCTAACATAAGCTACATTTTATGTCTGTGCCACAACCCCTAGATGGTTTCAGGAGCAAAAAACTTTCTAAATTGCGATTTCTGTGTTACTGAAGAATCTAGAAACTTTAAATATAGCACGGTAGTTACTTATAAAATATAAATGTCCTCTAAGAACAGTCGAAAATAAATTCGAAATTAAAAAGGGGTGAAGTGAAGGGAAGGAGCGAAAAGTATTCTAAAAGAGTCCTAAATTACGATTTCCATGGAATCTCAGGGAATAATAAACCGATTAAAGAAGTTATTGGTTGGGAATCAAGAGTGATAGTTCCTGATCCTATACGGGCTATATTTTATGCCGGTGTCACTACCACCTTGTATCTAATAAATATGTACCATGCCTAATTTTAAGTTGCTGGCCGCTACCGATCACAAAAATCCCCTTAAAAGAGTGAAATGGTTATAATGTCAAGAAATAATATTTAAATAGAAGTGACTTAGTCATTCCATATCATTTCAACAATGGGGTTTCGAACTTCAATTTGGATACAGCCCGTAAAATTTTGAAGTAAGTAATTTCCCTGAAACCAATCGCACGAATTTTACGAAAATATGTATTTAGGTTAATTAAAGGATGTAGAATTTATTTATGGTGTCAAACTTGGGTATTGCTAAAGGTATATATAAATATTATACAGACATAAGTACAATAAATACTATAAATCAAACTAGAGTCAAAAATTAGCCAGTGCCATGTTGGCTATTGTTGGTCATCCTGGGTTTATTGTATTTATAGTATGTATGTCTGTATAATATTTATATATACATTTAACATTTAATGCAGGCGTTATTTATGTGTGTATGTGTGTTTTATTATATATTGGGTGTTGCTGTTAAAAAGTTTTATTTTTTAATATGTATATTTCCCCCTAAGAAAATTGTACATACATCATTTGAAAGTAGTCGTTTGGTACCTGTAATTCTATGATAATTTGTTGCAGAGCTAGTTAGGGGTGTTTAATTTTTTTCCCAAGTCTGTACATATGAAATGGTAACTATAGTTGCATTTCCCCCGCCATTTATTGCGATTTAGTACCAATCGAATTTTCTTTATCTTATTATTCAGCTGAGATCCTGAATGAAATGTAAAATTATCTTAAATTTAAAATGTAAGACAGTACATACCAAAAAAATTATACATTTAGAAGTTATAGAACCCGTCTGTAAGCTTTTAAGGAAATGCTTTAGTGATATATTTTAAAGCAGTATAGTATCATATATTTAATGTAACTAAACATTTTGAGAGATTTATATTCTTTCAAAATGTTTAAATAAATTCGTAATGATATATAAGCACCTTCATCTTTCTCATTGATAGTAAAATAAAATGCATAAATTCGCTTTAGACTTCTTTGAAAAATTGCCTTAGAGTTTCTTGAAAAACTGCTTTAAACTTCCTCCAAATTTTATACAGAAAGTTGTACGCTCGGATATCTATCATTTATAAAATGAAAGAAGTTTTGAAGCATATTATCTTCTAAAACTTTATAAAATTATTTCCTGTTCAGAGTTATTTCTCAGTTCCTCTAATCATGTTTAAAGAATTAGATTTTCTATTTTTTTTCCTTAACGTGTGTAATTTTATAGACAAATTGCCTTTTTTAAAGTTTTTTTTTTTTTTTTCTTTAGAGGTATTTTTAAAAATGTTCGCAATATATTAAAATGCAAAAAATAATGCGGATAGATAGATATTTTTAAAAGTTTAATAATTTGATATTTATTGATAAAAATATTTTTTCTTCAATATAATTTAATTTATTTTAATAAAAATTAAAATAAATACTTTAAATTAATAATGCTGTCTCAGAATGTCAGTCATTTAAATTGTCTGCAGTATCAATAAAATACTTTTTTAAGTTGTATAACAGAACGTTATTCTATACTATATCTGCACTTTTCAACCTTTTTTATTTCCCGTACCCCTTTCTTAGGCTCCCATTTCTCATAAATACGCCCCCTTTCCCCCCTTACCCGCTTCACACAACTAGATTACACAAGCAAGCTTTATTTCGCTTGTACTCTTCTTATCATAAACAAATAATAAATCGATACAAAAACATTTTTGTTACTTCACTAACCATTTTGATGATTTCTACCATTACCGATATTATTTTCATGTACCCCCAGCAAGCCCGCCACGTACCATACCCCAGGCTAAGAACTACTGTACTGTATGATTAAAAAAAAATAAGCGAAATTTAAAAATTCTTTCTTAAGTAGTTTGTTGGTTTGGCGATAATTCACTTCTGACTTGTTACTTGTTTTATAATAAATGTATTTTTATTTCTTTCGAATATTCATGTGTATTTTGTTGGTTTTATAAATTATTCACTTCTGACTTGTTCCTCGTTTTATAATAAGTGTATTTTCATTTTTTCGAATATTAAAACATGTGTTGTTTAAGAAAAGATGTTTTGTGTCATTTGTGAAATGTTATTATCTTTATTCCAGTTATAAAGTTTTTAAGTTTTCAATTACATAATAAATTATATACTTGCGGGGTTTTTTAAAATTTTATTCTGGGTTCAAATTGTATGTGAAACTTTTTTTAGTTTCAAGTATTTCATTAATATTATAAATTTCTGGATACTATAATTTTTCTTTAAAATATCATTAAAAAAATCTGAACAATGTAATAAAATTTATTTTGCAATATAAAACTTAACTTAAAACTTAAAAATCAATGATAATAAGTAAATAAATAAAAGGGAAAAATATTTTTTATTATTGGTTTCATCAATATGTTTTAAATACGATTTCTTGAATATTCCAGACATATTTACATACAAAATAAATTTAAGCATTCAATTAAAATTTTGAATATTTCTTTCCTTCGACTTTTACTGTCAATGATTTATACTCATAAAGTAAAGTGATGGATAATGGGAAAAAAATCATAAAAAAGACTAAATACAAGCTGAAAGAATTGAACAGACGATAAAAATATTGAGTATTGTTTAAAATATATCATCGAGAGACACACTGTAAAAAGAAAAAAAAAATCTGTATTTTACATTAAAAGGTGCTGCCACAGCGAATTCTAGCACAGTTGCTGTAAAATTTACAATCTGCTGTCTTTATGAGTCCTGTAAAATTACTCAAGTCTGGGTTAATTCACGTTGCTTCAATTCGATTTCACAGTATCGTTGCTTGAAAAATAACAATACAAAGGGCTTGAAAAAATCAGAACAATTTTTACAGTATACGTTAGATATATAACTACAATATGAAACTGTGCAGTTCAATAAGGTTTTACAAAAGCATTTTGTCAACAGTCTTTTCTAGAATCAATTGACTTCAGACTTTCTGTTTATCTAAAGTCAGTGCACTTTATTTTCTTTCGGATGCTAAAAATCATGCAAGAGAAGGTATTGTTTTTCCTCTAGTGAATGTGTAGAATTTGTTATTTTTTAATTCCACATTTAATAAATAAAATATGATTTTATTTTATAAATTCTTAATGCAAACGACATGCAATAAAATTTCTTTGTAATCTCTTTCAGTTAATTATTTTAATCTCTTTATACAGGCATGTTTAATACGGGAATTATTATTACATTGTGAACACAATAACTAAACATAGTAGAATCTCTTTACAACGAATGTCAGTTTAACGAAATTTTCAGTTTAACGAATATTATTTGGATTGTCAAAAAAATCCTGTTATCCTATTTCATTATAAAAATATTCACTGTAACGAATTTTTTTGCACTATACCAAATTTAATCAGTGCTTCCTAGATATTCATTGTAACGAGAAATTACTGTACATTACGTATAATAATAAATATTTTATAACTTGCATGTCAGTACAAGTGGCTAAAAAAATTAAAAGAAACAGATTTTTTTTTTTTTTTTTTACTTTATTCTTCAAATTTGACGACATAGACTTTTCCCCATTGTTCTAAAAATAATCTCTTGATTGAAAAATATACTCAAAGAATTTCAAAACTGAGTGTTTCTTTCGACTAATATTCGACTAGTCGACTAATAGTCCAGGCAATAGAGGCCGTTTAGGGACTCTACCTAGCAAAATCCATGGTAGTTCTGGAAAAAGGCTTACTATATGTTTTTGGGGTCGCTGAATCCGAATTTTTAATTTCCCACCAAAATTTCCCCCGGCAACCCCCACCCCAAATTTTGTTAAAATGCCCCCAAAAAAGTTTTTTATTAAAAAAATCAATTTTTTTATTGTTTTAGGGGGAAAATATCTAGAAATTCAGAAAGTAGACAAAATTTGTAACAAATAAGATATATGCCATTATGACGTAGGATAAATGGGGAGGGGGGATTTGCCTCGGAACATACGCCGCGGTGCTACGTGGACTAAGTTGCGCAATTTCACTTAACTACTCACATCGTTTACATTCGCCCTCCCGTCTCCCCTCCGATCTTTCCTTATAATGTTTACTTTAAGTTTTTTAGGGTTTCTGAATCCGAAGATTTTTAACTTCCCCCAAAATTTCCCCCTCGCAACTCCCCCCCCCCCCCCCAAATAGTTGTTTTTAAATTAAGTTTTTTATTGTTTTAGGCGAAAAGTATGTAGAAAATCAGAAAGTATACAAAATTTACAACAAATAGGATATATGCACTGTGTGACTATAGTGCACTTAAATAAATAAAGTATTAAACAGAATTTTAATTGAAACTGCGGGGGGGGGGGTATAACGCATCTCCTAAATTAAATTTAACATTTAAAAACTATATCGCTTGTATTAAGAGCATTTCACATTTAAATTAAATTATTGTAATTACTCATCTCTTTAGTAAAATAAAATCAATGATTCAGTCCTCAATTCTACCTTGAGATTTTCTCACACCAGATTTAACCTTGTAGAAAAACGTCACTGCTGTCTGTTATTAACAAAAGCATTTTAACTTCGGTCACTTCCTTTTTTGGTCATGAATATAACTCATCATTTAAAATCACTTAACATGTAATCTATTCATTAGATTTATTTTCGCACTGCAGTTTAACATTCAGACCGTTATATTCATTCGTATATGAATACTACATTTTTGTGGCAATGCACGCTGCTAAACTTTGCCCTGCCCTAGCATATGTTTTAAAAAATACATTCTCATGACTTTTTCGCCTAACAACTCAATCACTTTTTCCAACCTTGGTCCTTATTTCAGAAACAATGTCCGTTTTAACTTAACCGCATTTCTATCAAAGTACAGTGTAGCGATTCCTTTCCCAGACCACAGGAATCTCGTGACGTCAAAATATAATTTCCCTACACAATTCAAATATATGAGAAGTTCACCGCATGTATTTGGCGAAATCGTACCAGTCAATGTTTTAAAATCTCCCTTGTGCATGGCGCAAATACTTTTAGATTGGCGATATTGTACTCCGCCAAGCAAGTGTATTGTAACTGCGCATTCCACTCTCTCCTGCTTTGACGCTGGTCCCTGAATGAGGCACTGAGAAGTGTCTTGTTCTTCCCCTCTTGTACCTCTCCCCTGCTTTCCAGGACTTAAATAAAAGTGCTATCTTACTAATAATCATTGGATTTTTATTTTGGATCTGTTTGGTTATTTTCTCATTTACTCTATGCGATCTGAACGGCCTGTAAGGAACAAAAAGTCTTTACACTCAGGTTTTCTAAAAATTGGAAATCCGCGGTCTTTAATATATTTATGCGTATTGGCGAACGAAGCTTTCACCACTGACTCTTTTTACCTTCCGTTCCTTGTGCCTTGCGTGATAAGTGGCGCCACTTTCGCAGAAACGGAGAAGTTAAATGGGACAAAATTAGTAAAGGGAACGAAATTAGGGCACTTTACCCGAATAATAAAGGACATACCGGTCGATTACATATTGGTCGAAAGGATGTAAAAAAAAAATAATAATAATCAGCCAGACTGTTTTAATACATTCACAATGCTCCAGTTTCACTTCAATGTACGCATTATTTAAAGTACTATAATTCTATGGATTTCATGCATTTGTAAGACATTGAACAATATACTAATTTCAAATGCTAAAATGTGTAAATTAAAACTTTAAAACCTGGAAAAATACGTTTATTTCGCTGTTGACATGTTTCGATTCTCCCCGAGTCATTTGGAAAAGAAAGAAATAAAACTATTTTAAATTTGCACGGTCTATGAAACGCCATCAGTCAGTTTTCCCCGTATTCTGTCATATTGTGCACGTTATTTTTTATTTTATTTTTATTTTCATAACCATTGAGTAGATCGAGCAATATTTTTGGTAACTCAATGGTTATTAAAATAAAAATAAAATAAACATCGAAGTAAAATAAAAGTAACGTGTATAATATGAAATAATACGTGGAAAATTTAATGATGGCGTTTCATAGACCGTTAAAATTAAGAATAGTTTTATTTATTTGTTTTGAAAAGGACTCGGGGAGAGTTGAAACATGTCAACAGTTGACATCAAAGGATTTTTACTTATTTTAAAGTTTTAATTTACACCTTTTAGCATATGAAATTAGTATATTATTACAAGGTGTTAATTTGCTACATATTTACATTGAACAATGGTTAATTCTGTAGAGAATTACATTCATATTGGAAATTTATTCTTCTTACATAATGTTGAAAGAATCATCTTTGTTTTGGCATTCAAAAGAAAATATAGAGAAAACGACATTATAGTTTTACACTTTTGCTAGACTACCAGAGGGTTAAAGCGATAAATTTTTTATTTGAAAACCCATTGAAATACTTCTCAAAAATATCACTTAAAAATTAAACAATGCGCATATTTTTTTTTCTAATAAAATGTTTAAAAATCAGATGAAACCAAAAAATTTCAAGTACTTTTTAAAAGCATTGTAACTTTTTCCAAATATTATCAGATATCAAATGTTTCTGACCGTATCAAATTTATTCAAATATCTGTTGTATATGAATTTGTTTTTGTATACAGTAATCTTGTTTTATTATTAAAGCTTGCTATGGTATATATTTTCAAGAGGGAATTTAAAATATCTTCAAAAAAATCAAACCACATGTATTATTATTATTAATAAATCTTTAAAATTATATGTTATTTAATTTATCATTCCTTTGCCTAAAATTGTTTGGGAAATATAATGAATAATTTATCAGTTAATTAATTCGTATGATTATTTCGAGTTTAACCTATTGCGAGGCTTTAAAAAGTGTAATTTGAAAAAAAAGGACTCTACATTAATCTTTTTTTTCTTTCACTCATATTTCACATTGTTGGAAATCTTTTCTTTTTTTATTCTTTACATATCACAGGGCTTTAAAAATGCCGGACACAGATTCAACTTTACCACTCATAACAATTTGTACTTGCCAAAATATATAAAGAGTAACATGCCATGAACGGAAAGCAGTCCAGAGTTACATGGAATTATTCATCATCTTTTTCAAAGAATACCATTTTTCAAATAACTTGTTTTGAGAAAAAAAACTGAAAAATATTTCCTCTGTGTCTTGACCTTACGCCGAAATTCAAAAAGAAAGAGAAATTAATATTTATAAAAAGAAGTTACAATGTATATGTGTGAGAATTTTTAGCTTTTCACAGAAAGTGGAAATATGTTTCCTTTTCTACGATTTTTTAAAAAGATTAACGATATCTAGTGAATTTTGGAGAAAGATAAAAACTATTCTAAGGATATAATATATAAATTTTGTAATTTATGGTACTGTTTCAAAATGTTTTCCATATTGTAACCCCTTAACTGTTTTTTTTTTTGTTTGTTTTATTTTGACACAATAATTTAAAAATAAGGACCAGGCTTCACTTTTTTTAACTAAAATATTTGGCTTTGTACAATCGAAAAAGGTATGCCTTTTAACAAACCAAAAATTACAGCTAATATTAAGTAGTAGGCAAAAGCTTTTAGTAACAAAGATAGCAAAGTCTTTTTGTCCAAGCGGCGCTTGGGCGAAACAGTTAATGGGTTAATATATTTCAAAAGAAAAAATAACTCCACATGTTAAAAGTTTCATATCCGATACTATTAAAGGGTAAAAATTATAATAAATCTTCAATAATAAATTAATAATAAATTTAAGTAATAAATAATTCAATAATAAAAAATGAATAAATAATTTATTTATAATAAATGAATCAATAATTTAATAATAATAAATCATATTTAATCATAATAAATGAGTTATTAATAAAGTTTTCATTAATTTTTAATAAATCTCCAGTTTTTAAAACTGTGCTTAAAAGCATAAGAAGACAGATGGTGAAAGTGATAACATGTCACATATTTCTCAAATTTCTTTTTTATTTTATAGATGATGTTGTTTTATAGAAACAAAACCATTAGATGGAACAATATGATTATATTGATTCTATTTATTCTTTGAAATTGCACAGATAGTTTTCATATTTTATCGTTTTAAATTTAATAATATATACTTAAAAAAATAACAATAAAATGTTAATGGATTTTATAAGAGAGTTTAGAACCAACTTTTACAATTTTAAACGTAGTATACAGTAGAACCCCTTTTATCCGAAACTCTTTTAACCGAAATCCATTTTTAAAGGTTTTTTTATTTTCATATTCCTTTTGTGCAAGCTGTCCTTTTCGAACTACGAGTACATATAAATACTTTCGATCCCTTATCTTAGAGTTCCTTTGAATTTAACTTGAGCTCTCGTAAGCTGCGGAATGGAACGAAGAAAACGAACAAATTAGCAATTTTGAAGCTTTTTAATGTTTTCCAAAAGGTTTTTCTTGGCTGGTGAAGGAGAAAGAATATGATATTGGTAAACTAATAATATTAAAAAACTCCGTGATACAGCTTCAAAACAAAGGAAATCGAAACTGTGACAAACAAAACCTTTTTTGAAACCCTTGTGATATATGTTAAATGTAACTTAATTTCAAAATTAAAATTCAGGTTTTTTATTCTTGTATATATTTTGCTATTACTTTATTTTTATTAAGCACTTGTTACAATAATAAGAAATATTACATACATTGTTCCTTAATCTTAAAAGTGAAGCATTCTCGATTAACAGAAAATTTCGATTTTCCGAAAGAGGGTCGGTCCCAATTATTTCGGATAATCGAGGTTCTACTGTACTACCAACAGTAAAAAAAATAAAATAGCTTTACTTAATTTTTTTTTTCGTTACAAAACCCATACTTACCTTCGTCTTTCTAACTTTTAAAATGTGATTAATACATGCTTTTCTCTTTCATAAAAAAAAACAAGGTTTGGAAGCTCTGTAACTTTAGAATAGTTGTACATGCTATTAAAAAAATACCAGAATATTTAGAATATTCAAAATTATTTAAATTATGGCATTTTCAATGATGCATGTAATAAATTTAAAAAAAAATCTTCCATTAGTGGTAGCTTTTCAATAACATATTCGTTAAAGTAAGTAAATATCTGGCTCAAAATATTTTCTTTTTAATAACAATTTCTAAAATTAATAACTATTTTTTTTTCCTTTTTTCAATGTTCTCAAGTATACTAGAAATTAAAAAAAAAAGAAAAATAACGATTTTGAGGCTATGATAAAAACTAATTGAGTTTTTTTTCGTTTTATATTTTTGGAATAAAAATATACGAGGGAAAATGAGTTAATAGTTATTAACCCATATTGGACCGCTGTCCTATAAGTAGGACAGCTAACATTTTTAAAAATAAAATTGGTAAGGGTTTTTTTGTATGCATTTTGTTATGACGTCTTTAAAATACATAAAAGTATAACATATAAACAAAAAAACAAGTAATCAATTAAAATTTAATTGAAAAAAATCTATTTAAAGAATTCTTTAAGAAATGTGATCTTATAATCTAGAATTTTACCGTTATTATTATTATATTTTTATTGGAAAAATCATAGAGTGCTTTTGTACAACATAAACAGTATTTTTAAAGTAAAATAAAATATTTGCTCATAAAATTAGTTTATGTATGCATTTTATATGTCCTTACTATGTGTCCTACTAATACGTCCTGTTTATAGGACAACTAGTTACTTAAAAAATTAAAAAACATTTTTCAAAATTTTGCTGGTGTCTACTTAATTACACCATATTAATGGTATAATTGAAGTTTTAAAAAATTTCAAAAATATTTAATCGGTGTGGTCCAATATGGGTTAAGTTCCTTAAAAATATATTTGGCTTTTACTGTGTTAAAATTTCTTTTATTTTAAATCAGAAAGTTCTATAAATTACTTGTGCTATAAATTGCAAGTTATGGTCAAATGTTGAGTTTCGCCTTAGATTTGAGTATGGTAGTGAAAATATTACCTTACATTAATGCAAAAAACAAATGTGTATTGTTATATGAAGTTTTAAAACATCGAAAACTTAACGTCTCTGAAATTATTGTTGAAAAATTACCAAAAATCGGAAATTGAATTTTGCCAATAAATGTTATTTGAATAAAAGAAAAAATGCAGGCGATACAGTACTCATTAATGGAAGAAAATAATTGTAATAGTTATGCGTAGTTTACTTTTGTAACAAAGAGTCATATGTATATTAAAATTTAACGAAAGTTTTAAAATGTTAACAGCGAACTTTTATTACGTATTTCAGTTCACAATGTGAAAAAAAAAAAATGCAAATGCAAATGTTTTCAAACTTTGAATAAAAAGCCAGCGGGATATTAATATTGAAAAATGAGACGATCAATTTGAACGACTAATAAATGGCCATCATTCAAGCAAAATCTGAACAATAATTTATTTAATTCATTCTCTCACTTTTACATAAACACTTCTAAAAGCACAAACGCATTCGCATGTATATTTTTTAACACTAGAACCGCCGGAAATTTTACTGAAGTGTTATAAAAATATTTTACACCGGAAATTTTAATTGAAACTACTTAACTTATTCAATTAACTTATTTCTCCGTGGTACATTTTAAACTTATTTTAGAAAGACATTTCTGGTGACAATCAAAATATTTTTATTTGGTAGCGGTCAAAATGACCACTACGGCAGTTCTAGTGTTAAAAGTATGCTTGTGGAAAAATAATTAATAAGCAGTAACCTGATTATTAAACATTTTTAAGTATAAACATAATTTACCCGTCACCATTAGAGTCCTTATGGATCAAAATAGCTCAATATACAGGGTGAGTATGAATAATGGACCCGATTTAAAAAAATTATAATTTCGAAACTACTGCACATATTACATTAAGTGATACATGCATTTAAAATGAAGTATACCGAGTTTCTTTCAGTTACAAATGCTCGATGTGTGGCCTTCTTATTACACGGCATACGTCCCATCTGTAATCCATTTCCAAACAATTTGTAGCATCACTCTGTCAACGGTTCTGAATGCTGCACAAATGCGTTTATTTATGTTCTGGCAGTGCTATCGGCATTGGTGGTACATAAACAATGTCTTTGACGTAACCTAAACTAAAAAAATCACATGGTTTTGGGTCTGGAGATCTTGGAGGACATGTGATTAAGGGTGAAGTCACCATCACCCGCTTGAGAACAACACAGATTTTGTGCTTCAACAGGATGGAATCCCACCTCATTATGCAGGTACGTATACGAGGACCTTTCACACAGGTGGATGGTGCGCGAGTGTTCGGAACGAACTGGATTACGGATTGGACGTATACCGTGTAACAAGAGGGTCACACATCGAACATTTGTAACTGTAAAAAAAAATTGGTATATTTCTCTTTAAATTTATGTATCACTTACTGTAATATGTGCAGTAGATTCGAAAATATGATTTTTTTTAAATCGGGTCCATTATTTGTACTCACCCTGTATAATTATTTCCCATCTGATAATTCAATGCCGAGATATAAGTAAATACACACTTTAATGGGACGTAATTAAGATTAAAATTAAATGTTTCTATCCTGCAAATTCATGCAATGTAAATAGAGCCCGCAACAACTCTATTTAAATATTTTCTGATAAACAGTGTTACTCTCGTTAAGAAGTTTTGTAGCAATATTTCTTTTAAAACTATTAGATGAAGTACTGCACATTTTTAAAAGGCTTTTTTAATTTTCACGCAGTACCCGAATACAATTATAATCGTATTTAGTGGGTTTTTTTTTTATTATTATTATTATTATTATTTTAATAAAATAATACGAATTTGTATTTAAAATAAATAAAGCATGATAAATTAATTTAAATAAAGAAATATAGCGTAACGTATTGAGAGTTTAAAATTCCGTATAAAAATAAATATGTATAGGGTAAGGTGCCCTATTATCGTCCCCTAGTCACTTTTAGGGCCTTGGAAGTTGAAATTTTCAATGAAAATCTGCCAAATTTGGAACTTACATAGACTAATTACCCAAGCACATAGAAACATAGGCAAACATGGCACAAAAAAAATTAACAATGGGAAAAATTGTTTTTTTTCAAAATTATCTAAAAAAAGCAAAAGAAAAAAAATGGTCCCAATTTCGTCCCTTCAAAAAATCCAATACGCCGAGGCTTAACTTATAACTAAATCAAAATTTATTTCTAAATGAGTAAGTAATTTAATTAAGGCACAAAGTAAGGCACAAAGAAATGTACCAATTATCGGTGGAAGAAGAACGTAACGAAACATTAACCATCCAAACATGAGGAAAAAAATTGAAAAAAAAAAGTCATGAAAAGGCATTTCTAATTTCGTCCCCGGGAAGAAAACAAGATTTGCATGGGGGACGAAACTGGGATCAGGCTACTTCATAATATAACGAAGCTTCTGTTCCCGTAAGATGAACTGAGCGTCCTAAAACTCACTGTGTGTTTCTGTCAGCATCTTACCAAGGTAAAATACATGCAATGAATAAGAAATAAATACCAGATTAATATTAACACAATTAGTCTAATTGGTAAAAAAATCATATTAGATGTAAATTTCCAACTGGGCGAAAAATGTCCGGGCCAGGATTCGAACCCGTGACCTCCTGGCTGAAGCCGCCAGTGCTCTGCCATCTGAGCTATCCCGGATGATTCTGGTCGAACTTTTTCACCGAGCTAATCTTGATGATTACAGCATCTGGTCTGAAACCTGGTTCAGCTCAACAGAATAAATCTCAGGTAATGGAACTCCAGAAATCGCTGGATACGAAATTACATTAGATTAATATTAACACAATTAATAATAAATAATCTAGTGAAATTTCGTATCCAGCGATTTCTGGAGTTCCATTAACTGAGATTTATTCTGTTGAGCTGAACCAGGTTTCAGACCAGATGCTGTAATCATCAAGGTTAGCTGGGTGAAAAAGTTCGACCAGAATCGTCCGGGACAGCTCAGATGGCAGAGTACTGGCGGCTTCAGCCAGGAGGTCCCGGGTAAGAATTCTGGTCCGGACATTTTTCGCCCAGTTGGAAATTTACATCTAATATGATTTGTTTACCAATTAGACTAATTGTGTTAATATTAATCTAGTGTAATTTCTTATCCAGCGATTTCTGGAGTTCCTTACCTGAGATTTATTCTGTTGAGCTGAAACAGGTTTCAGACCAGATGCTGTAATCATCAAGGTTAACTGGGTGAAAAAGTTTGAGCAGAATCGTCCGGGATAGCTCAGATGGCAGAGCACTGGCGGCTTCAGCCAGGAGGTCCCGGGTTCGAATCCTGGTCCGGACATTTTTCGCCCAGTTGGAAATTTACATCTAATAAGAAATAAATACTTACAGTATAGTAAATAACGTTCTACAACCGACGTAATAAGAACTCAGGTCTTCTAAAAATGGGAAATTCCCGTCTTTAATTTATGTATGCGTTTTGGTGAACGAAACTTTCAACACTCACCCCTTTTACCTTCCGTCCCCTGTGCATTGCATCATAAGTGGCGCCACTTTCGCCGAAGCGGAGAATTTAAGGTGGGCGAAATTAGGGGAGGGGGCGAAATATGAACACTTTACCCTAATGTTCCTCAACAAAATTTTATCTTAACCGAATTGACGCATATCCTACATAGAAACAATGTTTTTTAAATCCGCCAATTTCGTTTTTTCGTCTTTTTTTTCTGTGTACGTGTCTTTATTATTCTATTTTGTGGAGTGAAAAAAAAAATTATACACGCAAATTATGTACAATCAAAACGACATCGATAACGATGGTCATGACATCTACTGGATTTCTTTTACTTTTATCCTTAGAGGAAATGCCGGACAAGTTAGTGCTTTAGAAAAGTATAAATAAAAGGAAATCAGTATAAGGAATCAGAAGAAATAATTAGTATAAATAGTAAAGTAATTTAGCAAACGGTACGTTGGTATGAAGCCTCGGGGAACTTTTTTTTTTTTTACATTTTCATCCAGGAGAAGAACAAAAAAGTACTAGTAGAATTCGAATCTAGTACTATTCCAATGTTTGACATATGTGCTACTTTCAGATACTATAAAATATTGTAAAATTTAGAAAATTTAAAAACTATTTAAGGAAGTGGTAGTCACAAAATGTTTTGTAAGCGCCAATATCTGCCAGAGAAATAAGCTATAAGGCTGACATTAACTGTACTTATATTAGTATATATCAGCAATTTAATATTAACTTCTGATAAGAACAGTTAAGGAGGATTCTGATGGTTAAATGAGAAATGCTACATACCAGATTCGTAATATTGTATTTCTGTATTCGGGTTATTAATGGAAATTTCATTGTAGAAAACTTGTACAGATAATTGCGAAGTCTTTAAAACGATCATTTTAGAAAAAATGTAATATTTGTATATATATATATAAATACAGAGTGATTTTTTTTAAGTCGTGAAAGTAAAATCCTATAACAAAAGAACCACTGATCCAAATGACCTGAAATTTCATCAATAATCTCCGAAATCGCACCGACATATGGCGCTTGCGCACGACACGCGCACAGTGACAATACAAACGTGAAGCACACACACCTGGTGTTCATTATTCTCATCTCAATCCCTGCGATTTTTGGCTCTGGGGAAACCCAAAAATGCTGTGTATTGTGATGGTGTTACGAACTTAGCTGACCTGAAAGCACGCATTGTGCACCAGCCATCCACAGCATCCAGCCGCATCATTCTTTGCTTTGCTGTGGAACATGCGGTTTCACGTTTCCAACTCGTAGCTGAAAACGGGGGACAGCACATTGAAAATCTCTTGTGTTAGTCGCGCCATTCCGTATGAATGCTTTGCTCCATATTTTATTCCGTTATGTTTTTGCGAAGGTGTTTTCAGTGTCTTTACCCAATTACTGCTTTCTGTATGTTTTTGATATGCATAATAAAGTTTTCTTTTTCTTGAAGTACCGTCCATTGTTTTCCTCCCACTGACGATATTCTTTGTTTCTGTTAACTTACAGCGCCATCTGTCGGTGCCATTTTAAGTTGTTGTTTTTTTTTTATTATTATTATTTTTTTTTTTTTTAACCACGCCAAAACAAATTCCATTGCTTTGGGAGCATACTGGTAAAATTTCAGGTCATTTGGATCAGTAGTTCATTTGTTATAGGCTTTTACTTTCACGACTTAAAAAAATCACCCAGTATATATATATATATATATATATTGAAAAATCCAAATTCACATAATTTATTACACGAAAAAACATCTAACAAACTGTAACTAAAACAATAATTAACAAAACCAAGAGTAACTAAGAAAAAACTAAACATGAAGACAAGTGGTCAAGGCTTATGACTTGTACTGCGGGGTTAAACATGTTTTACGTGCACAACATTCCCCCTCACTTGCCGAGACCAAACAAATAGAAATTGAAAGAAATGAAAACCACAAACTAACCCGAAAGCCGTCAAATGAAGTCTGTGAATATCCTCACCGCTAAGCTATTTTCGATAGGAATCACGTATCGATAAATCACCATCATCGAACAATTCCAATATTTTATTTCGATAGATTTTTTTCTTGATAAAATTGAAAGTTAAATCATTCAGAAAATGTATTGGGTAATTTTGTTTACTGGCGTTTATGTAAAGGTTATAAATTTCACCAACCAATTTATCAACATTTGAACACAAATTTGCAATACGATTTAAACCATTCAAATATATATTTCTAAAAATTGAAACATGCACGTTACTATTAAAGTTTAATATTTTTATTGTATCAAAATCAAAATAATTTCTTTTATCATAAATACTATATACTAAAATTCCTTTTATAATCTCCAAATTAACGTCCAAGTAGTTGACACTGCCCTGATCATCCGAAGCACTCTTTAAATATATATATACATATATATAATCACGCTCTAATTTTCACGGTTGCATGCGGCCGCAGGAATCGTCACACGTGGGACACTCCACTGATTTACGGGATATCAATTTTAGCTAAGTGTATATTAAAAAAGATTTTGCTTTCTCATTTATTTTTTGAAATAACGTTAGATAGAATGACCATCAGAAGATAATAAAAAAAAACATGTTATTGAACTTTAATAAAAGTCTGACTTTAATGAAAGTTTTTTTTACAATAATGATTTCCTAAACCTAATGATCGTTGTTTTCTTATTTATGTTAGGAAATTTTTAGAATTAAAGATAATCTCTGTTGAAACTTCTGGGAGTACAAGAAAAGAGAAATGGAGTTTTTAGTTTCATATTATAAAGTAAACGATGTAATGCGAAAATTTGGTTTAATGTTATTAAATTATTAAAAATATATTATCATGATGTTATAATTTAATTTACTTAAAATATTAGTTTAAAATAGTAACTAATATAACAGGCATTTATATTATAACAAGATATATATTAATAAGCATGTTCCACAAGTAATTGGTATCGTATTACAGGGTAAATAAAAATGTTAAAATACTTACTTTAATTTTATGATGTCACTAAGACCATATATATTATTAAACTCTTATAAAACCATATTTGTCATGTAAACGTTGATGAGGGACAATTCTCAATCTATGTCTCAAATACTTTTAATAGTTGACGTTATGATTTCCGTAAATTATGTTCAATAACTATATTGGAGTAAAATATTGTAAATAATTATTGCATGAATACATTTTGTCAATATATGTTTATCCAGATATTTTAGCTATACTTATTTCTTCCTTTATGAAACTAAAAATTAAAAACATGTCTAACATTTTATCAAAATGTGGTGCTGAAAATATTGCAACGATTAACTGGTGAAAACGTACTCCAATTTTCAAATCCCAGTTTAAATGTAAAGTTAAGTTGGTTAAGGTGGCAGATCACGTGATCATCCAGAAAATGACCGTATTGAAAGCAGTACGTAAATCTGTAGTTTCTTAACCAATGAATGCAACGCAACAGTTTTTTTTTCTTTACTTTCAAACATTCTTATGGCTTGATAAATTATTTAAATGCACATATATTTAGTAATATTAATTAATTAAATCCTGACGTCAAAGGTGGCTTTTGAAAAATATGAATATTGAACATGCATTTTGCGCGCTCGATTTTACAAATTCTACTGCAGATATATATTTAATGTTTCATATGTTGTTACTTATAATACTATATTTCATATTGATTCTAAATTTAAAAAAATATATATTCAAATTCTTTAGCATACTTAATAGCCTTCCCAATCATATTCTCTAAATTTCACCGAAAAATGTATACTTAATTTTCAATCCACAATTTTTGTGACAAAAATCAGACTAAATTTAGGTTCAGCATAAACTAACGCATGTAAATAAAGAATATGCGCAATTTCAATTTCTATGATAATTAGTTTTTAAATGAGAGTACACGCAATATCAAAAAATCAATTTTTAGAAAAAACGGCTTTAAAGTTGTCTTATAACATTACAGCAAATGCTTTTATGCAAGGTGTTTTTAGCCATAACTTCTGTAGGGGAGGTAGGGGAGGTATGATACACTTTTTTTTACTAATTTTTTAGAACCCTTAGAAACCCATTTTTAAACAAATTTTTCGTGTTTTCTTATCAAGTGATCTTTTATTCATTTATTAAAAATATTGTGAATTTAATAAATAATCATTCAAAAAATATATCCCAATTATTGTGAATGGTTACTACTGTATCAAATCTCCTCATTGCTGGGGGGGTTTGATATACTAGCAAGGGAGATTTGATACATAGGGAAATTTGGTATCTATTCTGAAATTTGTAAAAAATCTTTTTTTTTTTTTTTTTTCCGTCAACGTGATCTGCCTCCTTAAATCCTGAACTGAGAAAATTTTGAAACGTACTTTGGTAGTAGAATCCGACACACAACTAATATCCTTTTGTGTTCAGGCATTACGGCGTGACACATCAAGACTTCAAGTCAGTCTTATAACCACTAGTTTAGCAAGCTGTCATAATTTATATTAGTATACTGAAAATGCATAAAAATTGATAAATTCTATATGGTATTGTTATGATATATTGTAATATATTTCAGTATGAAAAGAAAACGTTTCATAATATTCAGATGTTTTGAAAGATCAAGTGAGCCATATTCTGCGCTTCTGCTTTTATTTTTCATCACGACGTGGTTCGACTTTGAAAGTCTTTTTCTTACAGTGTGCTATTAAGTTGTATAAACATCTTACAAATAAGTATCAGATTGAATATAAACAAAGAAAAAAATGCTCCTTAATTTAAAATGTTTTTTCATCATTGAACATAAAATAAAACTAAAAATCACGGCCGGCCCGGCCTACGGGCGGAGGTAGTTTTCGAAGTTTATATTAATTTCACCAACAAAAACTAAATCATGATTAGAGATAAACCCACTTCAATAATTTTATCTGTTCGCTTTTGACGAGTTTTTATTTCACTTTTTATATAATAGCTGGTTTTATCAGAATTATGTTAAGGCGGTGTTAAAAAAAAAATACATTTCCATGCTCAACAACTCGACATTTTTTGGCACATTTTCAGATTCTTTTTTAATAGAAAAAATATGAAACTTGCTGACATGATTTTTGATGAGATTTATAAGCGACCTGTGTTTTTATTATTCGTTCAATTAATTAAAACGTGATTTATAAACAATTATTTTCTTAGTAGGTCAATATTTTTCGTTTCTAACACAATCGCTTTGGGAAAATCTGTTCAAAATGCCCACCTTGACATCATTTTTTGAAATATATTCTTCCTCTATCAAAAAATAGATCATTACAGTACATTATATAGTTTCTAAATAAGAGAATCTACCAACGGGATGCGTCTGAAAGCAAAAATGAATTAAAAAATGAGTAAGAAACTAAGCAGTTTGGATTTGAATACACCCTTAATAAGATGATTTTTTTTCTTCAACTGCTATGTATTTTTAATTCGTTTTTGCTGAAAGAATTGGTCCTATCAAAAACTTGTCTGTATAAATGTTGTAGACAATATTAAGAAGATGTATGATAAATTCATGGGGATTTTCTATCTTGTGATTTTTTTTCTTCTTCACCCCCCCCCCCCCCTTTTCGTTTTCGTTTTAATTTTTTTTTTTTTTCGGTACGAATTGGTCCTATCAAAAACATGTGAATATACAAGTTGTAGATAATATTAAGGAGATTTATAATAAAATTAACTGGATTTGATATATGGAGAATTGACAAAGTTATGATTTTTTCCCCAAAACCCCTATTTTTTGCGCTCCTTGAGCCCATTTTTAATTTTATGAAAAATCTGTGATACATAAATTTTTGGCCCTATCTTAGAAGTAATAAAAGCCTTAAACTGATTTCATAAGTAAGAAAATTAAGAGGTTATGGCCTTTTTTAGGTTTCCATAAACCCCCTCCCTATTTCCATCCCCTTGGTCCGATTTTACCCATTAACGAACTTGACCGAGATTTTATGCCCCTTGATACTATGTATCAGTTTGGAAGATATTTGTGCAGAATTGTGGAAGTTATTGTGTCCAGAAGAAAGTGACATATATACATAGATATAGATAGGTAGATAGATAGATAGATAAATAAAGTTTTTTACTGAGTGTGGTTTCGGGTTCTAGGGGTCAGGATCGGTGTAGATCTGCAAAAAATTTCAGAAATTCAAACATAGGGGAGAATGTAATAGGTAGTATTTCATAAGAAATCTACCTAAAACGGAAATATACCACAACCTGTTTCAAGTTACACACGATTCCTAAAAGCATTCTTTATCTTTAGATAACTTGGAAACAAATACATGTCTGTGCATTGTATTGGAGATATTATATTTCCTATAAAATTTTAGAAAAATAAAACTAAGTAGTTATGACCAAATACTTGGCAATCTTTACTTTAGTAATTAAAATCAAGAACTTGTGTATTGCTTAGTCACGATATGACATTTCTGTCAGAATAAAAGATTAGTAATTGTACAGCATTTAAAAATATATACATAAACGTATATGCTCAAATGTAAATACTCAAAGTTAATAAATTTAAAATACTTTTGTTTTTTAATTAAAATCACGCCAAACACTTGTTTGAAAGGACTAGTCTTATTGATAAATATGAAGTAACCTGAAAGGCTTTAGAAAACTTTTTGCTTATTGAACAGATTTAACATTCAATTGAACTGAACACAAATGCCGTTCACCATATTTAATGTTACTTATCATATTAAATGAAGATATCTTTCAGTTGAATCACTTACTTTTAAAATTAATAGTATTAAATGTCATTTTTTGCATTAGTATCATCTACAATAATCTAAAATATCGAGTATTTTCCTTTAAGATCCATTACAAAATTACTACATTTTTATCACATTAAACCACATTAAATTCATTTAATGATTACATTCGTTTACTATAACATTAAAATTATATTTCAAAATATTTACATATATAATAATATATATTTCCATATTAAGTTTAGTTTTTCCAACAAGTTTAATTTAATTTGAACAAGAATAATCTTTTCTAAAAGATCAAAATTAAAATATGTTTCTCTTATAACTTTGCTTCTATTTTATTGTCTCGCATATCAAAAGAAGCTTAGTAATATATGAAAACACATATTCGGGCGCACGTACCTTTATTTGCTATGTATCTATCTGAAAAATCTAATTATATCGGTGAGACAAGCCATCTAAATGTAATACAGTTGTGAATAAAAATATATGTATAACAATTGTATACACGTTCTACAATATCACGTCCAGAATATTCGATTTACGAACTGATTTATCCTGATATTTGTTAATTTATTTCTCATCTTGGCAAATGTGTAAGGGTTAGCAAATATTCTGTTTCATTGACATGTAATAGTATTTCTAATAGTAGATAAAATATACTATATTTTTAATAGTTTTCTTTTTTAACATATGAATGTATCGTTTATGATTTGAATATTTTGTATAATTAAGGAGGAATCATTCTGAATAATCATCGCGAGTTTTAATCGATTGCAACGTTTAGAGAAAATCTTTTATAAAACAAGACTTTGTAAAAAACTTGGATTTACTCTATGCATTATTTTTTTTTAATAATTTCATTCATTTGGAATACAAAACGTTGACTATTTAACATTATAATTCGGCTCATGGAGAAAAAAGACCTTATGAAAATTTTAAACTTGACAATGTGCAAATGTGCTTCTAAAGGAACTGGTAAAGATGCAATGCCGCTAGAATGTCGCCTTGGACCGTGCCACGTTTTTCTAAGGTTTTTAATTAATATCTCAGATAATTAAGGACAATTATTTTAAACTATTATCAAACTCCCTTGGATGATTCCGCGTCCTTAGATACCTCGAGCGCTACGCAACTCATCAGCTAAGCGCCCGTAAAGTAATGTTTGTGTGTAACGGATAAAAGCTATTTTCTCATAAACGTGACATAGGATAAGCACTATATTTAATCATTAATCACTATTACCCGTAACTTACAACCCATAATTATTTCTTAATTTTAGTTTCAGTAGATTTGAAAATAGTTGAGGGACATATTTTTGCAATACACTTACGACGATATCTCTGAAAATATAATGCTTAAATTTGAGACATATATATTTTTTTGAGTTCGGTGTGAAGAGACCTTTCAAAAGATCCACACATGTTATAGAAGATTTTTTTTTCAAGTCACTTAATTAGCCCCCATAAAGTCTTCTTAAAATATTTGGGAATGGCTTATAATCTAAAAATATGTGGGTCTCATAACCTTTACAACTTTGCTAAGTTTGAACAGCTCAGGTTCCTCAGTTTTTTAGAAAAACAGCTGTGACAGTCGGGTATACCGGCATGAGTAATCTTATAATATCCTGTTTCTACTTTTTAAATACGGAATCCTATAAATCCTAAAATATTCAGTAGTCTGGCCAGATCGTCATAAGTGGAAGTTTAAAATGAAAAGCTCAGATGATAAATGTCGTACTGAAGGGGTTAGAGACGCGAAATTCGGTATGGTAGTTATTTGTAAGATGCTTTCTAAGTACAGTTTCTAAATAAATAGAAATTTAAAATGGTGAAATGAGAAAAGGGCATTCTAAAAATGTTCTAAATTACAATTTCTATAGAATTTCTGGAAATACCAAACTCATTTCAAAAGTAATGATTGCAAATTGATGGTGACAGTGCCTGCTCCTACATAGGCTATATTGTATGTCGTTTTCACTATTACCAGGAGGCTGCAGGAGCACAAAACGTTCTAAAATTGGGATTTTTGTAATACTGCAAGGCTAGAAACTTGAAATTCGTCACGGTAGTTATATACAAGATGTATATTCTTTCTTAGAATAATAAAAAAAGTAGAAATTTAAAACAGTAAAAAGAGCGAAAAGCGTTTTAAAAACTTTCTAAATAACGAGTTCTATGATATTGCAGTAAATGCCAGCCCGATTTCAAAAGCAATGGTGGCAAATTGTCGATGACAGTACCTGGTCCAACAAGGCTGTGCTTTATGTCGGTGCATTGCGAAAATAAGGTGTGCAGGACAGAAAAAGGATCCAATATTGTGATTTTTGTTATACTGAAGGGGCTAGAATCTTGAAATTTGGCATGGGAGTTACTTATAAAATGTAAATGTCTCTCTAAGAACAGTTTATGAAAACATGGAAATTTAAAAGAGTGAAACTCCCGAAAAGCGTTTTTCCAAAAATTTTAATTCTGATTTTTAATAAATTGTTAAACATATAAAATTGGAAATTTGCCATGTTAGTTAATTATAACACGTAAATGTTCTCTAAAAACAGGTGAAAAAAATCGAAAAGAGAAAGTCGTTGAAAAATGAAAAAAGCATTTGAAAGTCGAAATTTCAAAGGTTGAAAAAAAACGAAAAACGTTCTAATAAGGGTCTAAATTACGATTTCTATTGAATTTTTAAAGATAGAAACTTAAAATTTGGAATATTAGAAGATTATAAGTTGCAAATTATCTCTAAGACCAGTTTCTAAATGATTTAAAATTTTAAAGGGTGAAATGAGCGAAAAGCATTCTAAAAAGTGTCTAAAGTACGATTTCTATATAATCTCAAGAAATACCAAACTGACTACAAAATTAGTGTCAGCAAATTGATGGTGAAAGTACCTGGTCCAACATTGTCTATGTTTTATATCGGTGTCACTACCAAAAGAAAGAGTGCAGGAGAGAAAAACGTTCTACAGTTGCGATTTTTTATGATATTGAACGGGTTGGAAACTTGAAATTTGGCATGGTACTTACTTATAAACTGTACACGTATCTCTAAGAACAGATTATAAAACATCAAAAATTTAATAAAAAAGTTTAAAGGAGTAAGGTAAAAGCACTTAAAAGGAGTTTTATTTTTTTCAATTTTTATGGAATTGTTAGAAGTAGAAAGTTGAAGTTTGGCATGGCAGTTATAACATATAAATACTCTCAAGAGCGGTTGAATTAAAAATTTGAAACTTCAAAGGCTGAATAAAGCGAAAAGCGTTCTAAAGAGGATCTAAATTACGATTTCTATTGATTTTTTAAAGATAGAAACTTAAAATTTGGCATATTAGATACTTTTAAGTTGTAAATGATCTCTTAGAATTGTTTCTAAAATATTAAGAATTTAAAAGGGTAAATGAGCGAATAGAATTCTAAAAACTTTTTAAAGTACGATTTCTGTAGAATCTCAGTAAATACCGAACTGATCAAAAGTAAAGTCGACAAATCGTTGGTGACAGTCCCTGCTCCAACATAGGCTAAGCTCCAAATACATTCTAAGTTATCACTTACTTAGAATAAGCTGTAGTTCTTCTCATTAATTCGATTCTCATTTTCGCCTAATGCAGTGTAACAATGAAGTTTAGTCAGACTGTGGCTTTATTACTAATTTTTGAATTACCGTATCAATATAATTTATTCTAATAAAAATAGGCATGTAAATACTACTTGGTATTTACAAGCATTTACTTCAACTATTTTACTACTATCACACATTTAATCATCACACATTTAATCAACTGTTACACATTTACTCCAACTATTATGCGAGCAAAACCGCGGGTTTTGCTGGTAAATTTGTGTTTTCTTTATATCTTGCAGATTTTATTTCAATGGTCTATATTAATCAATCCGATCCTTGCTAATTTCTTTAAAAAAATTATATACACTTTAATTATTCTTCACTGGAAATATAATAAGATAGTTATCCGATTTGTTAAAATAAGGATATTTTGTAATATATTTAAGAACCAGTTTACTTCCAGTAATCCATTAAATAACTTTCGCTTACACTGTGATGTAAATGTATGTCAGATCTAGTTATAAAATGATAGGTATTCGATTAGACATATTTCTTTCATCAAAGTAAGCTCAAAGATATATTCAGTTAAATTAAACTACAAATCATGATGTTATAACTGTCTAAATTCTAAACGATATCTCAAATCATGCATTGCAATACACAATCCAAATTCCGAAAGCAGAATCTATAATATTTGTCAATAGATATTTTCAATCTGATTATTTGAAAGAATATATTTTACCAATTTTCGTAGAATTAACATGCACTCCAGTAAAACTGAATGTGTTTTTATTGTTTAAATGGAGATTTGCTTATAGAAGACTTTAAAAAAGGTGTATTATATTTTTTTTTCTGAAAAAGGAGTGAAGATTTTAGCTCCGGATTTTTTGCATTTAAATTATTATCAATTGAAGAACATTTATTTTTTTTAATAAAAAATTTATGACGTGGCTCGAGCGGATGTCCTAGCGTGCGCGCAGTGCACTTCCAATCGCAGGGGATCAGATGTATCACCAGAGTTTTTTGCAATCAATTTCGTTAAAGATTGTGAAACTATATATTTTTGTCTGGAGCTTCATGTACTTTAAGGTAAAAAGTTTAAAACAAACAAAGTAGCAGCCATTTGAGAAAAATGTATATTTCTCACCTCTACTTTCGCTCTTTGGTGTCTTTCTAAAAATGTTTATTAGCCCCCGGTACGGTGTGCTATTTCTTTCTCCCAGCTTATTTTGTGCCGTCTCCAAAAAATAACGTTAACTTACAGAGGCCAGCCGAAAAACAAAGCAGTACGATTAAATACTCTATAGCTATTTTTTAACTGCTAAACATCGCACATTTTCAATTTTTATACCGTCGTATTGGGAAAAAAGTACTTTTGAATGCAATTTGTTTGAAAACTGTATCTCCATTTATTTTTGAGATATTAATTTTTTTGTAGTTTTTAGCACAATTTGTTTAATTTTGGCAACTCAAGTACTCCTTTTCTGTAGACAGTAAAGGAAAAATATTTCAAAAATAGCAATTATATCTTCTTGTTGCCACTTCCTCATACAAACTGAAAAAAAAAGTAATTGAAATACTACTTGCATTTTTACATCTATGAATCATCTATGTTTTGAAAAAAAAACATAAATGAATTGATGTCTTTTTGCTGCGTTTATGTATTATTTTGAGATAGTGACGTCCTACCCATACTTTATTGTAGATGTTTAAGATTAGATCGTAAATGAGAAATTCTTCAGCGGAATTGGATGACGTCATTTTACATAAATAAAATCGCGTGTTTTAAGTCTTAAAACTGAGCTACAGTAGAGTCCCGATTATCCGAGTCCCGCTTAACCGAATTTCTTCTTTAACCGAGTTATTTTCTTCTGATGGACTGATGGCTTCTATTATTATGAAACAGCCATTATAAATGAAATGTTCTAGCTTTTTATGACTGCTCTTTCATCTTCACCTAACACTTCATGTATAAAGGGTGTTTCATAATAATAGCAGCCATCAGTCCATCAGAAGAAAATGATCCATTCCAAAGGTATACGTTTGATTAACTCGGATAATCGGGACTCTACTGTATATTTATATACATATATATATTTTTAGGTAGCTTTCATTACAAAAAGCTACCTATTGCAGCCGTTTGGAGGAAAGCGATTTCAAAAAAATTTGGTTTATTTTCATCGATCATGACTCCCAGACCCCGAAACCACCCTCCGTTCAAAAGTTGATATATATATATATATATATATATCCATATATATATATATATATATATATATATCTGACCTTTGTCATACTGTAACTCTCGAATTTATGAACCGATTTGGATGTAATTTGGTATGTAGATAGTACATACCAATGTATCGACCGAGTTCGTTGGCCAGCTTCATCCGCCATTTTGTTTCAAAATGGCGGCCATTTTAAATTTTTTTTTTTAATTTTAAATTTGAAATGTGGTACCAAAGAATTGAAAATGGAAAAATATTTTTTCTTATGTATTTGACCTTTATAAAAAGATTCCGGAGCAGTTTTATTTTTGTCTATATCTTAAAAAATGGCTGAGTTATAGCATTTTGAATTTCTAGCGTGGCTCACATTTTGAAACGTCCTGAATTTTGTCACGCGATAAAAGGCGTATTTATGAACCGATTTGGATGTAACTTCGTTTGTACATAGTACATACCAATGTCTCGACCGAGTTCGTTGGCCAGCTTCATCCGCCATTTTGTTTAAAAATAGCAGCCATTTAAATTTTTAAGAAAAAATTAAATTTGAAATGTGGTACCAAAAAATTGAAAATTGAAAAAATATTTTTTTCTTATGTATTTGACCTTGATACAAAGATTCGGAAGCAGTTTTCGTTTCGTCTATATCTTAAAAAATGGCTGAGTTAGAGCATTTTGAATTTCTAGTGTGGCTGACATTTTGAAACGTCCTGATATTTGTCACGCGATAACAGGCGTATTCATGAACCGATTTGTATGTACCTTGATGTGTACATAGTACATACGAATATCTCGACCGAGTTCGTTGGCCAGCTTCATCCGCCATCTTGTTTCAAAATGGCGGCCATTTAAAAATTTTTTTTTAAATTAAAATTTAAAATGAGATACCAAAAAATTAGAAAATGGAAAAGATTTTTTTCGTATGTGTTTGACCTTAATACAAAGATTCCGGAACAGTTTTTGTTTCGTCTATATCTAAAAAAATGGCTGAGTTATAGCATTTTGAATTTCTGTTGTGGCTGACATTTTAAAACGACCTGATTTTTGTCACGCGATAACAAGCGCATTTATGAACCGATTTGGATGTTACTTGGTCTGTACATAGTACATACCAATGTCTCGACCGAGTTCGTTGGCCAGCTTCATTCGCCATCTTGTTTCAAAAGGGTTGCCATTTAAAAAAATTAAATTTAAATTTTAAAATGAGGTATTAAAAAATTGGAAAATGAAAAAGATTTTTTTATGTGTTTGTCCTTGATACAAAGATTCCGGAGCAGATTTTGTTTCTCAAAATTTGTTGTTTTATTTATATCTTAAAAAATGGTTGAATTATAGCACTTTGAATTTCTAGTATGGCTAACATTTTGAAACGATCTTGTATTTGTCACGCGATAACACACATATTCGCCTATTTCCATGTGAGAAGGCATATGGATAGTATACATCAACATCTCAGCCAAATATAAGTTACTTTAAATAAAAGCAGCTAGGATAAAGCTGACTAATTTCGCGAAATTCACATTCATAATGATTTAGTATTGATAAAAATTAGTATTGAATCTCCTATATTCGGTTTCCACTAAATTGAGCTTCGTGTGCTTGAATAATATAAGTTGGCTTTTTTAAAATAAGGAATTTGAAAGCTACCTCTTCCTCCCGGCACTGGCCGGAAGGACTTTTTTTTCATCGGAGGCGACACTAAATTCTGAAAAAGCTGAATTCCTGTTCTCTAGTTTATTTTTACTTTTTATAAAAATTTCAGAATGTGCTCTAAAATGTTAAATCCAACGAACGCGTTGCGCTCGAACATTAAAGAACTGTGAACTTCGATTTCTGCCAAATCGTTTTACTGGGATAATCTACAAACAATAGGGAATCGAAAATCGCAAAGAAATAAAATGGATTTTTACCCCCCCCCCCCAAAAAAAAAAAAAAAAGAAATCCCCCTTAAACTTTTTTTAATTATTCAGATTGTTGACTACAATAATATAACAATAGTATAACTACAATAACATAACTACAATAATATTTTTTTTTTTGTATCTAAAAAAATAATTTTAAATACCATCCTTTTTAATAATATGCTAACAATAAATAAATATATTTTAGATAAATAAAAATAATGGTTGTAATTTATCTCGATTTTTTTTTTAAATACCAGATATACAGTAAATGGATTCAACCAAAGCATTTGAAATTTTTCTTTATATTTTAAAAAAAGCTATTAAGATTTACGGATGATTGCTTACTTTTGTATCGCTAATTTGTGATGGCAGACGTAACGACGATAATCTGGATAGACTGAACAATATACTTGATTTGATCGTTGTTAAAAAGGCCGTGCATCTGAGTCTTATTTTGACAATTTAATGTTTATTTAATTAAAATGTGCAAATAATGAAATATAATGCTATTTTCTAATTATTTATTATGTTCTTTTTCCCTCATAATTTTCTTGAATTATATTTTTAGGTCTATCACAATTTTTCTTTTAATTAAAGAAATAGTAATTTTAAGACTAAGGTACAACATCCGTGTTGTACCTTGGCCCTAGACATGTTGCACCGTGGATCATGCATAATTTTTCTATGAAAAATAAAAATTCAATTGGTGAAACATTTTTATAATGTATTTTAAATAAATTTTTAATGTATATTTAATAACAGATTTTTCATAGATAGCTATTTAAAGTTTATTTAAATTAATCTAAAAAAGTGTATTTAAAGGGCAGAGGAGGAATAATTCCAATCACAATAGATACCAATTGCATTTTAGCGGTTTTATTGTATTTTTATTTATTTTTTATACATGTTTGTTTAAACACATGCAAAATCACCAAAAAAAAAAAAAAAAAAAAAGTTGCATAAAAATCTAAAATTATGTTTTAAAAACTGACACTGTATCAGGGAATACATAAACAATTCTCCTGTCTCTTTCAATAAGACTAGATTCTGGAAAAATAAAAATGATTCGATCCTAACGGATATAAAAACATATTTTCCTCAAGTATTAATTCTATTCTAATACTATTAAAAGGTTTCATGGACACAACAATAATCTCTTCTTCATTTTGATATATTTATGCATATTTTCCGTACACAAGTAGCGTACATAAAGAGTGGCATTTTTAATTCATCCAATAAAGATACAAGTATAAACTTTCCTGAAATAACATTTCCAATTGTTGGCTTTTTAACAGAATAGAATGAACGTGTGTATTGTATTTTAGACCTGTTCGAGGTACAGCACTATTGATAGGTCAAGGTACAAAACTTCGTAACGTGAAAAATAATGACTTTTTACTATTTTCTAGTTAGGGTTAACATAATTGTTCATAATGCACTATATATACTCTTTTATATCTAGCTTTGAATTTAAAAGACATAATATAATGAAAAGTTTCAGCTTTAAAAAAATTAATTTGAAATCAATTCCTTTTTTTAACAATTGTCTGAAACATGTGTTAACTATATTAAAGATATCAACTTTTGAGTGACATTTCTGAAAACTACGTTGATTAGTTTTATACAAATCCAATACGCATAGCTAAAAACTGTCTAGGTTCAAAGTACAGTCGTGAAAAAAAGCAAACGCCTCTTACTAACCCTTCAACTATTTACGATAGAATAAAGTTGCTAGTACAAAAGGATTAGAAATAAAGTTTAAATGATTCATATAGAGTTTGCTTAGGGGGTCGTCTACAAATCGAAATCAGATCAAACTTTTTTTTTTCAATGCCCACACAAGATTTTGATTTTTTAAATCTTCGGTTGAAACTATGCCTAGAACCGAAATTCCAGGACATTTGGATAATAAGTTTTTAAATTATAAATATTTAAATTTTAGAGCTTCTAATGGAAAATTAAATTTTCATATTTCATTTGCATGAAATTAGAATCCTAATTTGATTATTTTTTGTATGGTTTAATACTAAAAAACCTGAACCTAAATCCATTGAATTTGTTCTTTTAAAAATTTTATGATATGAATTATAATCTATGAAATTAATATTCGAAAAAATATATGCATTGCAACGTACAATTTTTATTATAGTTTTATATTTATTATGTCCTGCTTTATGCGAATTCTCAATTTAATATTTTTCTTTCGAGTAGTTTTTGAATTACGATTAAAAGACGTCAAAATGATAATTTAGGTATATCCTCTTGAGACCCAAGCTCTCATTTTTTGCACAAATTTTACCCTTTTTAGGATTAAGGCTCTTCATAAGGCTAGAAAACTTTCTATATATTCATTTATTTTTAAAACTAAAAAATATATAGAGTTTTGGTATGTCCAATATAATGGACATTGGGTCTTAGTCCTGTAAAAATCATATTATTGAAGTGCATGATTCTGAATGGAAAATTCTTAATTGCAAAATTTCCATTCATTATAAATGTGTTTTTATCGTTCATACATCACTTTTAAATATTGCATAATTATAGTTTTATCATTATCAAAGAAAAAAAAAATGTATTTTTGGATGAGATTTACCTGAAAAGTATAAATCAATTTAGTGACTTTTTAAATAGTTTTTTTAAAAGGAATAAAAAAATCTATCAAATGAATAAAAGTTTTTTTTTCTAAATAAAATTATAAATAGTTAGTGGCATGGTTATCACAATTGACATTTAGATGCCAAAAGGAAATTAAAAAGAAATAAAACGCAGTTTATTTATAATCTTAAATTATTATCTTCAGTTATATTTTCTTTCATGTTAAATGTGTTTTATCGTTCATACATCACCTGTAAATATTGCATAATTTAAATTTTTTCATTATCAAAGATAAAAGGTATTTTTGGATGAAATTTACTTGAAAAGTATAAATCAATTTAGTGACTTTTTAAAAATATTAAAAAAAAATAATAAAAAAAAATCTAACACATCAATAAAAGTTTTTTTTTTTTTTTTTTTTTTTTTTTTTTTTTTTTTTATTAGAAAGTTAGTGGCACGGTTATCACAATTGACATTTGGATGCTAAAGGAAATTAAAAAGAAATAAAATGCAGTTTATTTATAATCTTAAATTACTATCTTCAGTTATATTTTCTTTACATTTTTATTTTTGTTTAAATTCGATTAAATTAACTAATTTAATTATAAACAACTTACGAACAGTATAAAATAATATAAAAAGCTTGCATTTATTTTTTATAGTTAAACGAATATACAAATACAAGTTGCACTTCATGCTTACTTATTTTATTTTATACTTACAAAGTAAGATGAGATAGCTACATAGGCTTCAAAAACCAGATTTGTAGCATCAAGTTCCTATTTCTTTCACTACAAACTTTGCTGACATCAGAAGTGTGTTTTTATCATTTATACGTTACTTCCAAATATCCCTTAAATTCAAATTTTGCATCATCAAATAGAAAAAAGTGTATTTTAACTAAAAAACGTGTTGATATATTTCGTAATAATAATAATAATAAAAAAAAACATTTTGTTCTGTTTTTAACTCTTCTCAACACTAGACATTTGTTTGTTAGAATAATGATAATAAATAGTGGCACAACTACCACAATTGGCAAGTAAATGCCAAGAAGAAATTTAAAATAAATAAAAATTAGTTTATTTTGAATCTTATACCGTTATTTTTAATTACATTTTCTTAAGTTCCTTTGCTAATTAAATATGATTAAATTTATTAATTCAATTATAAATAGTATACTAACAGACAAATAATACCAAAAATAGTTGCGAATAAGAATAAAACATAATAAAGGCTTAATTATCTATATTTACGAAATGCTGCACGAAAGGAAAAAAAAAATCACTGAAATCCAAAATTTAACAATGCACTGATTTAGATGTTTGTTCTAACAAGCATTTTATCAGTAAAATTATACATTTTAAAGATAATATTTAAATATTTTTTTTTTATTTATTTAAGAATATGTATTATCTTCTTCTGTATCTATTATTTCTTTCAATATTGTGTTGATTTTTAAGTAAAAACTAATGTCTTTCTTCAGTATACAAAAAGAGTCTAATATGAATAAAAAACAACTGATGAAGACCCAACGTCCAATAGAATGGACATTAAAAAAAGGTTGTTTATTCTCTAAAATATACATTAGATTATTTAAACTGCGATGCCATTTCATTGATACAACACTTAACATTAGATGTACGTAGCATTAATATCAAAATACTTTTAAAAAATATAAAAAAAATAGCGTTAAAACTGTATACTTACCTTCAACAGTCTTTCTCTTCTTGCCTGCCACTTTCAAATGATTAAACTACATATTTAGTTGCAATTTTTTTATTATTTCAGCGTACGGATAGCAGCACTAGACTACCTAGCATAATGGACAGCAAGTATTTAAAAGTTCCAACTGAAATTAAGTATTTTACATAAAAAATAAAAATGTCCAATAGAATGGACGCGGGGTCTCAGGAGGCTATGGTGTGCATAAAAGCATAATTTGAAAAACAATATTTTACTCATTTTATTGAAACGTTCGTGTTTGCAACAGTCGAAATGTATTAAGCGATTGAAATGGACATATCAGGTTGTAACGAAAGTTTCCCGCCACAGCTATTATGGTCTGTGCAAACAGTTCGCTTTGAAGTGTTTACTCATATTTTGTCAAACGATTTTTGGCATTTGAAAGAAAGAGACTTGCTTTGTAACACTGTGTTGTGAAATTTGTAAAATAATATCATTAAGTACAAGGTGTCTGAAATGGAACTGTCACGCTACCATATTAGAACCATTATTTACTTCCAATTCTATTGCGAAAAGTCAGCTACAGGATGTCACCGAATAAAGTGTATAGCTTTAGTTTCTTGTGTTGTTGTATCATATGACACTGTGAAGGTTTGGCGGAATGGTGGTTATGTATAAAATTAAAGTTAATTATATATATTATAATTAGTATTATGTAATGGAGATTTGGCGGAAAACTTTCGTTACAACCTAATATTTTCAAGACATAATACATTAATAGACGTGACCTAGTTATTTTGTAGCATTTCAACAATCGAGTTCCACACTTCAGTTTGGATTCAGCGCCTAATATATGCTCATTTTAAAATAATTGATTTCTCTGAAACAAAAGTAGGAACTCCATGAAAATGTGTTTTTTTTTCTAATTGAAGAGTGTAGAATTTATTTGCGGTGTCAAACTTGGTCTATTGATAAAAAAGCAAAGTTTGGGTTCGTTTTTATATGTAGATATCTCCCTAAGCAATTTTTATATACATCATTTAAAAGTAGACTTCATTTCCATTAGTTTCATACCGATAGTTTTCTTCTATAATCTTTGTTGCAGAGTTAATAGGGGGTGTTTATTTTCTTTCCACGATTGTACATATATGTTCAAGGTACAACATTTTCCCCTGTTTTAAAATCAGTTTACATTAAAAATTGCATTACTCTATCTTTCGCTTGGAGATTGAGGTAAAAAGTATGTCAAATGCAACCATGAAACATACCGTTTTATATATTTTAAAGTGGTTAATGTCATATAGTAACTGTTCTATTACATACTATATGCAGACTGTATCTGAAAACCTGGGCAAAACTTCATGGGGTGATCGAACGCAGCTATACAGGTAAATTTCGTCATAGAATGTATGCTTCGGAACGAAAGCGGTGAGAAGTTAAAAGGTAGTTTTCCATCGCCTCAGAGCAAATGATTGGTCGAGGTGGTCCAATAGCTTGGGCACCAAGAGTACTCCGGATCTATCGTGTTTGGACTTTTTACTGTAGGACCATATGAAATTCCTAATTTACGAGTGCCCCACTGAAATTAAAACAACAACAGTCGCCAGGATTGTCGTTGTTGCCGGCGTTATTCGGAAAATACCTGGTGTCTTTGTAAATGTGCGTCAGTCCCTATTCCACAGGTGTGAAGCGTGCATTACAGCTAGCGGAAAATCTTTTGAAAAATTTCTTTGAGCATGTACATTAATTACATTCTTGTTAATAAAATATTTTCTGAAGTATCTCCTATCATTCTTGCGTTAATTTTTTAACTGCGACAGTGGAAAACTACCTTTTAACTTTTAACCGCTTGCGTTCCGACCGCACATTCTATGACAAAATTTGCTCGTATAGCTGCGTTCTATCAACCCGAAAAGTTGTGGCACTTTTTCAGATACACCCTGTATATTTTTTAATTTAACAACTGTCACGTTTAAAACATTATCGTACTTTCATACGTAGTATTGTAAAGTTTTGTGTAATTTTCAATATCTACCTTTTTTACAATCACACGGTTTTGTTCCGTATGATCTAGAGATTATCTAAAATATAAAATAATGTTAAAATATTTTCATATATTTCATGTATAAAATTGAAACTTTATTTTTCATTGTAAATCAAAAAACGTTTTAATTATAATTTAATCTTTTTATAATTCTTGATTTTTTTTATATAAAAAAATGTGTTTACATTGTTCGTTTTATTAAAATAACTTAAGGGTATTGTATCCGAGTCATAATGTTTGGTATTAAAAAAAAAATGTGGTGTTTTAATTGCCATTGACTAGAAACATAATAATGTAATAAACTGAATCTTTGTGAAAAAAAAAATACATTCAAGTAATACCTCCATTGAGTTTTAATTTTGTATTTGAAAAAAAAAATATCGTTGATTTTCATACGATTTACGGGTTAGATGGTAATGCTTTTCAATGAAAATTTTTTGAAAAATTTTTACTAATTTTTTTTCAAGAATTCAAGATTTACTTTATTTTTAACTTACAGAAGATCTTTTTTACGCACTGGGATTTATATATATTTCAGATGGAGCCATAATATCATGACAATTTAATTATATATATTTATTTCAATAAATGATCTTAAGGTTATAATCTATTACAATTTAAGGCAAAACGCGATGTCCGTTTAAAATTTCATGAAACAGTTTAAATTCAAAACAACAATTCCCATCTCAAAAGATTTCATTCGATAAAAATTTTGTAATTTCTCAAAAGGAATTCAGTAGTGTGATATTATTATGAAAGCTGTTTTTGCAAAATAGTATGCTTTGTAAATATTCTGTATGTTTAAAAGTTTTCCATATTTCTAACAGTATTCTATGTCTTATTTTCATGGAAAATTTTCTCTTCCGGTTTTGGATGAATTTTCCAGTTTTGGTATATCCTGTTATCCTTGGTATATCCAGAATCTGTAAATCTAGATGTTATACGCAGAATTATATAAAATATTATATACACAATTAAAAATCTTTAGCAAACCCTACAGTCATTCGACCGTTTTAAGATTAATTGAAGGTGTTAAGAAGCGTATCTGAGCATATTTCTTACCGTATTATAGTAAGAATAAAGATAAATTACGTTTATGTAACCATTTGCAATAAGAACGATCGATTGACTGAACAGTTTGCGTCAGATATTTAACTGTGCAGGATTAACAAAGAGATCGTAAACTGATTTAAATTTTTACCTGTTGGGGATAAATAAGCACTATTGGGAGATAAATAGACAAAAGTGTCCAAATTAAGACAGGATTTAAGGTAATGTGGATTAAATACTATAATTATTTTAAATTAATTGCTGCCATTAATTAAAAAAAGTTGCAGATTTATTTTCATACTTTTTTGGGGTACTTACGTATTATCCGGGCCAGGTAATACACAACTGTGACAAGTATGGAGCCAATTATACTAAATAAATTAATCCTTGTTTTTTTTTCATTATTTACCAGTTTTTAAATATTATGTATTTAATAACGTTAAATTACTGTTTTGAACGTGATTAGCAGCAACAAACGCAAATGGTAACCATTTTTGTCCATCTATCTCCTTTCCCGGATAATACTTAAGTAGGAATTTTTGGACACCAAAAGTTATATTTAGAAATCTTTTCTCCATGCTCTGTGACGACCAAAAATCACCGATGTATGATATTTTGAATCTCTCTATTCTAAAAATAAGTAACTACCGCTGTCACCGCCGCCGCCGCCGGTTTTGAATTTTATGTGACCAGAGGTCTTTCTTCGTTAATATTAAGCAAAATATTGCATACAAAAATATGAAAATCGGTGGAATTATAGAGAAATGTTTGATAAATACGCTGATGCAGACAGTTTTCAAATCGAAGAAATATTTAAAGAGATATTTAATGCTAAAGTTGGATAAAATCGTTCCATTAAAAAAGTTTTATAGGAGCAAAAACTGTACATCGGAATTTAATCATTTTTAGATCATTTTATGCGTCAGAATTTCCCGGTGTGCAAACTTCACTCAGTTTATTAATTTGACTCATTTTTGAGGTTTTATTTCTATTTTAAATTCAAATTTTCAGCATTTCGACAGATATTTTTTTACACATTTTAGAAATTGGTATTAATTTAAACTGTTGCCAACTGTATAAACAGCGCAAATAATAATATTTGCTTCAAATTAAAAATTTATTTTACACGTGACTATTATAAACAAGAAAATATAAAAAGCAGGAACTCATTGAAAATTATCATAAAAACCATATTACACGTGAATTTTAAAAGTGAAAGAATGTTGTAAAATAATACATTCATTAACATGCGTTAGAAGTCTTAAATAGGAGAAATTACGTCACATTTACGTCACATTACACATTACGTAAAATGAACAAAAAACAATATTCCAAAACAGTTTAAATTTAAAAATTGCGCGAGACATTTATGTAATATTTTAAGATGATATTTTCAACTATTTTTATTAGGATAGCGCAAATAATATTTCATTTCTAACAAAATTATTTTCACGTGAATAGTAAAAGGAGAAAGAAAAGTTTAGTGAAAATTACGTCAGATTAAAAACGATACATTTAAAGTGTCATTGAAAAAAAACTTTCTTTTCGCTTTGCTAAAAAATACCGGGAGGCAAAGACTGTTTATTTAATTCATTTTATATTAGCTTATTTTGAAATGTCAACTGATTTTATTTAATCAAAGAGGAAAACAGCCATTGTATCATTTAACAGCCGCTGATTTGGCTTTAAAATTCCCCAATCAAAGAGAAATGAATAGAAACCCGTTTACAGGGAGATCGCCACTGTTTTTAAACTTATAATTCAATCTTGAGAATATATTTTTTAAGTCGCTCAAATTAGCGTGGTTTTAGAGTCTGTGGTGTCTGAACGGGGGTTGACGAGCGTAGCTCGTAGGGGGCAGCGCCCCCTAGTTTTACAAAAAATTTGAGCTCTTTATTTATTAAGCTGTTGATTTTTAGTGCTAGAAAGTTAAGAAAATATAAAATTCGAAGCATTATATCTCTGTGAATTTTGATCCGCGAATAACAAAATTCTTAATTGTTACGCTTGTCTGAGCACAAATATATATTTTGTATTTGAACTTATACGGGCAAGGGAACGCATAAAAAGTTAAATATACAGTACTGCCCAAAAAATAAGAATTTTGGAAATTTCAGTATTTTTTAAAGAAATATACACGAAAATTGGCGAAAAGGCAAAGTAAGTTTTATTAATAGTAGGCAGAAATGTTTCAGAACATTGGAAGAACACATGAACACAATCAATATTTAGTTGGACCCCTCTAGCTGCAATAAGGATCTTTACACGAGCTTGTATTCCAGAAATGTACTTTTTCAAAAGTCCTACAATGCGATGATTATGGTGCCAGACTTGTATAATTCGTTCAATTAAAGCAACTTTTGTTGTACATTTCCAATACGCTGTTCTTCATATCATTCCAAAGAGACTCAATACCCTTCATGTCTGAACTGTTCTCTGGCCAGCCAAGAACCTCCAAAATCCTGAAAATCCAAAAAGTCCTTAATTATCTCTGTTCAGTGGCAAGGTACACCGTCATGCATGACTATACCATCAATGTTTGGATTTCATTCTCTTATCTGAGATAACAGGTACACACTACACATTTGTTATACATTTGTAGCACTTCCTTATACTGATGTTGGTTCATATTTCTTTAAACAACATGAAATCTACCGTTTCCATATATCGAGATGGCGTACCGTATCATAACCTTTGTTGGGTGTTTCACAGCGTTCTTGAGGGATTCAGGCAAAAACTTTTCAGAATGAATTTCTCCTAACGAAGAGGGGCTCATCTCTCATTATCTAGACTGTCGAGTCGTGAGAAAACACACTAGATGTCTAAAGTTACAGGCTTTAAATACTGATTTATATTTACCAAACATGAAACGTATAAATTGTTACAATGTCCTATGTCACAAATTAATTTATACACGTTTTGCACAATAATAAAAGTAAATTATCTTTCTCCAATGTTTATGCTCATGTGTCCAATCGAGTCATTTTTGCGCATGTCTGCAGTTACCTTAGGGGTTTTTTTTGCCAGGCCGACAAGCCTTCTCCGTATTGTACTGCGTATTGTACTGTTCATCAGCTGACGCTGACATCAGCATATTTCCATCTTGATAAGTGTCGCTTTCAAGTCATTTTTCGGTTACTTAAGACTCATTTGAATCAAATTTCTGTCCACACAGAGTGTGGTTAGTCGTTAACTCCCATACTTTGTCCGATCGCCAGCGTTCGAAGAATGGCCTATGGCAAGCTTCTTCTGAATTCTACGTACAATTTGAGGCAAAATTTGCACCTTAAAAGCTTTTTCACATGCTGTCAGGTTAGTATACTGAATCTGAGCTTGAATTTCATCTCTCTTTTGTGGACAGAGGTCCTGCTTTTCCCCATTCTAATACCAACAACTTATTTCTTTGAAACATTGTAACGGAAAAATTCAACGATATCAAAATTTTCAGTAAAACAATTATAAAATCACAAAATAACAATTATACTTAACTGTCATTCACTAAACATAGTTCACACACATGCAAACACCACGAACACTAATTTGCGTCACTTTCTACGTTTAACGACTTGCATTTGCTCAGCAACGATGACGTCACTCAAATAATTCGGAAGCTTAATGCCACTGAATTGGCTTTCAGTGAAATTATCAATGTTTAATATATAAATGCAAAAGTGTCATACAGGTAAAAATGAACAAAAGTATGCTAATATACATGTTTTTTTTTTAATCCTATTTTTTTTTGGACAGGACTCTATATGTACATTTATTTCTCATAAGAAGATAAAACGTGTATTTACTTTTATCAATAAAGAAATGCAAAGAAAGTGCAAAAAAATGCAATTCAATGGTTCTTTTTGTGTTATTTTCAAAACACGTGAACTTTAATTGACTTTGATTTCTTATCGTTGGACCCATAAAGAAATCCGTATTTTCCGGACAACACGAAGATAGTATGTAAAACGGTACATGTTATAATTTTAGAACTTAAATATTTCAACAAATAATTATTTAGACTCATGCATTTTTTCATTTTAGAAGGAAGATAATCTTTTTTCTAAATATACTTTACAGAGAATGAGGGCAGGATAAAAATTTTTAATTTCTATTTTGATATGCGCATTGTCCCTTGTAAACCAAATGTCATATCTAAAAGCTGTACTTCATTCGCATATTTTTAAGTGGAAATATTTTTCGTCATCGACGTGTTAAAAGATAAATTCCATAATCTGTTTTAATCACTGGTTTTGCGTTGGTCAGATTTTCGATATGGTTAACCAATATCGTGTACAGTAAGTTATATGCCTGTTACGGTAACTCTATTTCATTACTTTAAAAGTGATCATATTAGTTACTAACACATGCGGGTGTACAGATTTTAATAACAAGATTATGGCTTGAGAAAGACACAATAAAGATAATTCAGTGAATGCAATAACTGCGCTTTACATAAATTGAATATTCCTCAAATAAAAAAAATATAGTATGATCCATTTAATGCATGCATAATCACATTCATACATGAAAAAAATTCTGTGAACTATCTATCAATATTATCCAGCTATTGTTTCTATTAAGAAAGATCAATATATCGGTAATAATTGAAAAAAAAAACTTTAAATGTTTCAAAATACTTGTCAAAACAACGGATATTTTAAAGTATGCCATCTAAATCGTGCTCTACTGATATTCGGAGATCATTGAATGAGCTCATTTGAGAGCTCATTTGAGAGCTCATTTGAGTGTTCATTCTATGTGTCTTTTGTCACTAAAAATAAACAGATTTCTTATTCATAATATGAATTTTACCACTGTTGTTCAATTTGCCTTTGTGATTCTTTTCATTCTGGATCAAACCATTCTTGCGATTTGATACTTTTAAATATTATTCTTCAATATACGCTGAGTTGATTTGCATTGTTATATCAATAACAGTAAAATAATGCGACTGTTCTTGAAACTTCAAAATTTAACTTCGAAATTTCTTTAACAAAGATTACGTTTACACAAGAGAATATCGGAACGTGAATATTTCCATTTCAAGCTCAGTGTAGAAGATATGCAAAGAGGATTATTTAACTATTTGAATTAAAATCATAACTAATAACGTAATCCTTATAACTATTTTATCCTTTTATGTTTTCCTGGTAAATTATAATTTGAGGTCTCTTGAAGTTTCTTCAGATACTTGTTTGTTTATGCATTTAAATTTAAAATGTATTTGTAAGTATTTAAATTTTATCAAAATCCTATGGAGGTTTTCTGTTTTATATATATTATATTGTGCAAAGACGTAACATGTTTAATAAGACTCAGGAACAATTCAAACAGTATTTGTCGAATAATTTGTAGATTTTCTTTTAATTTTAAGAAACATATACTTACTACGTTAAACTTTCTTCATGTACATGTACACTCTTCGGTTAAACTTTTTAAATTTTTTTCATTACGCCTTTTAAAGCATTGCTAAATATTGTATTGAAAAGATTTGATGATATCTTCTTTAATAATGCTAGATCTAAGCAAATGTAAACTCATATACAATATCATTTTTACTCAATTTTGTCCCTTCGAAATACATTTTTTGACAGCCATTTTTATTCGGTTGTCATAAAAGAAAGGGAAATTTTTCTGAGACAGCTCTAAAACAATTACTCAACTGCTACATTGCCCAAAAGCGATAACCTCCAATTTTTAACCGGCTGCCAAGAAGGGTTATGTATTTCACTCGTATCTGGGTATGTGGATTTCTTTATACCTTCGAAACATCCCAAAAGCTGGATGGATTTTAATGAATGAAGTCTCTATTGATTCGTCTTAACCGTCCGATCGTTATAGGCTAGGTTTTGTTTTTAAAAATTCAAAATGTCGGCCGTAAAATACAAAATGGCAGTAGCGACGAAAAACAATTACGCACCCTGTTGAGTGGCATATCATTGGATAGGTCTTTCATAATGAAGACTATGTTTCATTGACTATATTACTGTGAGAAGCTCCGTTTAAATATTACACAACCTGGAAGTTGTGTAGGTAGGATCTCTAGCTTTACTGGAACTCTAACCTTCATATTGATCTATAGGCCTCATCAAAACAGTGTTTATAGATAGGAACGAACAATTAAACGCAACTTAAAAGTCATCAATACAAGTAAATAAAAAATAGATAAGTAATATAAAAAACATTTTCACATTGATGGGAAAAAATTAATTAGTTCACTTTTTACGCAGTCGGGTTTTTTGATTTCTGAAACTTAATTTTTACTTGTTTCATTTTGCGATCAAACCATGGTATTTGTGTCGTAACAAACCCGAACTGTGCCTAAAGTCCGAAATTGCTTCATGTTTTTTTTTTCTGAATTTTCTTAAGATATTACAAATAATAGGATTGAGCCTTATCATAAAAAGTGATAACGTCTTTAAACAAAAATGCGTGTCTTCTCCGCCCATACGGAAGATACCTTCCAAACGAATGAACCAAAAAAAAAAAAAAAAAAAAAAAAACTGTAAGCTAAATCCGGGTACCGCACCAACATACCCACTTAATTTCAAGTTAATCGGATGCTTTTTGCAGCAGTTGCCGCGGAAAAGACAGAGAGACAAATAGACAGACAAACTGACGGAAACCAAAACGTTTCATGTCTCCACAGTACGCCTTCACTGACGTTTCGGCAATAAAAAGAAAAGTGCCCTGTTAAAATGATGGCAGTGAGCTCACAGGCTATTTACACTAATTGTATACGACGCTCCTATTTCAAAGAATAATGCCCTGAAAAATAAGTTAAGAGAGATTAGTCCCCAATTCCCCCCTTTATTTTTAACCAATGAACCTTCAAATCTAGTCAGGGAAGCGCCTTATCAGAATAAACATGTGTACAACATTTGAAGCAAATCAGATAATTCTGCATGAAAAAACAATTTCGCTTAATTAAGGGGGGTATTAACTTCCCCATTTCCTCATTTATACTTAACCAATGAACCTCCAAATCTAATCAGTGAATCTCCTTATCAGAATGAACCTAGATTTTTTTTTCAAGCGAATTGGATAATTCTGCATGAAAGACCATTAATTTAATTTAAGGGAGAGACTTGTCCCATTCTCCATTTTATACTTAACCAATGAAATTACAAATCTAAACAAGGAAGTGCCTTATCAGAATAAACAGGTATATCAAATTTGAAGCAAATTAGATAATTCTGCATGAAACTACAATTTATTTAAATTAAGGTGGTGGAATAACCGCCGTTCTCCATTTATACTTAACCAATGAACCTCCAAACCTAATCAAGGAAGCTCCTTAACAGAATAAATCGGTATATCAAATTTGAAGCAAATCGAACAATTCCGCATAAAAACACATTTATCTAAATTAATGGGGAATTAGACCCCCCTCCCTTTATACTTAGCCAATGAACCCTCAAAACTAATCAGGGAAGCTCCTTACAGAATGAACCTAGAAAATTTTTTTGAAGCAAATCGGATATTTCTATCAAGAGTTTTCGCATTACGTACATACATACATACATACATACAGAACCTTCCGGCACATTATCTCTCAGTGTTTAATAGCCTGTGAGCGAATAAAACCGGTTTCGTACCATTCTGCAATTTGAGTAGGTCTAATAGTCCTTATGCACCTGACGCCAGCTGCCAGAACTGTCGGTATGTGGATCTGTTATTCTATAGTCTATCTCAAACGTCTATGCACTCTTCAAATATGGTAAAATAATTGAAGTAGAAAATATATGAAGCCAATTTACAATTAATATGAGACATTTAATAAAAATCCCATAAATAAGGAGTTTTTATTGGTTAAAATAAAAATTACACTAATTACTATTTTAATTTTTCTCTTGAATAAACACTGTCTCAAAAGTTTAAGCACATTATGCAATTTATTTTTACAAACAGGGGATTGAAAGGGTGTAATGCGGCTGTATGACGTCGTTTTCCAATTTTTTTTTTTAATTTAAAAGCGAAAAAATCATTTCCGCTCGTTCTAAAAATGCCGAAGGGTAAAAAATCAACAAAAGATAAGATTGTAAAAGTTTTTAAATTGAAATCAGAAAAAAAATGTTTCTGAACTCCAAAATTTTCCAAATTCCAAAAATTTAAATTGATCAAAGCGATGTATCTGTATCAAGTACTCTCTAGAAATGATAATTCCAACCGGAAACCAAGATGTGGACGACCACATATGAGGTTTGTTTAGACGGATCGGAGAATACGGGGATTCATGTTTAGATGAAATATGTCCATATACAAAAAATTAAAAGTAATCTCGATGTACAGGTGACCAAAGATACTGCACATGTACATAGACGTATTAAAGAATGTGATTACATCAATCATACTAAAGAAAATGGCTTGCAAACCCTGTCTCAAACTACACCACTAACAAGCAAGAATGAATTGGGCTAAAAAACACATGCCGTGCCGTTGACAAGTGGATTAAATGCTTATTCAGTGATGACAAAAATGGAACTTAGATAACCCTCACTGTTGGAACATGCATTGACATGATCTATGAAAGGAATCAAGGAGTTTTTTCAACAGGCAGCAAGGAGGTAAGCCTATTGCGGTTTGTGGGGTAATTGGCTTCAACAGCCTAACCTCTCTGAATTTTCTAAAAGGAAGGCGGAGTTCCCAAAAATATCAAGAGACACTAAACCAACATTTTCTTCCATTTGGTGACATTTTGTGAGGTCCTGAATAGATTTTTGAACAAGGTAATTCCCCAATCCACATATCACATACTACATAACCTTGGCTTTCACAGAAAAAATTTCAATTTCTTAACTCACCATCTTTAAATCCTGGCATAAGCCCTATTGATAATGTTTATGTCATTCTAACCCGTCAGATTTACATCAATCGAAAATAGTATGACTTTATTCAAGAATTCAAAAAAGTCATAGAAAAATCATAGTACTCTAAAAATCATAGTACACCAGAAACCCTACAAAAACTAATAATTTCGATGGACTCGTGTTTATTTGAACTAATCAGAAACCACGGAAAAATAATTTGTATGTAACTTTGTAAAAAATGATAAATGTAGTTGTTTTTACTATTGTGCATAAACTTTTGAGGAAGTTTTGTTTGACCATTTTTTAAATTATATTCTTTACAAATATGTAATTTGTTTTTTCCTATTTGTGATATAATTTTTTTAATGAAATCTTCAATAAAAAAAATAATTATTATTTATTTTAACTTTTTATTATTCATTAAAAATCAACATTTTATGCTTATGCTTAAACATTTGATACGGACTATAGCGACTGTAACGCCAGAATGCCAGTATGCAAACACCGCAGGCAGACGAATATAGCCTCGACCCAAGTTGAGAGCAAAAATTTTAATACATACATACATACACACATACGTGCATACAGAACCTTCGGGCACAGTAGCACTCAGGCTTTTAAAGTCTGTGAGGTAAAAAGGGAATCCCTCAATAAACTTGTTTAATTTATGAGTTTTAGTAAACGATCTTTCTCGCAAATTTTCTTTCACTGTTCTAATCACTGTTTCGACCTTCATATTTAAGACTACATAGTCATATATGCCAAAGACCAATTCTTGCCATGCTTGACAGAAATTCGTGAAATATTTCCAATTATGGGGAAAACAATTGTTGGCCCTAAATGCTGATAGCTGACTATTTTTTTTAATTCTCATTGAAATTCAATATTGTCTAAAACTGGGACTTTTCTATAATCGTGTTGTATGCATCTTAAGATCGTGTATTGTAATAAACATACCGAAATTAGGGTAGATATAGTTTCTTCCCTGTACTGCTAGGAATAATTTTATATCAATTGTAGAACAAGATTTTCAAGTGAGAGGGACATCTAAGCTTACATTTAAACCTTTGCAATTTTTTTCAATTTTCGCTTTCCATTCTAAGAAACATTTTAATATGTTGCTCTATACGGGGTTGCTATATATATAACGGGAGTATTTCTTTGTTTCTTATATATGCAGATGCCAGAATGAAAAAACTTTTTGCATGGATCGATCTATGTTGGGCTATATATTCAACCTTCCCATCAACTGCATCCCATCCGTTACTATACTATCAGGCTTCCAATTCAGGAAATCTGGGAAATAGTGGCGACTCGTACATAAAATTAATGAGATTGATTCTTTATAAAAAACGATGTTACTTTAATAGTGTATAGAGTATTCGTACATTTCTTTAGAAAGTTTCAATAACTATGATTAAAAGGGACAATCTCTATACTTTTTGTTTGCAAAAAATTAAAGACTATCATAAGCTCTGGTTAAATAGCAATTACATAAAAGTTTCAAGAAAATCTATTAAAACCTAAATAAAATGAAATTATGTAATATTTGAAATCAATTTAAAACCTTAACAATAAATGCAATATGAAATCTTCCGCAAAGAAAGAATAGAGATATTTGCACGTCTAGTTTGATATTTCTTTGCTCTACTCTGTCCTTTAAGAAAAATTAACTTTTAATACTTTCATAATATTTTCACAATTTTTCTTAATGTGTTTTTATACGTTTATAAGAAAAGTTTTAATACTAGTTTATAAAAAAAGTTTTAATATGAGTTTTTAACAAGCATGGAAATTATTTTTTTAAGCTACTCAAAATAAACTCTCTGAGCAACTTCTTGAAAATCCTCAGAATACCATAGATTTTTCTGTTGCTTTAGCAAAAGAAGTCTATCTGAAATGCCTCCTACTCCAAAACAGTCTCTCGTCTCTGATATATACGCGCACGCACACTACTCAAACGTAGGGTTGAGGAAAAAAAAACATTGTAACATACTCTCAAAATAAAATCACAAACAGTTATGTCTATAACAAGTTGGAACTTCTATTTTGTTTTTTGGTAACTAGTGGCAACTCGTACAAAAAATTAATCAGATTGCTGCTTTAGAGAAAACGATATTATTTTAATAGTGTATAGAGTATTCGTTCATTTCCTTAGAACGTTTCAATAACTATGATTAAAAAGGCCATTATCTATACTTTTTGATTTCAAAAAATAAAAAAACCATCAAAAGCTCTGGTTAAATAGATATCATCGTAATTACACAGACGTTTCAAGAAAATCTACTAAAACTTAAGTAAATGAAATTATGCAATATTTGAAACCAATAAATAAATAAATAGAAATGCTTAATTCATCTTCAAAAGTTAAACTTAAACTTACACTATGTGCAAAACTACTTAAAAGATGAGACAATATTTAAAAAGATGTTTAAATTATTTTAATACCTTAGTACTTTCAACTGTAAAAAACATAGTCTTCGTCAGAGAATTATAAGAAATACAATTGTTATTGACGTCTAATTTTCAAAATTCACTTAGATGGTGACGAAAGGAGTGAAAGTGGAAGTTAATTTTTAGATCCGGAAAAACATTGGGAAAACAAAACATGGATATAGGGAAGTGGAATATTACTCGTTTTATGATTATTTAAGCAAACTGAACCAAATTCTGGTATAGACAAGTGAAACATTACCCGTTTTATGATTACTTAAGCAAACTGAGCCAAATTCTGGATAGGGAAGTGGAGTATTACTCGTTTTATGATTATTTAAGCAAACTCAGCCAAATTCTGGTGATTATTTAAGCAAACTGAGCCAAATTCTGGTTAATCAAACTAAGCCAAATTCTGGTTAAGCAAATTGACAAAATTTTGGTTAAGCAAACTGAGCAAAATTCTGGTTAAGCAAACTGAGCAAAATTCTGGTACATACCCAGAATTTGGCTCAGTTTGCTAAATAATGTTAAATCTAGTAATATTCTACTTCCCTATATCCATGTTTTATTTTCCCAATGTTTTCCGGATCTAAAAATTAACTTCCACTTTCACTCCTTTCGTCACCATCTATGTGAATTTTGAAAATTGGACGTCAATAACAATTGTATTTCTTATATTTCTCTGACGAAGACTATGTTTTTTATAGTTGAAAGTACTAAGGTATTAAAATAATTTAACATATTATTTAATATTGTCTCATCTTTTAAGTATTTTTGCACATAGTGTAAGTTTAAGTTTATTTGAAACCAATTTTAAATCTTAACAATAAATACAATATGAAAGCACCTCAAAGAAAGAATCGAAATATTTGCGCGTCTAGTTTTATATTTCTTTGCTCAACTCTGTCCTTTAAGAAAAATCAGCTTTTAATACTTTCATAATGTTTTTATAATTTGTTTTTATACAAGTTTATAAGAAAAGTTTTAAAACCAGTTTTTTAAAAAAAAAGTTTTAATACGAGCTTTTAACAAGCATGGAAAAAAAATATTAAACTACTCTAAATCAACTCTCTGAGATATTCTTTGAAAATCCTCAGAATACCATAGATTTGTCTGTTGCTTTAGCAAAAAGAGTCTATCTGAAATGTAAGATCCACAGTGCCTCATACTCCAAAATAGTCTCTCGCGTCTGATATTTACATATTTACGTGCAGGCACAATACTCAAACGTAGGGTTTCTGAAAAAAAAAAAAAAAAAAAAAAAAAAAACATTGTAACATACTCTTAAAATAAAATCACAAACAGTTATGTGTATGACTAACAAGTTGTAACTTCTATTTTGTTTTTTTACTATAATATTCTATTCAATTTGATATAGAAAAATTATACGCATGCAGTAGAAAATTCTATGAAAGAAATTGAAGGTAAATGTTTCTAAAACTAAAGTATCTTAAAACAGGAAAATGTGAGAGTAGCAAAAATAATCTTTTGCTTTTCTCAAGCAGGAATTATAGCAGAAGAATACGTTGAATATCTTATATTAGTTTTATGGTACCTCTAATACAGGTTCATTTTATTTGTTACATTTTTTTTAATCTGACTTATAATTTAGAGATAATATACATTTTTATATTTAGTTTTTAAATTTTTATAAAAAGCACCAAACAATGCAAAATACTGCTACATTTTCATCATTTATGTGAATTATTTTCAAATTTCAAAATCCTTACAATGCTCATTTAAATGATATATCGTTCGAAAAGAAAGATTTTTAAGAAGATATCTTGTAAATATCTAACAAATTAACACTTTCTAATAATATACTAATTTCAAATGCTAAAAGGTGTAAATTAAAACTTTCATAAAAAGTTTAATTTACAACTTTTAGCATTTGAAATTAGTATAAGATATTTTGTTTTTGCAAGTATTTCAGCTGTCATAAAACCGATTTGTAATTTTGTTTTTGATTACATTTAAATCCCTTATCAATTTGTACGGTGTGTTAAATAAGGCTAATTAAAAGCTAGCGAAACCTAATTAAATCTAGACCTGTTTAAAATCTAATAAAGAAACATAGAATTAAAATAAAGCAGCAATCAGTTTTATAGGAAACATTATTTGTGTCTGTCAATTATATGACTGTTTTTCAATTACGTATCGTTGCAGAGATACAGTTTTTTTTCATTAGAGAATTTTTTATGCGTAAACGAGCAAATTGGCAATTGACAGCAAAGAGTAAGTAAGAAAGGGGATCAACAGTACTTAAACCTTAATTACATAGTGATGCATAGATACATCATTTTTTATTTAGTTCTTAGCAACAAGTATATTTATATAGAAATATTAGTCTTGTAAAAATCACAAAAACATAAACTAAAAAATTTCTGGTTAATATTACTTACTATAAAAGTAAAAAAAAAAAAAAAAAAAAAAAAAAAAAAAAAAAAAAAACATAATTCTAAAAACATAGCTTATGCATTTAAGGGTTAGGTTTTACAAAATAGAAAATTATACAAAATAACGTATTTAGATTCATACTTATTAAAATATTTACTAATTTACAATATTTGAGTTTTTACTTGTATTGCAGATATACCACATAAGAAAAGGTTGACGTATTATACGAAAAATGTATCTCTAATTTTTTTTCATTATTTTTCCTGTGTTATAAACCTTTCAGAGAATCATACATATTTTTTTCGAAACAAAATAAAAAATAAAGCATTTGCAAGCTAAGCACTTAAGAGTCTTGATTTTTCAAAAGGTTGTTAAAGAATATAGTATTTCCGATGCATTATATCCTGTAATATTAATAGAGAACGTCTACAGATGAATATTTGTACGAATTCATGATGTGTCCCTTACTCGATGCGCATTTCATATTCGAAATCCAACTGACGTATGTCAATTTTGCCTTTAATTAGAAGTCGTTTTTCCTTTCAATAATGAATTTGTGTAACTGCTAATATTTCATTCCTGAAAACTGTACTTTGTATAAGCATTAAAAATGTTATTTTAAAGCTTTCTGTATTACAAATAAGCTCACCAGTTTCCCCACTCACTGTATTTCAGTTTTACAGACATAAAATATAGACCATCTGGAAGTGGAAAATGTCAAAATCAATTGGCCACCACTAATTTTGAAATCCGCTTGGTAGTTCCAGAGATTACCACTTACAAGCAAACAAACGGTACTTCTTTATAATATTAGTATAGATTACAAGAAAAAATAAGAATATAATTACTTATTGTTAGTGAAAGCTTTTTGTTCCTTAGAAATAATAATTACTAAAAATACATATGGTTATAGAAATAAAAGTTGAAATTTAAGAAAACAAAGTAAAATATAACCATATATTTTTATGTATCTTATATTCTTTCGTAATAACAAAAATAAATTTCAAAACTTTCACCAAGGTAAAAGTTGAATTTACTGAAACTCAATTTTTTACTAAAATAAGAGGAATAAACAAATAGGATTTATTTAACGTCACGCGCACAGGAGCTTTGACACAATTTTCGACCTTAGTACATTCTTAAGTAGGTTTACGAAAGAAACGTATTTTCAGAAATTCTATTTACTACGCTAAATACTGTTGTAAGTTTGTTGTCGTTGTCGCTAAGTTTGAAATACGGCAAATTATTATTATTGCCTGAAAATAATTTTTCACTTCTATGATCTAGTTTTCGATGCTTAATTAAATTATAGACCATTTTTACATGACATTAATAGGCATTTTTTTGCCCTTCAGCTTTTGACGGTATTGATTTGTTGGATGAAATTGCAGGCTAACAAATGGACGATTTTCATTGGTTTGATACAAACTGAAAGATTGTGATGGATTTGTTGAAACTGATTTATTAAAGAGATCGTTAAAATGTTTTTATAAGATCTTTTATGAAACAAAAAACAGTCAAATTACCTAACGTGGAAGAAAAGATTTAAAATGACGAAATTTGACTGATGTTTGTAGTGGGATAAGAACCCGGTATTTAGATTATATTACTAATTAATTTTGCATTTATTTATTTATGTTTTATAGAATTAAAAATTATTGCTAAATTTTAAAAGACGATAAAGAAAATTTCATTATTGTCTGACGAAATTAATGTTTCAAAACTAATTTTACTATAAATAAATGACGCATGTAAATTAAAGAGTAGATGTGTTCGGCCCTACACTGTAATCCAGTCTCGACAATTTGCTGAACTTTTAACAATTTCCAACAAAGTTGAAACATGTTTAAGAATTCGGTTTGTATGTCTGTAAGGCGGACTTTTTGCGCTCTAACCCAAGTCAATATAGCCCGAATATCATTACATTCATACATGATATTGAGTATCACTATGTATGACCCGTATGTATTGACCACTAAGTATGTATTGATATTGAAGCGTGTAGCATTTAGAGTTCACTTACAGACAAACTCCAAAGAATTGCGTTACATTACGGTCTATGGAGGGGGGTAGTTTTCATTGTATTTTTAAGATATTACACTATTTTAAAGTTACTAAAATTTATATATATTATTTAAACATCATCTTTCAGCTTAGAAAACTGCGAAGTTTTGTTACAGCATTCTGAATATGTTGGATTGTATTTCATAACCTATATGTTGGACGCATGATTTTTCTTTCGTGTCATACCATACTACAGTTACAGGTAAAGCTCCTATAATACGGGCTGACTCACGCCGCCATTTAATTGCCGGTAGGAGAAGTTCGATTGGCCACAACGCGTGGGCAAGAATCGCTCATTGGTCAAAGTGGGAAACAAAAGGATTGACGATTCAGCCTGTATTATAGGAGCCCTAGTTACAGGAGCAAAGTGAAAATTCATTTTTTTTTTCACAAATTGAAAGAAGGGAAAAACAACTTGCTGTTTGAGTAACTGAATTGTAGTAGAAGTTTCTAAAAGCATTTTCCAATCATTAAGAAAATTAGTTTAAATTGGAAACTGAATTATTATTAATCGGATATAAATTGAACTATTCTATTTGAGCCTGCTTTTTTTGTATGGTCAAAGTGAGTCACACAAAGAAGTCGTGGGATATCTCTTGTCAATCATCGCTTTCTGATTGATGTTTTTATAAACAATTATTGATAAGAACTGATATTAGTCACACAAAGAAGTCGTGGGATATCTCTTGTCAATCCTCGCTTTCTGATTGATGTTCTTATAAAGAATTATTGATAAGAACTGATATTTTTCTTCTGTATTTCTACAATGACATTCTAAAATAGAATAAGAATTGGGATTTTTGAAGATTTCTCCCGGTGATTGGGTAGAAATAACGAATTTGCTATTTTAAATAAATTTTTAGAGGATTGAAATTAAAATGAGTATTCGTTCCGTTCTTCGCATTAATATCATAGGTGTCTTTTCGAACTATATCGATGGTGCTCTACAACTTTGTCAATCACTTTTTTTCACTATATCTCTCCTCTTTCGAGATAGGACTCTGCTAACTCTGCAGTTTTCCACCATGTAGCGCTGCAGGCGGTTGCATTCAGTAACGAATGACTACGTTAATATACCTAGACATCACTTTTAGGAATATAGCAGCAGCCTTTCCGAAGTTAAAACAGGGTGACAAGGGACTTTAGTGGGCAAATTGTATATATATATATATATATATATATACACTGGTGGACAAAACTTAAGGACCAAAACGATATGTACACGTAAATGAGAATCTGCATGAGATTGTGGATCAAGAAGCAAACAATAGTATTAACAGAATGTTACACAGGATTTAATATAAAAAGTTTGTTCAAATGATATATACAGGGTATTGCCAGAGGTTCTTTTTCAGAAACGTGAATATTCTCTGAAAACATGACTGTACAAATAAAGCTAAATACTCACAATTAACAATCGTCAGTACCATATCAATGAAGGATGTGACCACCATGTAATGCCAGAGAACTTTCAACACGGCGGCGTGGCATACTCAGAACAACACGATTCAGTAGCGGTTGAGGCAAGCTACCCCATTCCTCCTTCACTGCACGGATGACGTTTTCCTTGTTTGTGGGAGGAAATTGTCGAGCAGCAATACGTCTCCCTAAGGCATCCCATACATTGTCAATGGTATTCTGGTCAGGGGAACGTACTGGCCAGCCTATGCGATGGATATCTTCGGCCTCAAGACAATCTTGTACAGACTGTGCGTGATGAAAAGGTGTGTTATCGTCCTTAAAACGAAATTTTTAGCTGACAGCACCTGGAAGAAGTCGAATATGTTTAAGCTGGACGTCTTAAAGTACCGTCCACCGGTCATGGACTGTTGGTTAAGCACATACAGATCATTTCGGCCATTAAACATGATGTCTGCCCACACCCTGATACTTGAAGTGACATATCGATCACTTTCTAAAATATTTTCGTGACTGTAAGCAGTACCACCCTTGCTCCGTATCAGTTTACATCTACAATCAGGCGATAGATTGAATCTACTCTCATCTGAGAAGAGCACGGTAGATCAGTGGTCATCAGTCCAATTGCGATGCATACGGCAACACTGAAAACGGGAGCTACGTTGGCGTTTAGCAACAGGTCACACCCAAAATGTCTTCGGATATATAGTCCACCATTTTTCAAACGTCTTGCAAAAGTTTTCCGCGATAAAATAGTTCCTGTGGCAGCACAAAGTTGATTTGAGAATTGACCAGCAGTGCTGCGTCGGTTCTTTTTTGCCGAAATAACAATATAGCAATCTTCTTGGGACGTCATATTGCTAGAACGATCTCGTCCCGTGCGCTTAGTACATATTCCACTCTTTTGGAATAACTCCGCCCATAGCCTAGAAACAATACGGTGCGCAATGTTAAATTCAGCGGCAACATCTCTCACTTTGCGTCCTTATTCCTACTTTCCGATTATTCTACCACGAGTAATATAATCTAAATGATGCCTCGAAGATATGTTCAAAATCTCAATGTTCAAGCTTCACTCCATCTCCATCAATTTTTACATCTAATGACAACTCTCAGTATCCACTGATTGCCTAAAATCTCTTATCTCTGTTGTCAAGTGATCGACGAAAACGGTAGTACAAAATTTGCACAAGTTTCACAAAACAGAGTACATCACGCATTCATGCAAATTTACACCTGCTTCTGAGGATCTGTTTCTAAATGTAATCGTTGAAAATAACAGTGGTCCTTATGTTTCGTCCACCAGTGTATATATATACACTATATGGCCAAAAATGACCGGTCACTTGCGATTTTAGACGTTTTGTTAAATATCTAGGGAATGACATGCTGAATTAACCTGAAACTGCAGGTGTGTAAACGGTATATATAGTATAGTTCATATATTTCCGCGAAGATTTTTTCCCGAAACCCCATAGGGGACCGTCAACAAATTGAAAAAGAACGAATATCTTTTCGATAAACCTGTAAAGACTAACGTAGCAAAAGCGTTCAAACTCGAGTTTATTAATGAAAAATATGAGTGGTTGTATAAAAATATCTGTTGATTTGTGTCAAGATAGCGTACACAATATTGCACATACTACTATATTTGATACAACCCCTCATCTTTTTGCTTCCTTTTGGGAACAACAGATTTTGAGCTTATTCTATCGACGATAATTTTCTAAATTTTCAAGCTATGATTTTGAGACTTTCACAAATGTTTCTCTATATACTTAGCTAATACATTATGAATATTATATTTTGATTGCATTCGCGCATGCGCAGTGAAACATTTTTTAGTAAACCTGCTCATTTTTCATCCAATTTTTATTATTTTTTAGTTCTGTATCCAGACTATTATGTACAATGTTTTTCGTCCTTTGTTCTGAAAAGAATTTTTTTCTGTTAAGTGTTATAAGCAAAACACGTGGCGAAATTTAAGACTGTTTTTATAAAAACCTTAATTTCTTTACGAGTATACATGTTATCCTCATAAAAATGAAACAGTATATTACAATAAGCTACTTATTAATAATCTCGAGTTTGAACGCTTTTGCTACCTTAGTTTTTACAGGGTTATCTAAAAGATATTCGTTCTTTTTTGATTTGTTGACGGTCCCCTATCTTTGGGAAATATATGTCCTATACTTTTTACACACCTGCAGTTTCAGGTTAATTACTAATGTATTATTCTAGATATTTAACAAACCGTCTAAAATCGCAAGTGTGACCGGACACCTTTGGCACTATAGTGTATATAAGTTAAATTGCAAGGAAATTTTTTCAAACATTTGTTTAGAATACGAAAAATAATTTAAATATTAAATTTATTCATTGCATATTATTAAAATTAAAATAATTTAAAAATATTTCAATTCATATTGAATTAGTTTTTCTATATTTCATTTTATGAATTTCGCTGCTTTTCAATATAAGCTATTTCACATGATTATACATTTTTAATAAAAGACATTGATTTACGTTTAGCATGTTACCATTTAAACTAAAATAAATATTACCATATGTACTATTTCCAGGATGTGCGAAAATTACTGGATACTAGGGCTGAGCGATATACCATAATACCAAGATATATCGATATTTCATTAAGACCGGGGTAACGATTTGGAGATTTCAAGTATCCTGATATATCGTTTCAAACGATATTTCATCCTACTTCCGGAAATTACGGAGTTACGGAAATTCGGATCTACCGAATATCGGCGAGAAAGTTGGTTACTTTTGCAAATACCGCGCCGATATCGACACTTGCCTGATATTTGCGGTTTTGTGCAGGAGTCACGCACATATCTGAATATGGGGGAACTGTTTAATCGTCTGATGTACCACTTTGTTCATCGAGTTCGTCGAGAATCGAAATTGAGAGACTCGTTCCAGGATTGATTCGCCATTTCCGATACAATCGCTCGTGGACTCCACACTGGTGGCTGACTTTTGTGGCTTGTTTCCCTGCGAGTTGAAATTGAAAGCACGTGTACAGTTATTGTTGACGAAATTGATTGACGGATTTTCAAGAAGCAAGTACAATTTATAGATATTTCTTGTATATTGGTTTTTTATTTATTAATAATATTAATAAATAAATATATTATAATATATTATAGGTCAAAATTAACAATTTTACTCAATGGCCACTGGCCAGCACGCTGATTTTTTTTCAACCGGCTAGTAACAAAATTATCGTGTAAAAGCTTTCATAATGCTGAACTTAAAAATATATTTCATTTAATTTTAGGTATTATATTTTTAAAGTTATGGTCGAAAATGTAGTGAAAAAATATGTCCCTCACCCCCATCTAATTCCGAATCTACTGAAAATAAAATTATGAGAAAATTAGAGGTAGTAGACGTTAATTTAAACCTTGCAGGGAAATTTTAGCGATTACCCTAGGTCACACAGTCTTTGAGAAAATCGCATTTTTCCATTACACAAAAATTTCGATTTACGGGCATTCATCAAAGGTGTTGAGCAGCGCTGAAGGTACCTATCGTAGCAGAAGTACAAAAGCATTGTTGATCATGAATTGCGGAAAAAATCGTCGGTAATTAGTCGAGTTATTAACCCTTAAAGACACGGACGGTTTGGACATACATAATGACACTGACGGCGTACTCTATGCTGCATCGGATTTTAAAGCCTAGATAACAAATTTTAAGGATATATTTGTGTAATGCAATGCCCAGTAGCAGAATAAAAGCAATAAACGTCAAATTATTAAAAACAGACTAATTTAATGAGATTTAATCACATAAATAGTGTAAGATTCGCGATTAGTTTGAATTGAGTGGCTCTCTCAATACACCCAACTGTGTCTTTAAAGGTTAACTAAAAACCTATATGGTAAAACGCGGCACGGACAAAAGCGGCGTTGCAGCTTTGCGACGTCATTTTGAAGCGCACTTAGCACAACGCTAGGTTTTAATTTTAAACAAGTGCTTTGCTTTAGGTACACTTTAAAAATAAAATATTATTACTACGCTGAATTTAGGTTTATGAAATGCCAAATGAAGTTTAAATTCACTACTTTTATTGTCAGCACCGAATTAAGTTCATTTTAAACAGATTAGTATAAGATTAAAAAAGTGTTATACAGAATAGCTATATTTGATATTATTTAGTTTCCAGATATCTTTGAACATTCGTGGTATATCTATTTATACTTTTCTAGTATATACAACTATACCCAACCCTACGTTGTATAGTTTTTACAAAGTCTTAGTATTCTTTTAGTAACGGGTGTTTTTAATAATACATTTACTAATTCATATATTATTGTAAGCAACGCTGTGTGCGCGAGTTAAACTCGTTCTTGACCGTTTATTATATCAATAAATATATATTTTTTACTTTAAAAAACAAGAGCAACAACACTTTTTTTTTATCCATAGAATAATATTTACTTAATGCAAAATATTTATACATATAGAAATATTTGTTTACAGTTATTAAACTAAATTGTGAAACGTTGTTCAATGCCTTACAATATATTTTTTTATTAACTAACGAATAATTGTTCCGATTTATATCATTCGAGTGTTTACAATATTCTTCATTCTTAATTATTTTTTTATTCTTTGTATATAAGCACAAAAACTTCTATAAATGTCCATCTATTCTAAAACCCTGTAAATCATGCATAACACTACGTTTCCCGTGTGACCTTTTGAAACCAACTAACAAAAGATCATATTTCCTAAGGCATTTGCATAAAAATATTTGCTGCTTTCGTATAAAATAAAACATCCTTTATCTCATTTGCACTTTATAAAATTTTTAAATTGAGATGCACAGATAGGTGCAGAGATAGATTTTCTTTTAAAATATTCAAGCTTCTTTGTTTTTTTTTTGTTTTTTTTTAAGGAAATCGGCAGTAAACTCAATACTTATTTCTAAGCTCAGCAAACATTTAAAAAAAGACAAATTTTTTACATTTAATAGGTAAAATATCCATCTTCCTTCAAACATTTATTTATTTAAAACAATAGCATGACTGAAAAATAAAAATATGAGACATAAAGTATAATATTGCTTTATTAGTTCTCTACGAATTTCATGGTATTTTTAACTTATAATTATGCTAATACACTAAAAGGGAAAATATCTTATAACATTTTATATTTCAGAAATAATTTTTGCATGCATAGGAGTGTTATTTTACGTATATATTTGGCTCTAAATCTACGTAAACTTCAAAGTTGTTTTTAAATTTCGCCTTTTGATTTAGCGGCCTTATGATATGATTACTAGATACTTGTATTAATTTTTGCTACCTGTATTGCGGGATTTAATATCCAGTTTCCTTGACTAAAAATCACTCTCATTGTATTTAAACGCTAGTTAACGGTTAATTAATTAACAGTTAATAATTTTATTAACCAAGGATAACTATCCAAACTGTCGATGAAAATCATTGTCGCAGTCTCCACAATTGTGCACATAAATTTGGTGTCCGTCCGCAATATTTGCAGCTATTGAGTATCAGTCTGACTTAGAATAACTAGCGAAAGAACAGAAAATTAGAATAAAATGCTATCGGTATAATACTACCTTTACATTGAGGTACGTGGTTTGTAGTGTTACCAGAATGCTTCATTGCTGTCTGATACAGTTTATGCTTGCTAATATCCAGATGGACGCCCACGATTGTTAGCGGGAGATTGAGAAATGCAACACATTACGCCTGTGGTTTATTTCATAAAGCTTAATCGCACTTAAATGTTTAGTGACAATTCTTGATGATAAGTCCTGTAGCTTTACACAATTCCGTTAAAACTTATTCGAATAATCTTTTCAACTTATCTTCTTCAATGTATTTCAGGGTGAAAGAGTGGGTTTTTAAAAATATTTTCGCAGGTATAATTGACCATATATAAGAAATATTGTAAAGACCGAACTTGCGTTGTCTTTGGGAAAAAGTGTTATTTAAATACATTACCAAATACTATTACGTGTTTGTCTAAATTTGGTAAAGATGAAATGGACATACTAAATTTACAATCAACAAAAAATTTCCAAAATATTTTGCCTCACTTTATTATCTTTAAGGAATGAAAAGTGAATTGAACTTAAAAGTAACTCTAACAGATGTAAATGAACGTGTGCAGTGATCGTGTGAACGTGTGAATGAACGTGTGAACGAGAAATGAACGTGTGAACGTGAACAGATGTAAATGAAAGTATTAAATTATACTTTTGATAAGTTATAAACAGAATATACACATTATTTAAAATTTAAAATTTTTAATTTCAGCAACGAAAATGTTTTTGTCAAAATAAGTTGCATACAGAAACTTTGACTGTAGTCAGGACATAAAAAAAACCTCTTATAAATTTTTGAAAATTTTAAAATCTAAATACTATATTTCTTTGACTTATTCTTTATTTCGAATTTTTTTTTTACATTATAAAATTTCGACCGAATAGATCAAAGTTAAACTCGACGGAGATAATTCATTAAAAAATTTAATACATTATTCACAAGATTAATCCAACTAAAAAATTATTTTTATATGGCATACATACTTCTTAAAATTCGAAAAATCAATTTTATTCTATCGATAGTAGAACTCTTTAAACTGCGACAGCGCAACGAATATTCTGCAAAACTTATTTTATTTTTCGAAATGTATTTTTGCAGCGCTCTAGGGGTTACTTTAAATGGAAATATTTACGTTTCCGCCATTTGATAAAAGGAAATAAATTTATGAAGCAATGTTCTACATAAAAAACTGTTCGGACATGATTCTGTCAATTTTTCAACTTTATAGTTGTTTTTAATTCAATAGAAGACATTTCACGTTACACAAAGTTTTATGTTCTTTTTTAACCAACATTCGACAAGGCAGAATATGCATTTCTTCTGCATGATTTATTATGCCTTTCCACGTATAATGTTTGAGTAGTTTTCAAAATTATTTTTTGTGGAAAAGACATCCTTTGGTAACGGTAACATTATAAATTTTATAAAGATCTGAAATATTTATTTTTTCTGTTTGTGCATTTTGCTACATTTTTTTTCATTTTAAACCGCAAAAATATGCTTGCAAAATTGTAGCGACTTGTTTCAAGATAATATATAAAAATGTCTTATTTAAAACTATTCAAGCTCAAATGCAATTTCATTGCAGTTATGTAACGCTATAAAATCAAATGAAATGATGTCATTTATTTAGAAGAATTTCAATTCTTTTTGCAACATAAGAAATCCATGTTTATTTTATTTAAGAATGACAATATAATCATTTTACCTTTGCAGAAAAAAACAAAGTTTCACCTTAAAAAATTAATTGGATCAAATATTACTTTTACTTTAAAATGCAAAATGCAATTTTGACCGCTGCTTGATTTAAATATGTAGATTTCAATTGCACATATTATTTCCCTTATTTAACAGATATCGGATAAAAATTTAAATATTATATACTTCTTTCCAACTGTACAGCACTTTTTTTTACTTTAAAAAACTGAAATACATTAACTGGACTTTTAAGTTCGTCTGTATTAATGTATATTTTATAACGCAAGTTCGCGCTTAATATTTGAAAGGATATTGTGAGTTACCCAATAGTAATATTTATTTAATTATTTATTTTTGAAAGGGATTATTATGGCAGTTATTCTTACGAATTTCATCATAATGCAAAATTTAAATGTCTATTAATTTAATTTTTGTTTATATTCTAGATATTAACTGTCGTAAAATTCGGCGAGTCATCGTTCAATTATAGTGCGCTTTTAAAGTGCTAATTGCTTTCAAAATAGTCGGCTCATTGTAATTTTTTTACATTAACGTATCTAAAGCTTAATAAAGGATCGTTTGTCGCGTACCATCTATTAAAAGCATTGTGTTCTACCAAACCTTTCTTAATACAATACGGCAACTGGCGTGTAAAAGTAAATATTAGAGCATGTATGATTATATCCATTTGTGCATAATGACTATAAATATAAAATATGTATTATTCATCCATATCCAAGAATTTTCATTTAATACAAAATAAATTTTAATAAGAATACTAACTTTCAATAAAACATATAAAACTTTAACAAAATGCATACAAATGTTTAGCCAGTGTTTTTCGACAGTAATTTCTGTCTCATTTAATGCCCATATTACACTTAAATTTTCTTATACCTATATTGGCGAATGAACGAAAACGTTTTTTCAGAGAAGTGCCAAAGAGTATGGACAATGCAATATATATTTATAAATAGCATAGTTTTAACGATATACCGGAATTTATGTCCTTTTTAAGTAAAAAAATGTGGTTTGTTTTTTTTTAAGAAAAGTAAAGAAATGTAAATTATAATGTTCGATTTTAATATGTACAAAACGAAAGATAAAGGATTTTTTAAAATGAAAATTAAGTGTCATGAATCTTTATACATTAATGTAAAACAAATGTGGTAAAAGTGTCTATACTGGTGGCTACTATAATGCCTGAAATATAGGTATAAGAAAATTTAAGTGCATACAAATGTTTAGATATTTATTTTAAAAATGATTTATTTACCAAAATACTCAATCATTGCTATAAGAGATAGACCGAGAGCCGACAACACAGGCACCCACCTCATCGAATTGGAGGCTGAAATTCTAGAATTAGCTAAAACTCGATTCCCATATTAAAACGCAATTGGTCTGCCAAGTAATATCTTAGTGGAAAACACCTAAAACCCAGATTTTAACGGTCGACTCGAAGATTTACTATTGCGTTCTCTTACATCCAAAGGTATGAAAACATGGTGGACTGGGAGCAGGAAAACACAATGGTAAACCTACGAGCCAACCTGTAAAATCGGGTTTTTAGTTATTTTCCGCCAAAATAGGACTTGGGAGACCGAATGCGCTTTAATATGGTAATCGAGTTTTAGCTATTTCTGGAATTTCAGCTTCCAACTCGATGAGGTTGTTGTCTCATGGTTCGTAGGTCTCCTTGAATTTTGCAGACCACAAAATTTTTCGTCACCAGTATTATCTTATAGAAAATCTCTTGTTAAAAGAAGGCGAAATGTTGCGCGTTTAACCTAGATTTATTTTTTTATAAAAAGATACTAGTAGTTTTTCTGGCGAAATAACGGTATCCGTACGAACCATGTAAATGTGCTGCCTGCTCCCCGTCTATGATATACATGAATTTTATAAAAAGGCAAAATACATTTATTTATTTACATTTCGACATGTTTCATGTGGCAACATTCTCACGAAAATTAAATGATAAAAATATTTTCGCAAAAATTCAAATCAAAAAACTAGTAAACGAAAACAAAAACAAAAATCACGCGAACTTAAAGATAAGGAAATTTACAGTATTAAAAATGGAAATTTGTGAATGTGAACTATATTACATTATTGTTTCATGATTCTGTAATTATTATTATTATTATTATTATTATTATTATTATTATTAAAAATTATAATTATTAAATAATTTTAAAAAAAAATTGTATAAGAACTGCTACACAGAATCATGAAACAATAATGTAAAATAATTCACGTTCACAAATTTCCATTTTTAATATTGCACCTAATTTTATTATCCAAGTTCGCGTGATTTTTGTTTTTGTTTTTGTTTACTAGTTTTTCGATTTGAATTTTTCCAAAAATATTTTTATCATTTTATTTTCTTGATAATGTTGCTATCTGATGCAATGAAACATTTCGAAATGAAATAAATAAAGGTATTTTCCCTTTTTTAAAATTTATGTTTATCACTTATAGCAAAAATTTTGATGTTTTGAAGTGATTTTTATATATGATTTATTTTCAACTATTACAGCTCGAATTCAATTTAATTTCAGGTCGTTCAATAATATATAATGAAGCAAAATGTTATCATTTGAATTAAACATTTTCAACTCTTTATGGAAAAAAAGAAATTATTATTTTTTCTAAATTTCAGAATGATAATATAACCACTTTACCTCACGAAAATCCAAGCAAGAAAAAGTATTCACCTTTTAAAGTAACTGAATAAAACCAGTATTTTCCTTTAAAATGATAATTACATACAACTTTTATTTTTTTATAACAGGTTTCGTACGGCATCTTTCACTGCTACTTGTAACTAAAACTGGAAATCGCAGCATAAAAACTCCTGACATCTTACATAACCCTCCTGATTTTTTTTATATCTGTCACCGTTTGCAAGTTATTGAATTTTTAAATCCATCAGTCATTTTTGTGGCACACAGTATGTTCTTTCAAGCGAGTTTTTAATTTCCGTAAATGTTATGCCAATATAAGCTTTTACTTTAAAGTATTTCTTATCATTTTCTTTAGTGATTTTAATTCTATAGGTTCCCGAGGATTCTTCTATCGGCACTGGATCAATCTTACTGCAAACTTTGTTGCATGATAAAATTTACGTGATGTAATTTTTTTTATAAATTTAAATTTTTTATTCTTTTTTTTTTTTTTTTTTTTACTTTTTTGCATTTTTTTTTTTGTTTTTAGTATATTCTAGAGACAATGTAGCCTTTGACTTTACAGCAATTTTATAAAGCTTCTAAATATCACACAATTTCAATTTTTACAACGTTAAGTAAGAAGAAACATGTTCTTTCAAATGCAGTTTCTTTGAAAATTCAATCTCAGTTTACTGTGTTTTATAATTTTTTAAGCCTTTGGCCGTTCAGTTTACTTTTTCCGTTTCTCCCAGTGTTCTTTTAAATGGTTTCAGGACTCTTAAAATTTGAAAAAAATGAAAAAAAGAGACCATTTTCAACATTTAATGTCTTAAACTGTATGTGATATAAAAACACAATTTTTGTTGAGATGAAAGATATAACTATGCTCTTTCATTTCATGCATTTAAAAAATTGCTCGATGCAGAATTAGTATTTATAAGGCGCTACAAAGTCAGACATTTGTCGAGAAAAAAATTGGTATAACAACTTACGAGCAGGATAATAAAATTAATTTTGCATCTATAATGAAGTTTTTGCGCCTAAGAATACTTCAGATTCAGACTGTAGTAATAATCCTGAACCTTAAAAAAATGCATCAGTAAATTCACGTAAAAAAGTATTTTTTTGAACAATAAAAAGGAAATTTCAAGTTCAGTTTATACAAGCTAACATTAAATATATGTTTTGAAAATTTCATGAATAAATATTCAGAAGTTTTTGAGATATCCTGCGCGTTATGCCCTAGAACGTCATTTCAAGAAAAATTACTTCAAAGTTTCGGAAACTCCTTTTCAGCCATTGAGCGGATATAGTTCTAAAAACCTTAAGTTCTGTTCTAATGGAAATTTCAAGGAAATAATTATATCAAAATTTTCAGAAAAAGTTTAACATCTAAAAAAATTAAATTTTTGAAAATTTTAAAGATTTAAGAGCCCTAAGACCCCTTAAACCGCATTTTGCAGTAACGTCAGATAATGCGAATTCAATATAGCTAAGTTATTTCCACCAAAATAAATTGCACCACATAAAAAAGCGTAAAATTTAGAAATTTCACACACCATGGCATATTTGAGAGCAAAGTCATATGCATAAACATATTTCACTGCATTTACACCATAATGTTGTTTGTTTATGTACTTCGCTTACACTGACTGAGTTTTCGCAGCACAGGGCACGTCTTCTCCTCTTGTTTATTTTTTATTTACAGTACCTCTACAAAATGAATTTCTGTAAATGTAACTGGTTCACTTTGTTGTGAATGGCGCCGCGAAAATTTTCTAGCAAATGAGTAACTACTTTTATAGCATTAGCTTTGAAATTCAAACGTTTGCTTTCTTCATTCTATTAAACTCAATTCTTAAATATTATGTAAAAAAAATATATATATACATGACTTCAAAGTTTTTAATTATTTAATTATAATTTTTCTAACGTGAAACTCATATTTGTGAAACCAGTGTCATATAAAGAATTATAATGTTTTCTTTAAAATATATTTTAAAACGAAACCGATTTGTTTATTTGAGGATTGGAATGTCCTTTTGAATTTCCATTGAAATGTCCTTTATAAATGCTGAAATATGGAATGCTTCAAAATCTGAAAAGTACGGTGCAGCATCCAAGTGTAAAACTGCCAAACGACTCTGTAGTACTGCCATTATGCACTGTCGTAAGTTCTGTTTCGATACCTGTTGTTGGAATGATGTGGTGGAATCAAATATTATTCGATATTGTTGCAGTTTTTTTAACGGTAAGCTTTATAAAATTAATATTAGTTAAAAGAATTTTTCGTCAGTAATGTTAACCAAGTTTTGTATTAAGTAGAACAGTTATACACCGAAGGGCAATTACATTATGACCACCCCCCTCTATATCAATGAGCTCGCCCATAAACAAAACCACGGCACGTGCGCGGTTGATATTGGAAAATATAAAACGCCCATGAATTGTATTTCAAAAGATAGCGTAATTAGCGACTTAATGGGAAAAAGCAGCAAAATTATCAGACTTAAATAATGGTCAAATTCTTATGGCTCGGCGTCTGGAAACGTCAATATTGAAAACGGCGCATTTGGTGGGCTGTACACGCGCAGTCATTGTGGGAACATACCGATAGTGGTGTATGGATGGTGAAATGACAAGTGTCCGGCGAGCAGTGTGTCTCCCGCGGCGCATTGATTCTAGAGGATAGCGGATATTGTTATGCATTATTCGTCATGACCAAAGCGTTCCAACAGCGAAATCATCGACAGCTACAATAGTAGCGACCCAGAGAGTGTTTCTCAACACACAGTGCCACCTGTACTGTTGCGTATGGGCCTACGCAGCAGGCGGCCTAAGCACGTTCCTGCGCTGACAGCATGTCATCGCTAGCAGCATCTGCAATGGGCACATGAACTTCGGAATTGGACCATAGAATAATGGAAGAAATTTGCATGGTCCGGTAAATTACGTTTTCTGGTCCATCACATAGACGGACGCGTGCGAATATGCCGATTTTCAACGGTGACCCTGGCTCACAGATGCACAGTTGTTCGGAGACAAGCCTGTGGTAGCTATATTATCATGTGGTCGATGTTTATATGAAGCACCGATAATTCCCGTAGAACAATCCCTGACGTCTGTGCGCTGCCTAAACATAGTTTCAGACCAGGTGCACCCATTAATGTCAACAATGTTTTCGACGGGTTATTACATTTACCAACAGGATAATGCACTATGTAATCGAACACCATGCACCCGTGTCGAATCGTCAGGAAGTGGTTCGAGGAGCATTCTAGTGAGTTTCTAGTCATGTCCTGACCTCCAAATTCACCTGATATGAATCTCAATGAACATTTGTGGTTCCACTTGGGAATCAAAATTCGTACTGCCACGCAATCACTTCGCAATATGCGAGAATTTCAGGACCAGTTGGTGAGCGCTTGGTACCAGATAACTCAGACTACCTATAAGAGTTTTTTCGAGTTAATACCAGATCGGGTGTTGGCGGTTTTGAGGGCAAATGTGGTCCTACGTCGTATTAAAAAGGTGGTCATAATATAATGGTTCTTCGGTGTATGTATCGCTGTGGTAATCAGTTTACCCCTGTGCTAACTTACTGATGATTTAAGAGGTTATTTGTTTCTGAGATTTTAAGATGTCTTGTCGGTAAAACTGAATGTCAGCTATAAAAGGGTTTCAAAATTGAATATAGTGAAGTTCGATAACAATCGAACTTCTACGAATCATCAGAGACAGGCTTTTTAACAGGTAGTACAGATGATGTACTTTTGCTTACTCATTAAATAATCTTGGTTATTCTTGTAAATCATGGTTTATATTGAAGTTTAACTTTTTTTTATAAACCTCTTTCACCATTATCCGACTGATACAAATATCGCACTTCGGCATATCATCACAGATAGACTTTTTACCATGTTGTACACCATATGAGGAATATGCAGTGTCTGTGTTTTTCAATGGAAATTTTTAAAAAGATGGGAGAGGGGAGAGGTAGATAAAATTCACGATGTGAACCCACGTGTACAGTGGTGAAGTCGAAACAACAGACTACACTTGTAATTTTAGAAAAGTGAAAAAATTTCCAAAGAATCTGATAATTTGTAGATGTTGTACTACTGTTTACTCATTAAATAAACTTTGTGATTCTTGTCAACAATGCTTTTTATTGCAAGTTTATATTCCTTATAGCCCTATTCCACATTACCCGACAGGTTCATATCATCCGAAAAGTGTAATTAAAAAAAAATAGAAACCTTGATAAGTATTTTTTGTCTTCTACTTTAAACGCAATAAAAAGTATCTAGTTCCTACACCGAATATCTTGTACACCAATTACACTGATGCAATGAATGAAATGCTCAGTATACGAGTATTAAAGTGTATATATAAATGTCATAAACAATAAATGAAATAACTAACAAGGGAACATATTGATAAATAAACAGTATTTGAAAAATAAAGGATATCCATGCTTAGTCTATTTTTTATGAATAAAAATTTTTATATAGCTGCGTTGCCGCACTGCACACTATCAATGATATGTAAAAGCTTTAAATAATAATCGAGATTTATAATCCTTGGATGCAAAATTTAGCTAAGTTTTATTAAATGCCAGTATAATCAAAAGAAAAAGAAGTTTTTGAAATTTTTAAATCTTTTTTTTTCTAATTATTAAAACGCAATTAAAAGAAAAAACAGTTTACTGTGCTAATTATCTAATGTGAGAGAAGGCAAACTACACATGTTTCAAATTGCATAACTATTGTTTATTTCTGTCCATCGCTTTGGAGAGGGAAATATTAACTTTAACCAACTGCTATTTGTATTTTTTGCGTATTGTTTTATTTTTTTAAAGGTTGATCATATATTCATTGTCTTAAAAGAAAATGATAAAGTAATAACATCCTATAATGTCTAGAAAAGAGTTAAATAATATCAAATTACAAATTCGAAATCTTTTCGATACTTTTAAACAACTTTAATAATAAACTAATATTTTTATTAATTGAAGATCTTAGAACACAAAATTAACACTCTTGAGTTGACAATAACTTAGTTATGTCGCCCTAATAAAACGTAGTGAGATTATTAAATTTCCTGTACTCCATTTAATGAAAGTTCGTTTGAATGGTAATTTATTGGAGCAGCTTAAGTTCACTTAATGTAATTGAATATACGAAAACTAATTACTTTGAAATTTTGTTTAATTATCGCGCTTTGAATCAAAGTGCGCATAAGTATTGATTTTTGACCACGTAATGAAATTTTTAAGTATAAACTTGCGTTTTCTTTGAAGTTAAAAATTCTCAAATAATAAGAAGGCAAAACTTAAAGTTACTAAAATAAATGAGTTTTAATTTTAATTATCATTTCAAAATAAATGACAATCTATTACTTGTTAATTCTTTTAAATAATAAAATGACAACAATTCAAAAACTAAGTTTTTTCATATAATGGCTGGTTGGTTGTATTTTGACGGCCGATTATCTACACTAGGGATACACTAGGCCCGAGGGAGGAGTGCCCTTCGTGGGGGTCTTTCTAAGGGAACCTAACCCGTATTTGCGCATGGAAATCCATGGCTCGAAGAAAACCACGAAAACTTCGAACGATTAGGCCGACGGGCGAGATTGGGTTCGAACCCAGCACCTCCCGTCTACCAACTTCGAGAGCAGAACCTCTCAGCCACTGGTGGGGAGTTTTCTCACTTGAAGCAAGAACATTTTAGAAATTGGAATACGTAATGAAATATATGATTTTGACTCTGTTTACTAAATACTACATAATTTGGGTTTTCCGGAAATCATTTTTTCAGCTAATTTTGAAATTAAGTGTTACAGGAAAAAACATATATATTTCAGCAAATAGTATATACAAATTTATTAAAAGCGGACTGATTTTTAGTGTGGGTCGAAAAAAATAAATATTTTATTTTCAGAAAGCTTTTTATTGCGGAAAAGTTGCCTATTTTAATAAGTAGAAAAACGCCAAAAAACTTTTTAAAATGGGTTGACTTCTTCCGTTCGCGCATCGTACTTCAAGTAAATAAAAAAAAATTAAAAATCGCACCTATTTTTTTTATTTAATTAAAACTTTAAAAATGTACACGCTTTAGTTTTTATGCTCGTTTCATGATTGAAATAACGTAAATAAATTAAATTCTGATCAATAATCTATTTTTTTCGTTCGCGTAACATCTCAGAAAAAACATTAGTTTACCAGTTTTTCGTCATTTCCACCCAGCAACTCTTTGTTTTTGTAGAACAAAACGAACCAGAGCTCACCCCGTGGTGGTGGTCACACGTTGAGTTCGATCCACACCCTACCCAACCAACCATCCAATTATTAGGTGTGATATTTACATTATTTTAAAAATACCAGATGCATGCCAATGTGCAATTCTAATTAAATGCTTATGACACAAAAACAAGGAAAACTCCAACTTTAAAAACTTTAAATAAAAAGTGAAGAAAAGTGTAAACAAGAAATAGTTTGGTAATTTTGGCAGGGTGTTTATGTTTACCAAGATTGTGTTTCTCTAAAATCATGTAAACTAGTCAGTTTTCAATAAATGATAGTTAACCCATATTGGACCGCTGTCCTATAAATAGGACAACTAATAAAACATTTTTTTAAAAATAAAATTGGTAAGGGTTTTCTGGATGCATTTTATTATGATGTCTTTAAAATACATAAAAGTATAACATATAAACAAAAAAAAAACCAAGTAATCAATTAAATTTTAATTGAAAAAAATCTTTTTAAAAAATCCTTTAAAAATTGCGATCTTATAATCTAGAATTTTACCATTATTATTATATTTTTATTGGAGAAATCATAGAGTATTTTTGCACAACATAAACAGTATTTTTAAAGTAAAATAAAATATTTGCTCATAAAATTAGTTTATATATGCATTTTATATGTCCTTACTATGTGTCCTAATAATATGTCCTGTTTATAGGACAGCTAGTTACTTAAAAAAATTTAAACTTTTTTTTAAAATTTTAATAGTATCTACTTAATTACACCATATTAATAATATAATCGAAGTTTTAAAATTTTTCAAAAATATTTAATCGGTGTGGTCGAATATCGGTTAAAATTCTAGTGCTATATTCAGCTTGGGTAAATAATTAAAATTCATATAAAAAGCACAAATAAATGTACTAAAATTACTTGCATGTATTTTTAATGTATGTAATGACTTTTATGTATTTTTTTAACTGCAGTAAAGCCTCGATTATCTGTAAAGCGATTTTTTTTTTTTTTTTTTTTTTTTTTTTTTTTTTTTTTTTTTTCAAGCTAACAGCAAGGAAAATACAACAAGCCCTACAAATGAATTTAAACAGCAAAATTCATGTATTCAAAAGTAATAGATGAATATTTCTAGATTTTGTTGCCATGTTTGAAATATCATATATAAAGTCTTGATGTCTTTTCTTGATTTTATTAACCAAACGTAAACACAGCAATTAAAATATTTAACTATTAAATAAGACTATTATGATAAATTTCATTAGAGTATATCAAAAATAAATTCATTTTCGCGATAAAAATTACTCCATACTAAAAGAAAAACAATAAGTTTGCAATTTAGAATAAAGAAAATGTGTTTCCAAAGCAGGAAGCAAAAACACGTGACTGATTTTTTTAAAAAGGTGTAACTCAGCTCTTTTTGTACAGTATGTATGGCATTGTTTCTTGTTTACTGTTCTTTATTTTAGTGGTTTAGACGTAAAGCAAAGGTTTCTAATTTACTGTGCTATGTATGTATTTTAAACGTTTTATTATGTTTTTTGTACGCTAAAACATAGTTTTTATGTTGAATTTCCTTTTTTTCGTATTTGAACCACATTTCAGTCTTTTTCGGGTTATTCGCCGTGCCTTTTCCACCCAATTCCGCGGATAATCGGGGCTGTACTGTATTTCTAATGTATTTAAAATAATTTTATATTATATGAATGCATCTGCAAGTAATTTGAATACATTGATTTGTGCATTTTTATATGAATTTTAATAGTCATTGTTCTTTGATTGTATATCAATTCTACATTTATATCATTTATATTGTCCATTTTCTTCCGTTTTCAATACAAAACCCGTTAGATTAACTGTAATGACATTCAATTTTTTTTCTGTTAGAAGAAGAATAAATAAAATATGCTAGTGCATCTTGAATTTAGAAATGTCTCCGGGTACACAGTTTTTATTCAAATGTCTCAATACATTATTTGAGGATTTTAAGATCTTTTGTACTTGCGTCATTGCAGGACTTTTTTCCAACTATATAAAGTAAAACCATGTAACTCATTTCGTATCATAAAAATCAATAATAATGATAATAATGATAATAATAATAATAATAATAATAATAATAATAATAATAATAATAATTGGCGCATACCGTAAATATAAAATCGGCCGATGCTGTCGACGACCAAAATTGAATCATTTTACTGGGATCCCACCATAGTGAAATGTGTCACGTGAGATAAACACGCCCATATGCTTCTAGATTGTTATCTTCTAGACCTTTATCTCAAAATCCTATTTTCACGTTTGAAGGACAGACCAGACGCCACTTTTAAACGAACAAGCGAATAGAAGTCAAAAATACTTTCGTAGAATTGTTTCTTGTTGAGAATAAATTCCTTATGACCAAATCAGTATATCTTAATCTGTTAAAAGTTTGCAGATTCCCCACGATAGCTGGATAACAGACTGTAATCGCAATCTAACAACTTTTTTAAAAAATCTAATTTTCTTCCCTTTTTTTTTTTTTTTTTTTTTTTTCTCTTGATTCTTTTTTTTTTTTTTTTTTTTTTTTTTTTTAGTTACTTATAGTCATTTATACTTAAAAATATACTCTGATAAGTTGAACTTAAACTGATAAATAAATTAAATGAGTTAAACTGATATATTTGTTAAATGTTAATAATAAGGCTTGCCGTTTTTTTTTTTTTTTTAATTTAGATAAATATCAGAAAATATCTTAAATAAAAAACTACAAACTTTTGGCTCTAAATGTATTTTTTTTAAATAATGAATTTCAAAATTCTGAGTAAATAAAGGAATTTTTGTAGAAATTAATTATGGAAATTTTTAGGAATAAGAAATTACAACGCAAGAATTTACTGTAATAAAATGAAAGGTGATTGATTGAAATGATAAATAAAAATATTTGGAAAAAAAATTGAGATTTTTTTCTAAATGATATGATTTAAAGTGTCTTACAGAGAAGTAAATCATCTTTTTTGCTCCAGACATTGAAAAATCTAATTTTATACTATTTTGTAAAGTAGAAAAAAATATTGAACAAAGTATTCATTAAAATAATTATCTAGATTTTGAAAAAAATATTTTTTTTACATGACCATAATATAATGAGAGGTGTTAAGGAATGTAATTTTTACAGTTGGGAAAAAATGTTAAGTGGAAATGATTTTCCTCGTAAGATGAAAATATTGTATGATTAATTTAAATGTTTCAAAGTTTGTTTTAATCCAAATAGTATATTTTGCTAAATGGCAATATTTTCCACGATAAAATGCAAAAATTTTTACCTATCGCGCATGTAACTAATTAAAATGTAAGAAATTCAGTATTGTTTAAAGTCTAAACATTGCTGTCAATTGATGTTACAATAAAAATTACAAATAATTACAATTACAATTTAAATTACAATTATTTATTTACCTTAACCAATAATTTTATTTGCTTCTTATAGCAGAAAATCAATTGCAATTTATAATTTAATTGTAATTGATTATAATTTTTATAGCAAATGCCTTTAACAGCACTTTTTAAGTGTTAAACAAAAACATTTTTTTAAACTTTTTAATTGGTTATGTAATCGACGTGAAAATATTTTTGCATTTTATTTGTAAAAATAATGTCGATTAGTAATATTTATTCTTTGAATTTAAGTCTTCTTACTTTTAAATGCTATTTTTGCTCCTTACAAATTTTTCCTGTATGATATCACTGACTAATCGGCAAAATATCATATGATATTGGAAAGTTCTCGCAAAATATTACCTAGTGACCAAATGAACGAAAACTAATAGGCAAAAGCTTCAAAACTGATTCAATAATAATCGGGATGTGATGCTCCTTATGCGCTTTTCCGGGCGGACAAAAACATTTCCCGCCGACCACATGAAGTGAAATCGTTCGGGCGAAACATAGTCATATTAGGACATTCGGCGGAAGCTCGGCAGGGATTGCTTGCCGCTTGGGAAAAAACAAAATATTGAAAAACACACACACACGCACACATAAAATCTCACTTTATTAATGTTATTAGTACGATTCGTCATTTAATAGATAAAATGTGTTTTAAAAACTTTTTCTATCATAAAATGAATTTGTAATAAAATGTTTCAATACCTTTTGATATTGAAATGTAGAAAAAACTATCATGCAAATTACAATAAAAATAACTTCTTAAAAACGACGTTAAATGTAAGTGAAGCATGGCTTTGTGCGAAAGAAAGTAGATATTATTCGACATTCGCAAGAAAAAAAAATATCCTCTGACATTTGCAGAAAGAGAAAGACTGAGTTATGATTTACACATTTTTATAGTGTATTTAAGAAGTTTTCCATTATATTGCATTTTAAATCAGTACGTGTATCATTTGCATAGCATATAAATTTTCCAAATTGAACATCTAATAAGGATGTTTTTATACTAATTTCTTAGGGGTTTTTTCGTATAAAAATTAAAACTTATTAAAATCTCCATAATGTTTAAATTCGTCTGAAATATTATTTCATGCACAAAATTGTATTTTTAAAATTCTATAAGTCAAAAGCTTTACTCTATTACAAAAGTACATAAAAATAATATAAAGAAATATCAAAGTTTGCTCTTCCTTAAATTACAATTGCACCTAAATTATAGTGCACCAGATTATTTATATTTTAAAGAAAACTCCGTCCATAAATTCCTCTATGTTTGAAACTACTTTTTTAAAAAACTGTGTTGTTTACTTTGAGGGCATCCGGATTTTCATGTATTTTTCCGAGTACCAATAAATGTGTAAAGAGTATCTTATCTTTATTTTCCAGCGGCTAAAGGATATTTTTGTGTAAGATTTTTTTTTTTTTTTTTTTTCAAAATGTGAAAGCAACAGAAATACTGTTCTATAAATTTATTTGATATTAGAATTTAAAATATTTTAAAAGTCTTATATAATTCCAATTTTTTTAGTGAACATTCGGCATAATATAAATTTATTATAAATTATTAAGTTATAATAATTATTTTAATGCAACACACAAATTCAAAAAAAAATTAAATAAAAGAAATGTAATGTAGTTTATATGAATCAAAGTGAAAATTTTACCGGATTTATTAAAGATATTTAATTCTTTTTCTCGGTATTTCTTTAATAAATAAATGATACAAAATGTATTTGCTTTAATACAAAGTGCTTTAATACATAAATACATAAATAAATAAATAAATAAATAAATAAATAAATAAATTTTGCATGCCATTTTATACAATCTTTCTCTTAATGCACGAAAATATTTTCAAATTATCAAAAACATATATTCACCTTTAAAACTGTGATGTAAATTTTCAAGTTTTTAATGTAACATTTTAAACATATTAATGTACCATTTTAAACATTTTAAAGTAACGTTTTAAACATATTAAAGTGACATTTAAAACAATAAAGTATTACTTATGCATGATACAATTATTATCTTTGGTTAGGAAAATGCATAGTGAAGCGTTGAATTTTTACATCTTTTAAAAAACTGAAAAAATTAAATTCAACTTAAAAATATCTAGTTGTAATATTAAGATATTAATCATTATTTACCAAAGTAATAAAAAATATATTATAAAAATAATTTAAACTTAATATTTAAAATAAATAGACACTTCATAGGAACGTTTTAAATGCTCATTCAAATCTTATTAAATTAAAATGCTCATCAAGATCTTAAACTTGTACTGGAGAGAGGGTGGGTGGGTAAATATGTTGTTATAGTAAACCTAAAAATACTTTACATTTAAACCATTTTGTGTAGTAGATTTAATGACGTCCTCACTTTTGTACTTTTTGCATTGTGCAATGTGCTATACAAAGTATTTTACACATCTAGCTCTAAAATACAGTACCAATTATTTAATAAACAAATGCATAGAAAAAAAATTAATACCTTTGTAAAATTGGGCAAAAGCTTCCCTTCGTATCATTTAAATTTTGTTTACTTTACATTTTTATTGAATGTGTGTGTTGCATTAAAATATTTATTAGAAATGTATAATTAAATTAAAATTTATATTATACCGAATGTTAAATGTATGCGTACCGAATGTTAAATACAAAGCTATCCAAATTGGATTACAGAATATAGGTGAAAACCATTTTTCAAGTTTAGAACTTATACACACACACACATATATATATATATGTATATATATATATATATATATATATATATATATATATATATATATACGAACGGAAAATCAACAGGAAGGTGAAATCATATAAAGAACAAGTAAATAATAATATATACCATTCAACCCTATGTTACTAATACTACCATTCAACCCTATGTTGGAATTTCTGAACATTTTTTGCGGATCTACGCCGATCATCACTCCTAGTACCCCAAAATACCGCCAGTTTAAAACTTTACCTATCTATTTATCTCTCTCTCTCTCTCTCTCCCTATATATATATATATATAAAATAAAATAAAATAAAATAATATATATATATATATATATATATATATATCTTATGTAAATCTTATTATCACCGAATTCTTACATCCTGTATTTCTTCTAATAAATCTTTTAAAAAACCTAATGAAAATGAAATAAATTAAATATTTTCTATACTAACTTTAATTATCCTTATTTAGTTCTTATACCCCAATTTCATAAGAAACCAATTAAATTTAGGGCTGCAACTATTGGATGTAAAACATATAATAATATAGCCAATAAACTTATATTAAAATTTTCCAATCAAATATATATGCTACGGCCAAAACCCGGAGCTTGGCCAATACGCGAATTGGCCGGCCAATTCGCGAACTGGCCGAGATTCCTGGCCAAAACCCGAAATACATGAAATGAACAGCTTATTACGGGTTTTGGCCGGCCAATTCGCGAACTGGCCGGTAAGCCTTGGCCAATATACGAAGTGTTCAGCAATGGGTATCCACAGCCGGTAATGTGATTCTTTTAGCTTTCATGCAGCCCTGCATATGATCTACAAACTTGGTAATACACTACATATAATTTAAATTTTAAAACCCTATCACAGCTGAAAGCGCACATCAAGCAATAATGGCTCATAGCCATACCAATAACCCAAATTATTTCAGTGACTCTTTAAATAAACGACAAATTCTACTTAGTCAATAACCTATAGTAAACAGGTTGTAGAATATAATAGTAATGTATAACAGTTTCATTATGTATGAAGTAGTGTAACATCATTAGAATACCCTATAAGCGATTTTTTCACATATATCATAATTCTTTATCGGAATGTTTTTGGCGTCCGTATAAACGAACTATAATGCTACAAAAAAGTATATTGCTCCCAACATGTGTGAGGCGTGTGAATTTTATTATGTTTGAAATAGATTGACATCATTTAAGTGTACTAAAAATTATCTTTCACCATTCACTGCAATGTAATGAAATACTTTTAAATGTCTCTGTAAACAATCTATAGTTGCTACTTATTTCATGCACTTAGATAACAGTTTGATGTCCATCTTAATGATGCATACCAATTTCATTATAATTGAGATAATGTAACAACATTAAAATACACCGGAAAAACTTTTGTCCTTTCACTTCACTTGCAATATCGAAATTAATTTATAAACCTAAATAATATAACAATTACAAGTCAATCCGAGTCTTTACTCGAGTTAGAGCACGGACAGGCAGACTGCTAGACAAATTGAATTCATCAACATTTTCAACTATGTTAGAAAGGGATAAAAAGTAAAAAATGGTTTCTATATACTTCGCGAACTGGCCGATCGCGTATGGCCACTTCGCGAACTGGCCGATCGCATCTGGCCAGTTCGGGAATTGGCCGGCCAATTCCCGAATTGGCCAGTCAGTTTAAAGCGTTGTTGGCCAGTTCGCGAATTGGCCGGCCAATTCGGGTTTTGGCCAATTTCGGGTTTTGGCCGTAACATATATACTGACAACAACCACTGATAATACAAATTGTATAAAAAAATAGCAATCAACTGGTCAATATTATGAAAAATCTAAAATGTGTAAACAATATAAGTACTTATGATTTTAAAGATCTTTTTAATAATATATATTTATTAGATCTACATAATATTATAAATGCATTATTTAAAAAACTATCATTATAAACTGGATTTACCATCGAATATAGATATAGCTTATTTTAAAACTCTAACAAATTTCATTATCTATAATAATTATAGTTTGCAAGATAACACATTATATTTACAGAACGTCGGTATGCCACAAGTCGACTGTACATCCAGTTTATTATCTGTGTTATACTTATATCACAGTGATTGTGTGGCATATTGATTTATACTTATATCACAATATCTCCACAATAGTGCTGTAATGCCAATTGGTTCAGGTCCGTTCATGCCATAGCCGGGTCGGTCTACCTGTTATAACTTGGATCCGCAAGGATGCGGATTTCGCATCCTTTGCCGGCGTTCAGCAGTCCTTCATACTTCAGTCAGAATTGTGAAAATGATGATAGGGAAACTAATTCGGTTAGTGACATTGAAGACTTTCATGTTTTATTGACAAATAATAGAATACTCGAACCTAGAAGAAAAGACCATGTGAATGAAAACAATGATTTTACTGATTTTGACAATGAAAATTTTAATCTGAGCCCTCTACAGATCGTTACAATCCCGGTGAGTTGAATAATTATTTTAGCAGCAGAGTATTTTTTAATGTCAATACTGGACATGATGAAGAACATGTACGCAATATTGTTGGGCGTCGGCTTTTTGATGGGGCGGACAGTCATCCTCCGAATCCCGCTAATGCAATCCATAACAACAGCTTACATGAAGATAATGAATAAAATAATGTAATTGAACCAATTAACAGAAATGAAGACCAAGATACTGAATGAAGCCATATTCAAAACAATAATAACATTACTAATCATCATGCGTATCAAGATCTGGTTGTCGGCAATGATTTAGTGAATATGGTAAATGACGAAAATAATGAAACTGAAAATGCAAATGATCTTTTTTCCGATGACTCATTAAATGAGGATCCCGGTGACTATAACTCTATAAATGACTCTTTAGAAATACTTGAAATTCATGAAGAAAATCAGGACGACATTATTATTGCCGAGGATGATGCCGACGACCAAGACACCGGTGGTAGTGGAGCTGGCAGAATTATCCCCGGGAATATTCCGGCCGAGCCTGGGTTCCTGGTTCGTTTTTCACAAAGATTAAATGACTTACTACAACAAGAAGCTCTCGACTTCGACTAATTTCTATCTATTATCTCCGATTTTATCATACAGCTTAAAGAACTTAATTTTAAATCTTCTTCCGGCGATGGGGCTACCCGTCCATTTAAACCAATAGATGCTGAAAATCCAGTAGAAATCCAAACGTCATGCAGGAAAAACAAGAAAAAAGCTCTACGAAATATTTTAAAAGAAGAGTCTTATTTCTGCTGGCTGTATCCGGAGCTCATCGCAGACCACTATGCTACTAATTCAGATCTCCAACCACAGGACACTAGTTTCATGAAGACAATAGATCCGGCTAACACATTAGTTAATATTATCCGTTCACGCAGAGCGAAATATCAAAGAGACTAAGGAAATGTGAAAACACTGCCCCGGGTCCAGATGGCGTATGTTACAACCACCTGAAATAATTGATCCATACGCAATAGTTCTTACCCTAATATGTAACCCCTGCCTTCGGTTCGGTGGCGTCCCTGATGCTTGGAAGAAGACCTCTACAATCAGCATCTACAAAAAAGGCGATAAAAAGCAACCAGGACATTGGCGACCTATTTCCCTGGGGAATACAATTTACAAGTTACTCGCCAGCTGTCTCTGAAATCGACTACATAAATGGTTGGAGCATCATAGTATATTGTCCTTCAAACAGAAGGGATTCATGGGAAGGGGGATGAACCAGAAGAATTTGTATTTTCGAGAATAATTACATCTAAAGAAATACATTTACGAAATTTAAGAAGAAAAAACAGTATTTGTATCTAGCTTTGCTAGATATCTCAAATGCCTTTAGTTCTTTCCCGCACTGGGTTATTTTTGAAGCTTTACGACTTAGTGGTGCGGGAGAGAAATTCATCATTGTAGTTAAGAATATCTACCATAATGCCACCACTGAGTATAGAACTTCTGCTGGCTTGTCAACCTCACATATGGCAATCACTGGGGTCAAGCAGGGTAAACCACTCAGCGGGGTTCTCTTCATCATAGCTATCGACTTCTTACTACACAAAGTTCAGGGAAAAGGGTCTAGCAGTGACCCAAGCCGCAGGAACATTTTCCACTATGTCTTGGCTTATGCGGGCGATGTGTTGATAAGCGCAAAAGATCCGGGTACCCTGCAGCCCTTCTACATCCTATCAACAAACTTGCAAATAAAATTGGCCTAAAATTCAATAGTAACAAATGTTGTACAATGCATTCTAGTAGTCGTCCTTCAGCGGGGTGTGGGGACACCATATTCAACCTCAGTGGTAATGATGTTCGCTACATAAGAGACGGTGTTCCGGCAATATTTCTTGGTAAGCCCATTGATGCTTTCTTGCCTCGGGACACTGTCACTGTCGAATACCTCAAGCAGAGGGCAACCACGATAATGCAATTTAAGCTCGGTCCATGGCAGTGTATTGACTGCATTAAGACATTCTTCTATACATCGTTGCATTTTCTTATGAGAACGGACCAGATCACTAAGATTGATTGGCAGAAAATAGATGATGCCATAAAACCTTTGATTAAATGTACTCTTGGCCGCCCGCCGAACGTAGCCAACGAATACCTTTATGGTGCTAGAGACGATGGTTTATTTGGTATTCCATTGGCTGCGGAAGACTCAGACATTGCTCTTATCGACGGGTGGATTAAGTTCCAAGCAAAGTTGATATTGTCAAAGATGCTGCGTTGGTGGAGTTGAGGCAAGATGCCGACTATAGAATGGGTACCACCAGGGTCCAAAATCCTCGAGATTTCTTCAACTCATAGGCTTCCGCAAGGCGTGACAACAAATATAAGACTATCTGGTTTCGAGCAAGGCAGACTACTGAAAAATTAAAAGTGAAATGATCAATCTCATAAAACCAGGAAGTGGAAATTTGTGCCGGTGAAGAAGTTATCAGTGATAGGAGGAAGTTTTTCCAACATTAAGGGATACATTTAGAAGAAATCGTACCCTGCCAGTGAGAGAACACCGCCACCAAGGAAAAACCAACACATGAATTGCAACGGCCAGAGAGTCATCACACTTCTTTGTAGATGGTGCATTCACAAGATTCAAGGATAGGCAAATCGTACATCGAGCGAGGTTGGTTTTAGTCAAACTTAATGCTCATAATAAACCAACCCTCAATCGCCCTGCCCCTGTGAACATGATGTGCAGGAAATTTGGCCAACTCGAGACCTTCCCACACGTCGTCGACCATTGTATGGTCCATAGTACACTTTACAGAAGAAGGCATAACGCTATTGTTTCAAGAGTTAAAAAAGCTGCTGGTAATAGATGGACCATCATGGGCGAGGGCCAGATAATTGGCACACAAAATTTCAGGCCATATCCTGTCGTCAAAAAAGGTAATGGAATTATAATATTCGAAATCACCGTTCCCTTAGACAAGTGCCCAGAAGCGTTCGAAGAAGCGAGAAGAACAAAAGTTGAAAAATATAAACAGCTTGCTTAAGAATTAACTACTGAAAGAGTGAAAGCTGTCGTCGAGGCTGTTGTAGTGGGGGAACTTGGTTCCTGGGACCCTTCCAATGATAAGCCCTTGAGACCCATCTGCGCTAAAGTTACCTAAAGCTAATGAAGAAAATTATCGTCAGTGTAACGATAGCGTTCTCAAGGGACATGTTCTACGAACAGATCGAAAGGGCCCCTCAAAATTCAAATGGACGCCAGATCTACTGCCAATTCCGCTATCTCACTCTTTTTCTTTTGTATTTTATATGTTTGTGTCTTGTTATGTAAATAAAGTTTTTAATTATATATATAAGTGTTCCTCACGGGACATAAAGACAAGGTGCATTGCGCTACAGACATATCACTCCAGATGGACTCACACTTTCCGTGCCCTTTTTTTAGTTAGCCCCAATTTTAACTTTTTCTTAGACACTCCTATTAAAACATTTTCTGTAGGGTCTCACTTATACTTATATCACTATGAACATACTTTTACTAATAGTAATCTACATTTAATCGTTATATTCTTGACATAATTTTAATTGCCACTGATCAAATTATATTTCTCAATTTCCAGTTGATTATCCTACTAATTTAGAATTAACGGAAAACCTCCTATCTAACAATACAATTAACTTTTTAGATCATAAAATTACAGTAAAACAAAACAAAACAATGACTGATCTATATGACAAACGTAAAGAATTTAAATTCAAAATTAATACATTTACTAAATTTAAATATTGTCTTCATAATTCTGTATATCGTAATATAATCCTTAATCATTTACATAGAATAAAGTGTTTATGTTCTTCTCATCTAATTAAAAACAATATTAAAAAACTAATTTATGATGCATTAAATTATGGTTTTCTAAAAAAATTCGTATATTCTTTAATATATAATTAGTACATAAATGATCTTAAAAATCAAACTAACACTTGCGTAAAAAAAATTTACAAAAAATATATAAAATAAGAAAATAATTATAAAAAAATAATAATGTAAAATAATAATAATAAGTTATTATAGGACTGCTGGGCAGGTAGATGTTAGATTACGGAGCAATGTGGAGCTATCTGGATAATACGCAATGGTTAATTAATTTATTTTTAAATGGGGCATTTCATTTACTACACATTAATACACAGCTAATATACATTTTATAATGGATGTTGATTCGATACTTTCATATGTGTAATGGCGTAATGATATTTTTATATTTATCAATTCATATTAAATTTATTAATATTCATTAATATTTAGTAATGCTAACGATTAACTTGTATTAAAATTTTAGCCTACTCAAGACAATATCCTATTAATTTCTAATACAATGTATACTATCTTAAATGAGAATAAAAGGATGTTTTAATAATTTTACTATATGTTCTCCCTCTCCCCTGAAATTATGTGTATTTAATCTTTATGAAAGTTTGAAGGAACATTAAATGTAAATAATTAATTTCAATTAAATTATTAATAATATTAGTTCCTTAGCATCTTAATTTTATTTATTTTTATTATTACTTAATTATAAATTAAATTAAGTGATGATGCAATGTTGTCACAGGAATTTAAATTGCGATGTGATATATCCAAGTATAAATAGTTATGTGAAACATTAAAAATCATTAATTTCACCCTTTTACATATCATTTTGATTTAATATATCAATTACTATGTTTTTTCTAATAAAATTATATATATTTGTTTACATACTTTTAATTATTATTTAATTATCATATATCTATTTTTAAACAGTATTTGCTTTAAAACTTAATCCATTAATAGTGATAAATATTTCTTATTATATACTAGCTTTTATGTTAATAGTCAATAGATGGCAGCACCAAACTGATTCATTTGAACACATGGAACAGTTCATTCTCTATTCTAAAATATCTATAGAGGGCGCTGGTTATATATAATGGGAGTGTGCTTGGCTATGCTGTATATTGTTATTCTTGGTCCACCATCATATAAAATCATTTTTGGCAACATGTGCTCGTGATCTCCACTGATTGTATTATATTATGCCTCATGCTAAAATAGTATGGATTTCAATTTGGCAATTTGTTTTTTTTTATTATTTTTCCTCTATCTTTTTTAATCTTGTTTCATTTTGAACTTAATTGGTGTTCAATGATTTATTTCTCTGTTTTATGTGTGTGCTAGTCCCAAATTCATATTATTTAGCTAATTTATGGCTAATATGAAGATGAAACCACACATTTTATTTGTGGAACTTTAGGCATTTGGGACCCGACAATTCTGTCTAAGTTCTACAAATTTCCATCATTCAATTTCTGTTATTCAATTTCTGCTGTTTTTTTTACTATGTTTTTGGAATCTATGTTATGTGTGATGGGGGGGAACTGTATTTTTGTCACTGGATTAATGTCATTTTATTCATGATTTCACAATTTTTGTTGGTGCTCGGTAATATTTATTTAATGGTTATATATATATATATATATATATATATATATATATATATATATATATATATACAGTAAATCCTTCCTAAAGCGACCACGTTCCGTTCCAATAAGAATTCGTCTCTCCGAGAGGTGGTCTCTTAATGGAGGTCATGTTTAAATCTAGATTTTAATTGTTGAAAAAAGGTAACAATTAATGTTACTAAAATTTATTTTATACATTAGGAAAAAAATATGAAAATTTAAGTTTCAAAACAAAAGTTAATTACTGCAGAGTGTAAAAAATAAATGCATTGACGCTTGCTTTGATTTTAGGGTTATATCTTCTATAAATTTTATTTCGAAGTCCTTTCGAAGTTCAGTAGATAAATGCGATTCTCTCTTTTTTTTTTTTTTTTTTTTTTTTTTTGGACGGGAGCAAATAATGACAATTTCATTCATTTCTTTGAGAATTTCCTGACAGAATAGGGCAGAGGAGTTTATTGACCGTCATTTTTACTTTGCCATCAGAGATAAATTCATTGCCTAAAAAGGCACAAATGGATTTAAACACTTAAAAGTTTCAGGAATAAATAAAAATTCTAAACTTAGTTTAGAAGTTTGATGAATGGTCGCTCATTCATATATCATTATTGTTATTATAAATTTATACTAATTATGTAATATTTATATCAAATTCGCTTTTATTATGCTTACTCAACGACTATACTTTTTTTAATATATGAAATTTGGGTAATTGTAATTGTTTTATATTTTTTACTTAACCTGTGTAAAAAAATATAATTTGAAATTATTCTTAATGAACTATAGTAATAAGATAAAAATAATTTACTATTGCAATTTAGAAGCAACGAAGTTACCATTTTATAGTAGTCCATACTGTTTTTTGGTTTTAAAAACTGCCTTTTTTTTTTCGAGACTCCAGACAAGTTTTAATGAACTCAACGCGTCTCAAAGGACCACAAACAGCAGAAGAAGCCCCCGTAACAAGTTTCACACATCTTTCAGTTTCTTGGTTGTGACAATGGAAAAAATGGTCGCTCTCCAGAATTATTGTTCTATAAAACCTTCTTCAAGTAACCAAGAAAAATATGAATTTGTTTCATTTTCTTCAAAGAAATGGGTTGTTCATGGAGGGAGTTCAACTGGGATCGTCTCTGAATAGGGGTAAAATTAGTATTGAGCCTATGGGAATAAATTTCGTTCCATGAAAAAATGGTCGTTCATGGAGGTGGTCGTACATGGAGGTTTTACTGTATATATATTAGGGTGGAGCGCTCGCCTATGGGGAAAAAAATTCTTCAAATCAAAATTGGCCGGCGTGGGAAAGTTGCCCTATCAGATCCTCATTCTGAATATAAAATATCTTTGAAAAATATTAATATTAAATACTGCCCCAAGGTCATTGAATATTGAGAAAAAATGTAAAAGCGTTCGGCTATGGAAAATATTTTTTTTTTTTTCAAATCAAAATGAGGTGGTGTGGGAAAGTTGCTCTATCATATCCTAATTCGGAATAAAAAATATCTTTGAAAAATATTAATATTAAATACTGCCCCAAGGTCATTGAATATTGAGAAAAAACGTAAAAGTTGTGCATTTTCCGATTTTGTTCCTCAAAAATACAAACTATTTTATTAATTTAATTTAAAAGGATGATCATCGAATTATCATTATTGTTATTATAAATTTATAGTAAAATTATGTAATATTTATATCAAATTCGCTTTTATTATGCTTACTCAACGACTATACTTTTTTTAATATATGAAATTTGGGTAATTGTAATTGTTTTATATTTTTTACTTAACCTGTGTAAAAAAATATAATTTGAAATTATTCTTAATGAACTATAGTAATAAGATAAAAATAATTTACTATTGCAATTTAGAAGCAACGAAGTTACCATTTTATAGTAGTCCATACTGTTTTTTGGTTTTAAAAACTGCCTTTTTTTTTCGAGACTCCAGACAAGTTTTAATGAACTCAACGCGTCTCAAAGAACCACAAACAGCAGAAGAAGCCCCCGTAACAAGTTTCACACATCTTTCAGTTTCTTGGTTGTGACAAGGGAATAGTTTAATCTTAGGTAAGATGTCTTCATCTATTGCCTTTCGATTTAGGATACAATTTGTAAGAATAATATGATCTAAGAACTTAGTGAATGGTGGTTGTATCAGGGTCACTTCAGCTCAATTTATAGAATCTATATAGACTTTGGCTTCCAAATTTATCCGTATGTAAAGAATTTCTTGACTTTCGAGATTTTATTGTTCTGTGTAGTGCCAAAGCTCTTACATAGTATGTAAATGTGTTGGCAATACACATAATAATAAAATCTTGAAAGTGAAGACGTTCAAGTACGTTCAAGTTACCTGAGATCACGTATGTAAAGAATTTTTTGACTATCGAGATTTTATTATTCTGCGCAGTGCCACACTTATATAGTATAAATGAGAATAATATTGTTATGCAGAATAATAACAGTTTCACGAAAACAAACGATCAAGTTACCTGAGAGACCACAGACTATATCGATTTCATAAATTAGACTGAAGTGACCGTGACATAACCACCATTAACTAAGTTCTTAGATCATAACATTCGTACAAAGTGTATCCTAAATCCAAAGGCAATAGATGAAAACATCTTACCTAAGATTAAATTATTCCCTAGACACAATCAAGCCACTGAAAGATGTGTGAGACTTGTTACGGAGGCTTCTTCTCCTGTTTGTGGTCCTTTGAGACGCCATGGATTCATTGGAACGTCTGGAGTCTCGGAAAAAAATGCCAGTTTTTGAAACCAAAAAACAGTATGGACTACTATAAAATGGTAACTTCACTGCTTGTAAATTAAACAGTAAATTATTTTTACCTTATTACTATAGTTCTTTAAGAATAATTTCAAATTATATTTTCTTACACAGGTTAAGTAAAATATGTAAAACAACTACAATTACCCAAATTTCATATATTTAAAGAAAGTATAGTCGTTGAGTTAGTATAATAATAGCGAATTTGATATAAATATTACATAATTTTACTATAAATATATAATAATTATAATAATAATTCGATGATCATCCTTTTAAATTAAGTTTATGAAATAGTTTGAATATTTGAGGGGAAAAAATGGGTAAATGCACAATTTTTACGTTTTTTCTCAATATTCAATGACCTTGGGGCAGTATTTAATATTGATATTTTTAAAAGATATTTTTTATTCAAAATGAGGATATGATAGAGCAACTTTCCCATACCGCCCCATTTTGATTAGGAAAATAATTTTTTTTTTCCCCACAGGCGAGCGCTTTTACGTTTTTTCTCGATATTCAATGACCTTGGGGCAGTATTTAATATTAATATTTTTCAAAAATATTTTATATTCAGAATGAGGATCTGATAGAGCACCTTTCCCACCCCGGCCAATTTTGATTTGAAGAAAAAAAAATATCGCTCCACCCTAATATATATTCTTTAAACCTTGCAAAAAAGTGTAAAATTGATATTCTCATCAGTTTTCGCAAACAAGGATAATATGCGAGGATACTCTTTGCGAAACTTCATTAATTTCCTTCTTTAGCACTGGAGATGTCTAAATTCATTTTAAGCAAAAAAGTGTAAAATTAATATTCTCATCAGTTTTCGCAAATGAGGATAATATGCACCTTAAGAACAAAATCAAATGCATTGCTTCTTCCGAATAAATACCTGCCTATATCATTAAAATGTATTCCAAGATATATAGATACAGGAACTCTATTTTAAAATATTCAATACAATGTAAAAAAAAGACAAATGTTTCTCAGTCTACGAAAATATAATATAAGCTCTAATGGAAATACAAAAGCACTTCTTTACAGCATTTAGAAGAACAAAGTTCTTTTTATTACCAATGATATCCCATGTTAAATCTTATCCTACATAATTAATTCAATGATATCCCATGATAGTTAATGATTCTAGGTTGCCATGGTGATTATATTCTATTTAAGATGGGGTCCTATTATTTTCGTATTATTGAATTTAATATATGTAAAATCTTAATCGGATAATCGGATAAAGAAAATCGGATCTAGGGGGTTAGGCAATATGGAAGAGTTTTGTGAAAATCGAAAAAAAAAATCCCATAACTTCTTAATTACAATACATATCAAATCAGTTTGAAGTTACTATTACTTCTAGGAATAGGGCCAAAAAATTATGATAAAATGAAAAAAATGCCTTTTGATAAAATGAAAAATGAGCTCAATGGGCGAAGAAAGATGGTTTTAGGGAGAAATAAATTTCTAACTTCTCCAATTCTCAAGGTATCAAATTCACTGAACTTATTATTAATCTAATTGATTATATCTACAACTATTATACTGATAGGTTTTGACAAGAAAACTCATAAAATTAAAAACTAAGAATTAAAAACAAAAAAGGGGGGTTATAGAAAAAAATCATAACTTCGTCAATTCACAATATATCAAATCCGCTTAGATTTATTAAACATCTTCTTGATATCATTTACAACTTTCATATTGAAAAGGTTTTGATAGGACCAACTCTTACAGCAGAAACAAACAAAAATAGGAGTAAACGAAAGAATTATCGTATTGATGGTGCATTCAAATCGAAACTGCGTATATTCACACTCATTTTTAAATTCGTTTTTGTTCTCAAACACACCCATTTTCACAGGTTCTCTTATTCAGCAAAAACAAATTAACCAAAAATAGGTGTTGAATAAAAATTATTGTATTAAAATGATTCTGATAAAACCAGATCTTATAGAAAAATGAAATTACAAACACGTCAAAAGCGGGCAGGAAAAATTGTTAAACTGCGTTAACACTAATCTTGATTTAAATTTTGTTGGTGAAATTAGTACTTAACTTCGAAATCTACCACCACCTGTAGGAAGAGAAGGAAAGGAAATTTGTGCGATGGTTTCAAATTAAACAAATTGCAGCAAAAGCTAACAATTTTATTTGTCAGGTGTTTTCATCGCTAATAGATTGCAAGCATTACTCACGGACATGTCTTTGCTTTTAGATATTGATTTATAAAAAAATTCTGAATTAATATTGCTTCCTATCAGATTCATCAATTATTGAATTTTAAAGTGTCTCTGTATCGTTTCGAACACTTATTTTTATATCTTATTATATATTTTAAGGGAACACTATATCGTTTTAAACTCTTGTTTTTGTGTAAGCTTTTTATTCATTTTAAATGTACCCTGTATCATTTTGAAAAGTTGTTTTTGCATAAGCTTTTTATGTATTTTAGAGGGACTTTGTGTGGTTTAGAACTATTTTTTATAAGTGTTTTAGGTGCTTTCGTAATTATATAAATACGTCGCAACTACAGTCCTCGTCTGGTTCTTCCGTCTGTCTGTCCATTTGTCCGCATATAACAGCGCAAAAACTATCAACATTTCATGTGGAGTCATTTCAAATTTTATGAAAATCGAATCAAAATTCTTATGCATATACTCATAATATTTTATGCAAAAAATAATTAAATATTGAAAATAAAAAATGTTAAACAAAATAAATTAATTAATTTAAATAGCAAAAAAATAACACATTTCATATAAATAATCATGAAAAACATATAGTAATTTGTAAAGATGCAGTTATATGATGGAAAATGAATGAAGAAAACTCGAATAAAAAAATTTGAAGTATGATTTCAATACTTCACTTTTCGTAAAATCTTACCATATGCTTGGCAAAGGTCTTGATAATTTGCACACGTTTCATGGAACCACTTCATGTACCTTATGAATTGTATCCAGGCATTCTTTTTGGATGTGATACTATATTGTTTTGCACAACGAACACAGTGATCCTAATCCAATTCTATTTACTCGGAATCTGTAGAATCTGATAATGTAAATGTGTTTCGATTTCTTCGCTATGGGAATTGTCGTGTTTATTTTTTTTCGCGTTAATTGTTGGCTTATTACGTTAATTTAGTTTATTTATCAACTTTATCAGTTTCTGTTATGAAAGTTTCGGACGTTTTTCAGTATTTTCTGAAACAAATGAATCGTTATGTCTTATTATATTATTATTATCATTATTAAAATATTTATGTTAGTTAAAATTTAAATAATTATATCAATTAATATATTTATAAACTTAAACGTTATATATTTATTTTAAATTTAATTATATTTAGCTAAAATCATCACTAAGTATAATTTTGAAATATTGTTTAAAAGTGGCCATCTCTCCTCGATTTCATGTGGCCATTTCTCCTGAATTTGAAGGACTGGTGGTCGCCCAATTTAAAGCATCATTAGACATTGTACGTCTTTGTTTTAGTCTTAGAAGTAAAGATTAGATTATATATGTGCATTAAAAGTCCACATAGTAAAAATATACATAACGTACGTACTGCAAAGCATCCAGATACATAAGTCAAAAAAAATATTCAACAACCTATTTAATTTACATTAAAATTAAACTTATTTTTACTAATCGAAAAAAACAACTGAACTTCGCAATAAATAAACTCGTTGAACTATTTCATACGATCAATGTTTATATTGCAATCTATGATCAAGTTTTGGAGATATTTAGACTGGCCATCTCTCCTCTATGGCCATCTATCCTAGAGCTAACCTATATAATCCTAATAAATTTTGAATTTATGCATCCCTGTTTAAAAGTGCATCATCTATTGCACCATGATAAGGATGTTTATAAAACTAGTTACAGTAAGATAACACCTCATTTGCTACGTTTGACATACAATTCCTGACATCTTATATGTTTTAAGGGGATTGTGCATAATTTTGAACTCTTGATTTTAAATAATTTTTTTATATATTTTACGGGGATCATTTGCTTTGAACTATAATTTTTGCGTAATCTTTTAATATATTTTTGCCATATTGTGAAAAAAATATTTAAGTAGAATAAAGGATTAAATCAAGATAAATGCAATTGTTATGGTGAATTTTGAAGAATTAAAAAATATATAAAAAATTGAGAACCAGACTTCTTCTAATAGTTCAAACTTTTTCCATCCATTTTCTTTCATAAATTCCTTATATTTGTAATCTATATATGTGAATGTTTGTTTCGCAAAGCGCTAATTAATTTAATAAGAATGAATAAAATACCATGACATCTAGAAATTTAATAAAAATGATTATTTACATACATTTTTTAATAATAAGATTGTTGTATCACTGATAATCGAATATTTATTACTGTGATATGTAGCATAAGATCATTTCATAAAAACACATACAGTCATTTTTAGGTGCGTTCGTAATTATATGAATACGTAGCACCTATAGTCGTCGTTCAGTCCGTCTGTCCGTCCGCATATAACAGAGCAAAAACTACCCGACCGAATGATCTGAAATTTTTAATATATAATTGCTGCAAAATTTTGTCGAGCCATTTCCAATTTTATGAAAATCGGATGCATAGTTTAATTACAGGGACACCCAAAAGTTTTCCGTTACATTACGGCCAAAGGGAAAAAAATTATAGCAAATGCATTTTAATGATTTTACAGCCTTCCGAATGGTCTCAAATTTTTAATATATAATTGCTGCAAAATTTTGTTGAGCCATTTCCAATTTTATGAAAATCGGATGTATAGTTTAATTACAGGGACACCCAAAAGTTTTCCGTTACATTATGGCCAATGGGAAAAAATTATTGCAAATGCATTTTAATGATTTTACAGCCTTCCGAATGGTCTGAAATTTTAAATATATAATTGCTGCAAACTTTTGTCGAGCCATTTCAAATTTTATGAAAATCGAATGTATAGTTTAATTACAGGGACAGTCAAAAGTTTTCCGTTACATTACGGGGAATGGGGAAAATATTATTGTAAGTGCATTTTAATGATGTTACAGACTATGCACTTATGAGGCGCAAAAAAATATACATTCAGTACAATATGGGGTGCAAAAATAATTATCAAACTAGTTATAGTACGAGCGCACCTCATTTGCCACGTTTGACGAGCAATTTCCAACTTGTTTAAATATATGCTGATTTTTTTAGAATTACTGGTATATTCCAAAAACACAAATAGAAAATTGAATGTAAAAATTGCAACTCTGAATAATTAAAGTGTAATGGATGCATTACAAATCCTCTTTCAGATTTCTTTAAGATTATCGTATCTTTGCGAAACTTCGTTACTTTTCTTCTTTAGCATCGGAGATATCTAAATTCATTTTAAGCGAAAAAGTGTTAAATTAATATTTTCATCCATTTTCGCAAACAAGGATAATATGCAAGGATAATCTTTGCGAAACTTCGTTACATTCCTTCTTTAACATCGGAAATGTATCAATTCATTTTAAGCGAAAAAGTGTAAAATTAATAATTTCTTCAGTTTTCGCAAACAAGGATAATATGCAAAGATAATCTTTGCGAAACTTCGTTACTTTCCTTCTTTAGCATCAGAAATGTTTAAATTCATTTTAAGCAAAAAAGTGTAAAATTAATATTTTCATCAGTTTTCGCAAACAAGGATGACATGCATCTTAAAAACAAAATCAAACACAATTCTTCAGAATAAATATCTGCCTGTGTCATTAAAATGTATTCAAACAGGTATATATATAGGTACACTATTTAAAAATATTTAATACAATGTAAAAAAAGACAAATTTTTCTCAATCTACGAAAATATAATATAAGTTCTAATGGAAATACAGAAGCACCTCTTTACAGAATTTAGAAAAAAAAAAGTTTTTTTTTTTTTTTTTTTTTTTTTTTTTTTTTTTTTTTTACTGCCACTAATTTTCGGAAACGTTTCCAAGTTGTTTTTTATTTGCAAAAATCTTTTTCCTCAACTCAGGATATGAGTTTTTTAGATGATATCAATTCTCAATTAAGCTATTCCAGCTGTATTATTGATTTATATCTAAAAGAGTAACATAATAATATTAAATTTAATGTTAATGTTAAATATTTCACTTCATCATGTAACAAAAAATAGACAGGTTTTATTTTAAATATATATAGAAAACTATATGTAAGAGAAACGACACATTCACCTTAATACTTTAAGTTGAAACATGAATACATTAAAATGATTCTCAGTTTTTATTGCTAAAATAGGTGCTAAAAATACAATTAACAGGTTTTAAAACATTAAAACCAATAATCAGATGGTAAAAAACTTCACGAGCGCTTTCGACCAAGCCCTGGTCATCATCAATGGGGTGAAAAATGAGAAGAAGACCTTAAGAATGCATACCGGTATAAATAACGCAGGGCGATTCCAAAAACTGTAAAAAGGGGGGTGGGAGGGGGACGGATGAATCCATACAGCTACATTGATCATTCCAATCCAAAGATTCCATTGACTCCAAGTAGACCAAACCAAATGCTCTGTATATGACAGGACAATGTATCATTACAAGTGTTTTTAAAAAAATATGATATAGCAATAATAGCTAAACCTCCAGCTAAACTGCAAAATCTAGTTCACAGAAAAGTTGATCCAGTTAAATCATATGACAAAGCAGGAATTTATATGATCCCATTCAGATATAAAAATAATAATAGAACTTTTACATACATTGGAATGACAACCAGAAGGCTACAGGAAAGGTTGAAAGAACATATGGCTGATATAGGAAAGGGGAAACCATCTAGAGCTTTAGCTCGGTTGAATTTAGAAGCTGATATTGACATCCTTTTTAGTAAAGCAAGGATCATCACACATACAAATCAATTTAACACATGTATTTTGAGAGAGTCTATAGAAATTTTAACCAGAGGTAGAAACACTTGTAATGATACATTGTCCTGTCATATACCGAGCATTTGGTTTGGTCTACTTGGAGTCAATGGAATCTTTGGATTGGAATGATCAATGTAGCTGTATGGATTCATCCGTCCCCCTCCCACCCCCTTTTTTACAGTTTTTGGAATCGCCCTGCGTTATTTATACCGGTATGCATTCTGAAGGTCTTCTGATTTTTCACCCCATTGATGATGGCCAGGGCTTGGTCGAAAGCGCTCGGGAAGTTTTTTACCATCTGATGATTGGTTTTAATGTTTTAAAACCTGTTAATTGTATTTTTAGCACCTATTTTAGTAATAAAAACTGAGAATCATTTTAATGTATTCATGTTTCAACTTAAAGGTTTTATTTTTTTAAGTATTAAATACATGAGCGCATTTAATATTAGCCCGGGCTTAATTTCATTGGTAAAAAATAATCAATTAAAATTATACATATATAGGCATTTTTTGATAGATTTTTTCTTGATTTTAAGCTTATTTAATGTAAAGTTTATTAAAAGTTTAGGCTTTGTAGAGTATATAATTTTCATGATTACCTTTATAATCTTAAAAATTCTTTTAGTACACTAGTTTAGTTTTTTTCTCGTGGTGAATAAAAAATAAAAAATAATGAAAAAGATACATGAAAAATCCATTATTTTGTTACGCTGTGTTAACAATTTTTAAATAAGTTTGCACCGTACACTTAATTTTATTGTACAGTAGAATATTTTAATTTTAATTTTAATTTTATTTCAGTAAAGATAATATTAAGATAAACTGAATATACGTTAATAGCATACATTAGACGTATTAACATAATAATTTAATGATTCAAACATTTCTGTTTTGTAAAGGAAATAGTTTAACAGGATTATCATATCTTTCATCCTACTGTTTGTGTTGACTATTAGTTAAAAATATTTCGCGATATTCAGTTTATCGTTATTTTATTAAAATAGCATGTAACGTATTGTCAACTTCATGTCAAAGATAATATCTAGTAACATTATCATTACTTAAATAAAATCATAATCAAAGTATAAATGCTCTATAGTCAAAAATATCGCTGTCAATGAAATATATCAGAAATGCAAAATGAAAATATTTTCAAATTCCTTTTATGTAGGGTAGTAATTATATCTGGAATATATAAAACAGAAAATCAATGATAACGACATTTAAAGAAAAAGTCTAACATTTTAAGTATGCAGCATATCAAAAACAATTAAAGTATTTTAAGATTGATTGTTAGACGAAATTAAGGAGATTCGAATCCTTGTCTGGCAATTTAATTCAAATTACGTGCTTTGAATTCCTTCCATAGTAATTATATAGTAATGACCAAATTAAAATAGTTTCCCATTAAAAAAAGACTGCTCATTCTTTGGTAGTTACAAATAAATTATGTAATACATTCCTACTAATGTTATACGATAAAATATGTTTAATTCTATTTTATTTTGGGATCAAAAATCATTTAAAAAGAAATCTATTACAGAAAATTGCATACATATTTTGGTACAGGAACCTAAGAAACTGGCGTACCAAACATTATTCCAGTCTCTTTTATATTATTATTTAACCATATAATTATACACTTTATATCTGTATAAATTTAATATTTTTAAAAGGATTAGAAGAATAGGGAATTTATTTTACGCAATTTTTAAAAAGTTCTTGTATAGTCCAGGCAATAGAGACCGTATAGGGGCTTTACCTAGCAAAATTCATGGTAGTTCTGGAAATCGGCTTACTTTATGTTTTTTCGGTCGCTGTATGCGAATTTGTAACTTCCCACCAAAATTTCCCCCGGTAACCCCCCCAAATTTTGGTAAAATGCCCCCCCCCCCCAAAAAAAATAATTTTTTTATTAAAAAATTCAATTTTCTTATTGTTTTAGGGAAAAAGTATCTAGAAATTCAGAAAGTAGATAAAATTTGAAACAAATTAGATACATGACATTATGACTTAGGATGAAGGGGAAGGGGGGATCTGCTTCGGAACATGCGCGCGGTGCTGCGTAAACTAAGTTGCACAATTCCAATTAACCACTCACACGTTTATATTCTCCCTCCCATACTTTTCCCCTAAAACAATAAAAAGAAATTATTTTTTTAATAAAATCCTTTTTGGGGGCTTTTTACCAAAATTTGAGGGGGTTGCCGGGGGGAATTTTGGTGGGAAGTTACAAATTCGGATTCAGCGACCCAAAAAAACATAAATTAAGCCGATTTTCAGAACTACTATTAATTTTTCTAGGTAAAATTCCCTATTGCCTGGACTAATATGGTACTCATAATAATTATTTATCGAAATTCAATCTTTGGTACATTAAAGTTGTTCGCGTTTACACATCAAAATCGTTATTAAATAATAACGATAATGAATTAAGAGTTTTATTTTAATTTCTCAAATAATTCAAACAATTATAATACTGATTAATTCTGCTTAAGGGAAAATAATTTATTATTTTTAATTCATGAATGAAAGAAAACATGTATATGGGATCACGGAAGTGCGTCCGCCAAGTTCGTGCTACCTTTTCGGCATACATTTCACACCTTCATAACTTCGTTTTGGGGAGAGATATAGAATGATTTTCTTTTATACACATATTACTACGATCAAACTGAAGTAAGTTCTTCGATTTTATGTTACTGTATTTAATGGTTTTCTAAATACTTGATTCCGAAAATGGGCTTTTTTGTTACAAACTCACTCACTCATTGGTGATCATGAAATAACTAAAGTACTTCTAAAAGTCGTAGAATCACAAAAATTCAAAAGTAACTTGGTTTTGTAGTTTAAATAACCAGAAAAATCTGAAAACGTAGATGTTCCGCCTTTAAACACTTCAAACAGGGTATGTTGATTTAGGCGTATGCAGTTCCTTAACCCGGGAGAACTCGCTGCATGAGATTTTCTCTCACAGTCGTACTTTTTAAGACTCTTATTTAAATCATTTTTCATTTTAATTAGAATTTCAAAATGTTTTTCAATTATTTTACCTATTATGTGAATAAGAGTACTAAGCCAACCAAAAAAAGTTGATATTATATGAATGTAAAGTAAAACAAAAGCAATTGGGCATTCTCACTAGCGAGTTCTCCCGGGTTAACAAATTCAACTGTCAAATAAATTTAATTACATAGTTGCAAGCATGTATGTTTTTTATTGAGTTATGAAAAACATTTAAACAACGAATCTGTAGACGACCATTTACTCCTTTATATTTATTTACAATGTTGGTCGCTAAAACCCGATTTCAGAAAATTAGCCTGAGTAATATAGGTGTTACATGATTTCAAGCTGAATGAATTTTTATATGCTTTTACAAAATTCTTGATACGGCAAATCTTTTAATTTATCTGTTCATTTTTCTATCTTTTACTTCTTTAAAAAGGTTATTATAAATGCCAGATTTCGAATCTCAATAGCTCTCTAGTCAATCTGGTAAAAATTCAGTACTATTTATCAATTTCTGTTCCTTTAATTGCGCTTTAGTGATGAGTCTTAGGTTATTTACTCTTATAGTACTTTTTAAGCGTTAATATACCTTTTAAATTTGTTTTCAAATTGTTTTGTTACTACATCAGCTTTCAAAAAAAATTTATAAGTAAATTTAGTAATTGACATATTAAACTGAATAAGAGTTGAACGTTAACTAAATTTAAATAACAAGAGTTATACGGCTAGAGAACACAATTGTTGTACCATTAATCTATTCAATGAACTGTTAACTTTTATTTTAAGTAATTTGCTCTCCTAAATGCAGTAAAATTTTCTTATTAGATATACTTGTAATTGATCTATACATTTTTCTTTTTTGTGACATATTTTATTGTACACCAAAAATTAAATGAAACTTTTTATTTTTTAGCAGTCAATGTTTTAATTAAATAGAAAAATTAATATGGAATAAAGCTTTCCAAATGACACATCATAATGCTTTGCGTATTAAAATTATACGAAATTTTCTTAATACAATTAATATTGATGTATACATGCAATTTCATGTTACTCTTGTAATGATTATTATATTAATTTTTCATGTATCTCTTTTTATTCCTTCACTCAACGATATATTGAATTGAAAAATCGCACTTCATGAATATGCCGTATCAAAAAATACCGATTTGATTTTAAATAGTATCCATTTCTAAATAAACTCACATTGATTTTTCTTAAATACATTTCACAAATGAATCTGTTGTTTATATGAGGAATCTTGTATTATTCTTTGGAGTTTTAATCGTTTGTCGATTTAAATTTTAAAAATATGCCATAAAATGTTTCAAAAATATAAATAACGCAGTAATACATTTACATATGAGAAATATCATATAGAGTGACCCCGCCAGTAGTTGATACCCTTCCAGAAGTTGATCAAATATTTGAAATATTCTGCCAATTCAAGCGGAAAAGAGCTTTATTCTTGGCACTAGTATAATATTTTTGTTTGAATGTTGGAGCACCATTTTTTCACACTGTTGTCAGTTGTCTGCTGTAACAGAATCAATTTCATATTTTTTTAATAGAAAGTGTAAAAATTTAGTTTTTAATTAGTTGGAGACAATTACGGTAAGTTAAAATAATACTCTTCCATCTTGCTCATTTCAACTGACAGTTTTATACAAATTACTGTTAATCACAGTCCAAAGATGATATTTTAAAGATTAGTTTTCAGATTTTCGATTGACTTCTTTCGCCTGATCAACTATTGGGAAAATGACAGTTAAAAATATTTATTTATAATTTTGTTGCGATTTAATTTCAGCAGATTCCGTTGTTCCATTATAAGAAATTGATTAAGGGCTGTAGCAATCATGTTAGTTTACTTCTAAAACTTAAAAGGAAGGAAACGTAAGAAAGCCCCGTAGCACTGACTTTATTTAGCCGAGCACTGACGTCGTCACCTTATATGTTTCAAGGAATTACATTTTTTATTGCAAGATTTTTCTTTCTTTAAGAATCTGTGTAATATTAAATTTATCTATTATTTTAACATACTTCAAAGAGATGATTTTAACTCATTGAAACTGAGATTAAATTAACAGACATTAATTTCTTATAACTTACGGTCTCATGGAAAATCACACTATATCAAAATATATATATAAAATTTAACTGCAGTAATTTTGTTATCTACTTAAAATAAAATCTGAGTACAGGAAACCGTCGGAATCATACCGGTGCGAACCACTCTGGTCTGCGAAATGACCGTAGCTATACGCCATGTTAGGCTTAATGAAAAACATATCCTAGCATATGACGGCTAAATGATAATTTTTTCTATATGAAATCATGTCTGTTCATTATGTTTTCACATAAAACATGTGTATCATATCCATTTATAATGTATTAAGTTATAAAGTAAAATTACTCTATTATAAACATAGAAATCGGATCTAAACAAACGTTACTGTTGCTATTCAGATTCAACTTCTAGCAAATCTACAAACAAATGAATGATTCTTTGAACGTTTCATTAAAAAGAAAATACAGGTTAAAGCCGATACTGGTATTAAAATATTTGTAAAAGTTTATTAAAACCTTTAAATATTTTAACTTTGTTTAAAATCTTCAAAAACTATTAAGTTCTAAACAATTAAGTTCTAAATTTAAGGGCCAAATCATCATCAACAACAACAAGAAGAAGTTCTAATTTAAAAATAACAGATAACTATCGACATATGGTGGAAAAAAGATATAACTTTCTCTGTAAAGCAGATGTGTTAAAGCACATTGTATTACATGTATTTTTAATTTATTCAGAATGATTATTCTTTTGCACATACTGTGACATATGTTTTCCGTCTTATATGACAAAGTAAAAAGTATCCGAATTTGAATATCTAAAACTTTCAAATGCATTTACAATAAAGAATCATTTCAAAGACACTTTATCATTATTTAAAGGGAAATTAAACCTTTATGTACTGAATTATGAATTCATGACAATTTCGTCTTCTACAGCATTTTTCGTGAATTTTGAAACAAAATTAGAATATTTACATAATTATTTAATAAATTTTAGAAGGATTTTAGAAGGATTGAAGGATTTTGAAGGATTCATTAAATTTGAATTTATAGGGTTTTTATGTAATATTTATAACCCCACTCAAGTCTTTTATTTTAAATATATTTTTTAGTATTTTGTACGAATTAGGAAATCGGAATTAGGAATTAGGAAATCTACAAATGTAATGTTCTTAGAATAGAAATATAGAAATATTTCTGAATTGAAAAATCCCCCCCCCCCTCAAATGGCAAGAAAGCTGAAAAGATGCAAAGGCCAAAGAAATCATCCTTTAAAAAATATTTTTGTTTTGTGTAACCCATAATGCTTTTGGAACATCATAAAATAATGCATCTATAACTCATTCTAAGTTGTATTTCTACTAATCGATGTATTAAATTATTCTTATAACAAGTTATTTTAATGGTACTTATAAGTACCGTCAGTAGATAAAGGGTTAAAGGGACAATTCTTTATGTACCGAAGGCTAGCGAGCAGCGCCTCTGTAGGCCGTGTTATTCTCAATAAATTAGCAGCCTATGATTCTTGCTAATTCTTTTGCCGCCAACTTTCTGTTGTAATCGTACTTTTTTTTACAATGCATTTCATCAGATTTGAAGACATTGCAAATAAAATGAATATTTCTTAACTGTGCAACATATTTTAATTATCTTGCAGATAAAGTTATTTTAACATAGTTTGTAGCGAAAAAATAAAGTCCCGCTAAACAACAAATTTTTAATGTAGAGGGATCCTAAACAAGCATTTTTGTCATAGAATGTGTAACTCGAAATGGTGTGTTTAAGTGCTGGTGACTAAATTGTAGTTTACATAATTTCTTTGTTCTAATCATAAAAAATCAAAGGATAATACTTTTTGATTAACAAAATGCATGAAGAATCTTTTATTTTTCTTTTTAAGTCAGAAAAATATTTTAAACTATTGTTTTGCAGATTTGTCATTTAGTTTCCGTCATTTTTCGTCATAGAATCTGTAGCTGGAAATGGCGCGTTTAAGCGCTAGTGACTAAATTGTAGTTTACATATTTCTTTGCTCTAATCATAAAAAAATCAAAGGATAATACTTTTTGATTAACAAAATGCATGAGGCACACTGTAAAAAAATCCGAACCCTATTCCTGTAGGAATCGGAAAAATAGTTGCCCTTATCGTACCGGAAAATTTTCTGACCCAGTTCGGAATAAAATCCGTAAAAAAAAGAAACATTCATTAAAACGGTACTTTACGGATTTTATTCCGATTTTATTGATTTTATTCCGATCTTGGTCGGAAATTTTTCCGGTACGATAAGAGCAACTATTTTTCCGATTCCTACAGAAAATCTGGTCCTTTTTTTTTTTTTTTTTTTTTTTTACAGTGCATCTATTTTTTTTTTTTTTTAAGTCAGAAAAATATTTTTTTAACTAGCGTTTTGAAGATTTATCATTCACTTTCCGTCATTTTTGACAGGGATTATATACTAGTTTTATTAATATTTCTTTATTTGTAACTCTGCATTAAGATAAATTTTCTTATTTAAAAATATAGTAATTATTTGAATTAGATAAAATTCGAATAGGTTATTCAAATGTATGTCATAAACATCACTGGAAATGATAAAAATTAAAAAAAAATATTTCTTAATAAATTGTATAAGATTTATGTTTAAATACTTGAACTTGCATTCTATGTTGATATATAGACATAATAAATTATAACTAGGACTTCCCTCAGAGGGATTAGTCTGAGCGATATTACTGAGAACATAGATTTAATAATAACATGTGGAAGCAAAGAAAATGAGATGTTGTCTTTAATTGTCCATATACTGCGAAAAATTGAAATGATGAAAATAAACGAATTGTAGAATTACAAAATCTTATATATAAATTCGTTTACACTGTTTAAAAAAATGGGAAATCAAACCATTGAAGACAGCCATGCATGGATATAAAATTGAAAGTACGCAATATATTAAAAGTAAAATAGAAAATGAAACACTAATTTACTTATATCGGAATTTTAACTGTATAAAATGAGGTCAAGAGCATAATCAGACGCTCCGCACCAATTTGAGTAACTTTAAATGACAAATATATGATGTTTAAAAAGAATGGACTATACTTTATATGGTGTGTGCTCCCCCGGAATAGTTAATATTGTACAATATCTGTTTTCCACGGATGCAATGAGGTTGTCGATAACATTTAAGGAATTCTCTTCTCAAAATCTAATATAGTATCAAAGTACCGAATACATCAAAAGTGGCATGCAATGCTTCGTTAGAGTGTGTTTTAGATATGCTCGATCGGATTTAAATGATGAGTGTATGCTGGCCACTACATACGCTGTATTGTTTTGTTTTCAAACATATTCTGCACAAGTTGAGCTGTATTTAGCATGTATTAAATAAAAGAAATCGGCAATGATTACAACATAAAGTATGACACAAGATCTGAATATATCGTCTGCATAACTTTTGAGCTGTCAAAGTGTCATTTGAAGTAATTTACAAATCCATACATATTTATTCAGCAAATCATGCAAGCTAACATACGCCAATATGAACCCGATTACAAAATTTCACCAGAATAAGTTAATATATAAAAAATCTACTAATGATAATTGAGAATATTACCTTATGATAAAATGTCTAGAAAAATGAATCGGATAAAAAATTCATATAACATTTAAAACGGCACTTCCCTCTGTTAGTGGCCTTGGCGAGAGAGAGAAAAGCCTAGAGAAGGAACACTTTAACAAGTACTTTCGGGCAACCTACTCACTGTTTCATACAGGTCTTTATTCAATATTTACACAATTTATTTAATGCTAGGTGGGTATCTATCTGTTTTGTTGCATTTAAATCGCATGTTTTGCGGAGGAAATGCAGCATTATGAAATATTTAAAGTTGCTGTACCTAATAATTCCAAATTAATGGTAATTGAGATCGCTTTCCGTTAATTTCATCTTTTTAAATTTTAAATTTTTTAGAAACCATTCATAGAGACAATTGTATATTTTAAAACTAACCCGACGCAAAATTTCAAGATTTTGGGCTCAGAAGTAACAGAGAAATAGAAAATTTCTGAAAGTTTTTTGTTTCTGCACTGTTTTTTACAGCGACATTTTTAGAAATTGTTCTATTGCGAGAATTTACGTCATGGTAAATACAGCCATGTCAATTTTCATGTTTATATTCCTAACAGTTCCATGTTCTTCGTTACTTAGATCATCTTTAGATCTTTTTCCGCTTTGTTTAGTCTTTCTATTTTTTAGAATTCGTACTACAACGAGCATTTACACCTTATTAATTACTACCATGCCAAAGTTCTAGTTTCTAACCCCAACAGTATCCAAAAAATTTCAGTATTCCAAATAAATCATGGTTTAGAAACTTTCTAGAAATTTTTACGTTTATCCGTCAAATTGAACCTTTTAGAGAGCGTTCATTACGAGTATTTACATCTTAAAAGTAACTACCGCACCAAATTTAAAGTTTCTAACCCAATCAATATCGCAGAATTCACAATTTTAGAACTTTTTTGCTCCTTCAGCGATTTAGGTTCTTGCACTGACATAAAATAGTCTTTTTTCGGAGCAGAGATGGCCACCAACATTTTTTTAAGTTGGCTATGTAGTTTCAGAGATAACACCTCACAAACGTGCAAGCATTAATAATATTATATACTTTATAATATTATAACGCTTTATAATATTAGCATTAGATGTACAGATACAAAAGCCATTTATCTGTTACAAGCTAAAGTGCCGGCGTTGCCCAGAATTTGAAGGATGTTTGTTTTGAAAAATCAATTTCAAAATTTAACATACAACACAAAACAAACATTAAAAAAGCAGTCGAAATGTTGTTGAATGAATCATATGAAAACGCTATATAAAAATGTATAAATGTATATAACAGACGCAAAAGAATACAGCTATAAATGAACTTATTTCAATTTATAATTGGAGCAATAATGTTAAAATACGCCAATATTTCCCTAATCGGGTTTTTATTATGCTTCAATACATTTTTCACACTCATATGACGTTATACTATATCCACCATGCCCTTTATATTTCCAATATGACGTAATATTTTCCTCTTTCACGTGGAAAACTTGAAATAGAAAAGTTATGAAGTTATATTCACTTTCATTTAAATTCGTCAAACCATTTATTTCATTTTCATATTTCAAGTGAATATCTTGCAATAGAAAAGTTATGACGTAATATTCACCTTTTTTTTTTAATTCGGCAAACTATTTATTTCATTTTCATTTTTCACGTGGAAATCTTGCAGTAGAAAATTAATTGTTGTAGTAAGAATTTTATTGTGTTTTTTAATTGTTGGCAACTGCTATAACGAAAAATGTTTAAATTTGATAAGAAATTGCTGGTAAATTGGTGGTTTTATATTAATTAAAAATTAACTATAAGTTATTTAGATTCCGGATTACTTTAGTTGTCTTGGCCATGTTTTAATACACATGTACGTATCTCTTCACAATTTTGGCTTCCAAATTGTGGATTCTTTATAGAATTACAAACAGACAGATAGACAAGTTTTCATTTTTATATATCTCTCTATTCTATGAAAAGTAACTAACGCTGTCACCGCCGCCGCCGCCGCCGGTTTTGAATTTTTTGTGACCGGAGGTCTTTCTTCGTTAATATTAAGAAAACTATTGCATACAAATATATGAAAATCGGTGGTATTATAGCGAAATGTTTGATCAACACACTAATGTATACAGTTTTCAAATCGAAGAATTATTTTAAGAGATATTTAATGCTAAAGTTGGACAAAATCGCTCCATTAAAAAAAAATTATAAGAGCAAAAGCTATACATGGGAATTTAATCATTTTTAGATCATTTTATTCAATAGAAGATCCCGGTCTGCAGATTTCATTAATTTTTTTTTTAATTTGACACATTTTTTGAGGTTTTATTTCTATTTTAAATTCAAATATTCAGCATTTTGACAGATATTTTTTACATATTTTAGAAAATGGTATTAATTTAAACTGTTGCCAACTGTATAAACAGCGCAAACAGTAATGTTTTCTTCAAATAAAAAAAATATTTACACGTTACTATTATAAAGAGAAAAAAACCTTCAAATTACAATTAAATAATTAGTTATAAATATCAGGCACTTATTGGAAATTACGCCATAAAAACTATATTTACATGTGAATTTTAAAAGAGAAAGGCTATTGTAAAATAAATTCATTAACATGCGTTAGAAATCTGAAATAGAACAAATTACGTCACATTACACTTATTATGCAAAATGAACAAAAAATATTATTGCAAAACAGTTTAAATTTAAAAATTGCGCGAGACAAAATATTAGAGGTTAAATATTAGATTTTTTCAAAATTTTATTATTTGTCGTTTGATGTGAGGTGTTCAGCTATAAGTATGCAAATTTTTATGTTTCAACATAATTAGGGGCTGAGTTAGAAAAATTGCTTTAAATACACAAGTTAGAGCCCAGAGGGTCAAATATTAGACTTTTTCAAAATTTTATTATTTGCTGTTTGATGTGAGGTGTTCAGCTATAAGTATGCAAAATGTCATGTCTCCAACTTAATTAGGGGTTGAGTTAGAAAAATTGCTTAAAATACACAAGTTAGAGCCCATAGGATTAAATAATAGACTTTTTCAAAATTTTATTATTTGTCGTTAGATGTGAGGTGTTCAGCTATAAGTATGCAAAATGTCATGTCTCCAACTTAATTAGGGGCTGAGTTAGAAAAATTGCTTAAAATACAGAAGTTAGAGACCGGAGGGTTAAACATGACTTTTTCAAAATTTTATGATTTATCGTGTTATCGGAAGTGTTCAGCTATAAGTATGCAAACTTTCATGTCTCCAACTTAATTAGGGGCTGTATTCGATAGCTCACTTTTATAGGAATGTGACTGTACTGTGGTCAATGGATAGATAGTCCACGCTTCTAAAACACAACACAACATTTAATTATTTACATAAAATTCAAAGGAGACTGGCAATGGTTGATACATTGCGCTTACGTCGTAACTTACATGGAGAACAACAACAACAAACTGGCGGGGAATCCTCGCCCGCGCCCCTTCCAGTCCAAAGCGCTTGTAGCGCCCTCTCACAAATTATGATATACGGAGGAAACACTCCCCCGGGGATTGAAATGCAAATTTCAATATACATTAACATATAAATTTGCAAAAAAAATGTTCACACAAGAAAAATTATAGCATATAACAACTTACATACACAATAATAATACAAGAATAAATTCACTATAACACTAGAATAAATACAGAAATAATATATACATTTTAAAGTTTGCTTAGGGAAAGAAAGGAAATTTGTTACTCAACTGGTAATATACAGACATCTCGGACGTTTCTTTTAAAAATTCGCCCATCTGGTAAGCGTAAATTCACCGTTCGAATTATATTATCCCTTCCCTTAAAAACTTCTACTATTCTACCAACCAACCATTTGGTGGAAGGTAAATTTTCCTGCTTTATTAGTACCAAAGTTCCTTTCTGTACATCATCTTTTTTAAATTTCCATTTCCCCCTCTGTTGGAGATTATTCAAATAATCGCGCTTCCAAAGTTTCCAAATTTGTTGGCTAAATTTGGTGATTATCTGCCATTTTGCCAATCTATTTTCATTAATTTCATCTAACTGAGGTTCGGCGATCGAAGTAATTGGCCTACCGATAAGGAAATGTGAGGGTGTCAAAGTTTCGAAATTTTCAAAATCTGGGGATAGTGGGGTAAGGGGGCGAGAGTTCAAAACTCCCTCAATTTCCGCTAATATCGTTAAAAATTCTTCTAAAGTTAATTTTTGATCACCTATTACCCTTTTCAAATGAAACTTGAACGATTTTACTGCTGCTTCCCAGATGCCGCCAAAATTAGGAGATTTGGGGGGAATAAATTCCCATTTGATACCCTCCTGGGTTAAAAAGTTACACAATTCCTCATCTGGGACACTAACCAGTTTATGCAATTTTTTCAACTCGATGTCAGCTCCAATGAACGTTTTTGCATTATCAGATAGAATTTTGGCACATTTCCCTCGTCTGCCAAAGAAACGTTTTAAACTAGCTATAAAAGCTTGAGTTGTGAGATCTGAAACAAAGTCCAGGTGTATTGCTTTGGTGCATAGACATATATACACTACTACATAAACTTTATTTAATACACCCTTCCTTTGATTTCTAAATTTAATAGAAAAGGGTCCACAGTAATCCAGGCCTGTCACGGAAAATGCAAAATTTGGGGTCACACGTTCCCTTGGCAGATCGGCCATCAACTGGGAGCTGACAACAGGCTTATTTTTGAAGCATGTCACACATTTGTGAACAATTTTCCGGCAATTATTCCTGCCATTAAGTGGCCAAAATTTCTGTCTAACATGGAAAAGCAAGGCTTGTGGGCCTAAATGAAAATACTTCAAATGGAAATAATTTAAGATAATATTTGTTAACTTATGATTGGCAGGCAACACAATTGGAAATTTAGAGTTAGGCGGCAAATCGGCATGCGATAAACGGCCACCAACTCTAATTAATCCTTCATTTCCCAGGAATACATTTAAAGAAGATAATCTACTATTATGCTTAACAGGCTTACCCTTTTTGAGACATTTTATTTCATCTCGAAACTCACCCTTTTGTGCTGACCGAATTAAAAATAATTCGGCTTGTCTCACTTCATCTAGTGTTAGTGGTCCCCTTGTTTTCTGTGGGTTGCGACAATTCTTGTAAAATCTAAAAATAAAACTAATTATACGTATTAATTTTATAAAATTATTAGTCAATGAAAAAATGTGTTCAATTATAGAATGTTCAGTGGTGATAGATAAGGTGGTAAAGTCATGAATATTGTCCACGGAATCTCTTTTTAGTTCATTTAAATAGATCTCCTGATTTGGAACTACTAGTGATTGTTCGTTGTTACAAATATCTAACGAGTCCTTGAGAAATTCTGGACCAGTCCACCATTTGTGACTCTGAATAAGATCTTCCGATTTTATACCTCTAGTCAGCAAATCTGCAGGATTCTCAGACCCTGCACAATGAAACCACCTGGATGGGTCTGTCAGTGATTGGATTTCTTTGACCCGGTTAGACACGAATGATTTCCACCTATTTGCAGACCCCTTTATCCAATAAAGGGCAATCTGGGAATCGGTCCATAGAAACATAGAAGACGGTCCCTTGCGATCTAGCACCTTCTTCACCTCACAAGTTAGACGCGCTGCTAGTAATGCACCCAACAGTTCCAGCCGGGGTAATGACACCTTTCTCAGGGGTGCCACTCTGCTTTTCGATGTTAGCAATTTAATGGAAGACTGGGTCTTGGAATATATTTGGAGATATATGACAGCACCGTATGCTTTGGGACTGGCATCGGCAAAGGTGTGCAGTATTACTTTATATTCAGAGTCTTCAGGGAACTGAAACACATTTCGAGGAATATTTAGTTGTACTAATTGAGGTAACTCGGAACACCATTGTTCCCACAGCTTTGAAATATCGGGGGGCAATTCTTCATCCCATGTTAAATTCCTATTCCACAATTCTTGAAACAACAGTTTAATTCGTATTGTAAATGGCGATATGAGACCCAAGGGGTCAAAAATTCTACCTGCTACTTGCAGAACGAACCTCTTCGTATTTTTTGCCTTGCACAAAAATTCTACTAAATTATCAATATCGATCATCAACATGTCCTGTTTAGGTTGCCATAACAGTCCTAATACCTTATGTGGTTTACTTTCCTCAAAGGGCTGAGGTAAAGTACTAAACCCGTTCTTCTCCCACGATTCAATTACTACTTCGTTGTTCGATATCCATTTTCGAAAAGTCATACTAGCTTCCTTCATAATTCTGTGTGATTGTTGTGAAATGTTCAGCGCATCTTGTACCGTGTCGCTACCGGCAATGAGATCATCAACATAAATACAACTATCGAGTATTTCGGTTGTCACCGGATATTCCTTCTTAAATTTACTAAGATGTTGTTTTATAGTGGCTGATAGTAAAAATGGGCTTGAGTTCAAACCAAATGTTAGGCGTAAGAATCTGTACATAATAACTTTAAATTCATCACCGTTGACAGGATTGTCATCTATAAACAAGAATCTTAAAACGTCTCTATCTTTTTCGTTGATAGAAATTTGTAAAAAGGCCTTTTCTATGTCGGCCAAAACAGCAATTTTATTTAATCTAAAAAAAATCAACAAATGGAAAATGTTCGGATTTAGGTTACTGCCTGCATCCAAACAGTCATTCAAGGACAACTCACCTGCTTCATGCGAACTCGCATCAAAAACAATGCGACATTTTGTGTATACACTGTCTTGTTTAAATACCGTATGGTGAGGTAAATAAAAAATCGGGTTGTTAGAATTTTCTTCTGACTCAGGAACAATTTCAATAATTTTCATCTCTAAATATTCGTCTAAAATTTTACGATAATTTTCATATAAACTTGTATCACGTTTCATTCTTTTTACGAGAGTAGCGAGCCGTGTTTGGGCTATCTGGTAATTATTGTTTAGTTCTTCCAAATCCCGTTTCCATGGGAGACAGATTTCATATCTGTTATTTATAAACCGCACCTTTTCCCGAAATTTCTCTAAAATATCTTCATTTTTTACATTAACTGGGTCATCCCTAATTCCTATTGTCTCTAAATCCCAGAACACCTTCAAATCTAATTCATCTTGATTTTCTAATAAATAACAATTATATTTAGTTTCGTTATTTTCGTTTTCATCATGTATAACTCCACCTGCAATCCAGCCTAAATAAGAGTTTTGTAAAATTATAGAAGTCTCAGGAATTTTCATTTGACCAGTTAATAACAAATCATAATAAACATCTGCCCCCAATAGCACCTGAATTCGCTGTGGTTCAAAAAACTTTGGGTTAGCATAAACCAAATTACGTGGTAGTTTCAGATTAGAAATATCTACGCCACTCATAGGATTTAAATCAGTTATTTTAGGAACCAAAAACATGTTACAGAATTTTTTAAATGTTCGATCTTTGTTTGAAATTTCGACATGTATTCTGTTTTTAATTTTACAGATTGCATCATTTAATCCGGAAACAACTGACCTTACTTTATATTTATCTAATCCTAATAATTCTGCTGCAGAAAAGGTAACTAAAGATATATTACTAGCTGTATCTAAAATAGCAACAAAAGGAAAAAAAAAATCATTTCTTCCCCTCAAATAAACTGTCGCTGTTGAAATCAACGCATTATAGCTGGCGCCGGACACTGTCTGGTTATAATTATTTTGACAGCTCAAGGTCTTCGCATTTGAAATAATTTCCACAGAATTAGTATTTATTTTTTCTTCATTTTTAATCGGAGATGAATTCATGATATGATTACTTTGTTTATTTTCATAACAAGATTTCGAAAAGTTAGCTCCATGAAGTGTGGTATGGTGATCTGAGTAACAAACCTTGCATTTATTATTTAATTTATTACATCGGTTAAGGGTATGAGGAGATAAGCAATTATAACATAATCGTAATTTTCGTATTTGATTTAATCTTTCCTGAACCGGTGAAGCTAAATACTTTTGACATCGAAAAATCAAATGGGGTTGTTTACAAATTGCGCAATTAAGTTTGTCACCTTGTAAAACGAAAGATTTTTGCTTAGAGGCAATTTCAAACCTAGGTTTCGTAGCGATATTGTTTTTTTGTACATTTTCTAAAGCTTGAGCTCTTTTCAGTAAAAAATCAATAAAATTATTCCACTCAGGTAACTCGTTAGAATCAAGAGACATTTCAAAAGCTTTTCTTGATTCATCATCGATTCTTTGTAAAACAAAATACATTAAAATGGATTCTGATAAAGTGTTTTGTTCAAGTTCTAATTGTTTTAAAGCTCTCAAATGGCTCAATAAATTATCTACCAAATTGCGTATTTCCTTCGCGTTTTCAATTTTTATTTTGTTATTACTCAATAATTCTGAAATATGACTATTTACCAATAATCTTTTGTTTTCAAATCGTTTTTTTAAAGCTTCGAATAAGGAAGTATAAGAATCGTCGATATTTTGTAATTGTTTCACAGGCCCGGTTAAGGATGATTGTAAATAATACAGCTTTTGCGCATCATTTAACTCAACGTTACTATCTATTAAAGTGGTGAATTGTAACTTAAAATTCATCCACTCTGTATATCGCCCCGAAAATTGGGGTAGATTAATTGACGGCAATTTGATTTTTGCCTCATTAGAAATGCCTCTATCATTACTATTATTTTGACTTTCAACACTAGAAATACTAGGTTTTATTAAATCAAGAAGGCTTACTTCGATAGCTTCTAACTGTTCTTCGATTTCAGTCAAGGAATTTTCAAACTCCTCTAAATCCTCGTCGGTTATAATAGAGTATGCTTCGTTTCTTAATTCATCAGTCTTCTTTTTCAACGTTTGAAGAGAATTTAATTTCAAATCCAATTCTTTAGGGCCAAGTTTCGATTTCAATGCATTCGATATTCTGGTTACCTGGCCGCGTATATTTCCTCGTTTCCGATTAAGAACCACAGTTCCTGAAATCGCTGGAGTAGCAACAGACATTGTACTCTAAATTCTGTAAATAAATAATCCGAAATATCCAAGGGCTTGATTCTTCACAGTGTTCTAAATGAGCGCTGCGGCTCGTACGACCAAAAACTTTGTATTCGATAGCTCACTTTTATAGGAATGTGACTGTACTGTGGTCAATGGATAGATAGTCCACGCTTCTAAAACACAACACAACATTTAATTATTTACATAAAATTCAAAGGAGACTGGCAATGGTTGATACATTGCGCTTACGTCGTAACTTACATGGAGAACAACAACAACAAACTGGCGGGGAATCCTCGCCCGCGCCCCTTCCAGTCCAAAGCGCTTGTAGCGCCCTCTCACAAATTATGATATACGGAGGAAACAGGGGCTGAGTTAGAAAAATTGCTTAAAATACACAAGTTAGAGCCCAGAGGGTTAAACCTTTTAGGGGGGAGACCTTTTTAAAAATTTTATTATTTATCGTTTGATGTGAGGTGTTCAGCTATAAGTATGCAAAATGTCATGTCTCCAACTTAATTAGGGGCTGAGTTAGAAAAATTGCTTAAAATACAGAAGTTAGAGACCGGAGGGTTAAATATGATTTTTTCAAAATTTTATGATTTATCGTGTTATCGCAAGTGTTCAGCTATAAGTATGCAAACTTTCATGTCTCCAACTTAATTAGGGCTGAGTTAGAAAAATTGCTTAAAATACACAAGTTAGAGCCCAGAGGGTTAAACCTCTTAGGGGGGAGACCTTTTTAAAAATTTTATTATTTATCGTTTGATGTGAGGTGTTCAGCTATAAGTATGCAAATTTTTATGTTTCAACATAATTAGGGGCTGAGTTAGAAAAATTGCTTTAAATACACAAGTTAGAGCACAAAGGGTTAAATATTAAGCCTTTTTCAAAATTTTATTATTTGTCGTTTGATGTGAGATGTTCAGCTATAAGTATGCAAAATTTCATGTCTCCGACTTAATTAAATTAGGGGCTGAGTTAGAAAAATTGCTTAAAATACACAAGTTAGAGCCCAGAGGGTTAAATATGAGACTTTTTCAAAATTTTATTATTTGCCGTTTGATGTGTGGTGTTCAGCTATAAGTATGCAAATTTTCAAGTGTCCTACATATATAGTTTCTGAGAACGGGCTCTGTGACAGACGGACAAACAGACAGACAAAGGAGTGAGACAGGTAGGGTTTCGTTAGATGGACGAAACTCTAAAAATATGCTGCGGATGACTGTAACAACATCCTAAAATTACATTACCATCAGCGATCTACTAATCCCGAATTTAGTTTATAATCGTTTCATATATTCTTATTCTTTTGTGCGGCCCTGTAAAATAATTATCAATATTATATACAGTAAAACCTCTGAATAGCGGACACCCCGAAAATGCAGAATTTGTCCTCTGTTTAGAGGTGACCGCTACTGAGAGTAAAACATGTGCAGTTATTTAAGTGTTGGTAATCGAAAAAATGTCCGCTAAATAGAGGTATCCGCTAATCGGGTGTGTCCGCTATGGAGGTTTTACCAGTAAAACTTCTGAATAGCGAACTCCTCGGGATGGCAGAATTTGTCCTCTATTTGGAGATGTTCGCTACTGAGAGTAAAAAATGTACAGTTATTTAAGGGTTGGTAATCGAAAAAATGCCCGTTAAATAGAGGTGTCCACTAATCGGGTGTGTCCGTTATGGAGGTTTTACTGCATAATAATATAATCCTTTACAAGAAAATTACATGCTGTATGATAGACAGACATCCAGAGAAAGATAACCTCCGGATCAATAAACACTCATGTCTTTTGTTTTAATCATCCACAATTGTGTATCATACAACATGCCAGATTTTATACAAAAGGCTAAAAACAGTCACCGTGGTACGGAATACTGTATTATTATTTGTTTGCCCACCAAAACTGGTTGCCACGGGTTGTTGCAAGGTTTGTGATCACGTGGTTGAAACTGATCTATTCAATATTACTGCGTGCGTATTTTTTTTTTTTATTTGCTCCATGTGTTCAAACCAGTTGTCTACGAAAACATCAACCAGTGAAAGTGACGCACACCAAAATTCTGTGACGTATGCAGATAAATTGTGCTTTTTTAAGAGTTTTTTCTATATAATTTTTAAACGGTTTGTAACTTATTTTTCATAGTAGGTGCATTCAGTAGGCGACCCTCATAGGCACCTTCTGATGCAATCAGAAACGAAATCCGACAAATATTTTTTGAGTTATGCTTGACGAAAGGTTTTTATTAGGCTTTTTTTTTAGTAGGACATGGCGTTAATATCCATCGTAGTAGTAAAGTGTCCGGACAGTAATATTTCGCTGAGTATTAGCCTTCGCTTCGCTCAGACAATTAATTGAGTGTTACAATTAGTTTCTCTTGCACAATTTAAATAATCACTGCATTTGAAGAAGACTGTATTTAACACTAATTAAAATGCTTATTTGATAACTGTTAACTTTTACAGATGACCAGTTTGTTTTAAAAGTGTAATTACTCACATAGGCCTTAGGTGCATATTTAAAGAAAAGGGTGGGGTGTTGATACTATAAAATAAGTATAAAAAGTTGCAATAGTTTTGCTGATGTTAAGGTATTCCATAGGTGTGGTTTACATTTAAATTATACTGTTAAAAATAACGTTTCGTAAATTTCAGGACTGAAAGACTGGCAAATTAAACAGATTTATCATTATTTAAGCAGATCGTTTGTCTTAAAGAAATAATAAAGCATGTTCAGTATTTTCTTAAAACATTTATTTCTTTGTCTACGTAGCATTTTATTCTTATTCTATATGCAAATTGTACGCATTTATACACGTGTGTCGTAATGATATATCATTAATTATCCTTTTTTAAAAGCCCTAGTAAATGTCTTAGAAGAGACACACTGTGATTTTTACTTACTAATCTCCCTGACCAACCGAAATGAAAAGACAGGTTGAGAAGAAACCTGATTGACCACCTCGCCAACCTAGCTTTCGCGTTAGAGTTTAAGGGGAATCCCGGGAGAAAAACACAAATCTACTAGTAGCAGATTCACAACTAAAAGACCGAGCCACGACAAACAAGAAATGAGGTGAGGGATAAAGGGGCCGCAGAATCCATTTAATGAAGAACCACTTGTTTTTCAAACTGAGTGAAAATGTGTCCAGACCGGGACTCAAAACCAGGACAAATTAGTTTTAGTGGCCAATGCTGCACCAACAACTATATGCTGGACAATTCCTCTAGCCACAATTGACTCAAACAACATTTAGGGAATCATATAGGGCAATAACCCATCGTTTAACATGATGATCATTACATGTTCAGCTGCGCAATTTATCGCAGTGCGGGTGCTAACCCAAGAGGTTATCTGAATAACTTATGTCTGCCAAACTTCACGACAATAACTTAGTTGTTAGAACGTTCGTAGTTGAAGCCGAAACGCCATCGGTAAAAGTAACAACATAGAAACATGTTTACTTATTTTAAAAATACTTGAAGTTCTGAGAATCTGAGTTGACCGACCTTGCCAGATGTGATTTCAAAATGAATGTTTTCTAAAATTTCAAAATTATTTTGGTTAAAATTGTTTATCCAGTTCTACCAGTTCCAGATGATACCAACCTTCTTCAGCAAGCATATGGTGCCTATGTTGTCAATGCCAGAGTGCACCAAGCTTCTTGTTCCATTCTTACACTGACAGTTTGATATCCAAGTTACGTTGAACCATTTTTTTAACATTTCTAGTACCACTGGTGTATTATTTGACCAGAGTTATTTTCTATTTTGAAAATTTTTAAGCTTCAAAAAAGAAAAAAATAATAATAATTTATGCTCAGTATATAAATAGAAGTAGTCACCTCCTAGGAAGTTACATATAATAAGATTAATTTCCTTTTCAAGTTATGCGATATTCTCCAGCTCATAAAATATTAAAACCTGGTACTTGGAGGGTTACTGCCACTTGAGCAGTTTTGAAATTAATAAATGTCCTTAAACAGACAAAAGATGTGAGGACATACGATGATTTGACACTTCAGAGTCGTCTTTAATGCAAATTTGGGATAGTCCACTCTAATTATCAACGCCCCTTCTCAACTTGTACAATTTCTCTATTAATTGGTGTGATTCAGTTAAAATAACTCAGGGGAAAAGTATGGTTTTTATTAGAGTTTTCGTTAGAATATTTATTCAAACTAGCAATGTAGAATCTCGTGGCTGACTTGTATATAACTGAATATCAACATCATTTATTAAAGAGATTTATGAAATACAAGTGTCACTTTCATAAAATTATTCCCTTTTTTAAGAGGAAAAGAAGTTCGATTCAATGAGACGAACAATAATGAAATTGTTTATAAAAACTTTTCAAAATAACAGACATTACATTACATTACATTACAAGATAAAAACAATATAAAAGGACGTGTCGGATTCATTCTGAATCCCTCATCAGCTAATTCCTAAAGTAAAAGTCATACTAGATTTTTTTATATATATGAATGAATTCAGACGTAGTTCTTTTGTTTATATAAAAAAAAATAATAATAATAATGAAATTGGTATATTGAAAAGTCGAAAATTTTAGAATGCAGTATTGATAGTTAAGACTCTTTTTTTTTTAAATTTTATTTCTATCATGTTTTAAAATTGTAATATTCGCCCTATTTAATCTGCTATTAACCTGTCATTGAATATGGGAAACATTTTTATTTCATGAAAGTGGTAGCAATTATACAAATAAAATGTGTCCAAATGAAAACAGGCTTAAAACTGGCAATAATTTTCTCACTTATGTTACTCTGATTTTCTGATCAGCTATATACCACTAGACCTTTATGTTTAACTGAATTGGATCTTGAATTCCCCGTGATGAATTAGGCACGTCTCTGTGTCTATTCATTACAAAAAGTATAGATATCAAGTACAGTTTTTGTATATGGTATTTGTTTTACTTGGGGCTACATACATATTAGAAAACCAAATTTAACTTTAATAGTTTCTCATTTTTTAACTTATATTTAGAAAAATTGTTGCTCTGGGTCTAAGAAATATTACAAAATTCCACCCCTTCACGACCAAAACTTACGGAGGTATGACACTTTGAGTTCCATGAATGTGCAAAAATTTTTAGCTCTAAAAATATACGCAGATTTACAATAGAAAATGACTTTCAATTGCAGTTTAATTGCCTTAGCAGCTTTTTTTCAGTTTATCTTTTTTTAAATTCACAACATTTTCATTCTACGTAGTTTACCATACTTGATCAATTTGGGTAATATTTTGCAATGTTGCGCCTATATTACCAATATTATATATAATCTTATACTATTGACAAATAATTTATAAAGAGAAGTCTATTTCAAAATTTTTCTTAAAATTTTAAATGTAATACACTGTACTGGAAAACGAAAATATGTAATAAACAACAACAACAAAAAAAATAAACAAAAATATTTATAAGTAATAAGTGAATTTGGCATCATTTATTGTATTAAAAAACATATTTTTTGTATTGAAAATCAATTACTGTGGACAAATATTTCATGGTGACAGCAAGTATAAGTAATTTAATTTAAAAAGTATAGGTAAAACTTATTAATGGCGTTCGGTAACAATATATATATATATATATATATTCTCTATAAAACAAAAACCTCGTAATCGCATGTTCCAAAATATTAAACGTATTTCATCATTATCTGTAAAAGGAAAATTTCTATGACAGATACTTAAACATTTTGCTACATCAGCGAAGTTTTAGAATGAAGTTGACCATGATTTTGACTTAAAGTCAGATATTAAATAAATAGTTGACGGCAAATCGCTGAAGCATCATTAGTAAACATAAAATTTATCTCATACAGGTCTTATATACATTTATTAAAGAATATATTCTTTCTTATCTTAAAACTTTTTATAATAGGCTTGTCACGTATTTAGATATTTTATTTTTTCTTATAAGAATTATATTTTTCTATTTAAAAATCAAATTTTAAGTAAATATTTTCCCATAATGTATATATTTTTACGTACAAAACTTGAATATCGTAAAATGGATTTTCTTACAAATGAATTTAATACATTTCTTAGAAATATGTAAGTTTTAGAAAATTTTATGGAATGACATTTCTTAGAATATCAGTTTATAAAATTACCTAAAGGCCGTTATAAGAGTTATGTAAAAATATTTTCTCATATTGCTAAAAAAGGCAACGTACGAGGTAAAATGATTTTGTGTACAATGATAATTTGGGCATTTACGATGTAATACGAAATATGTATAGTATTGCTTCTGTGTGTGTTTATAGAATAATTAGTAGATTAACACGAAATGTAAATAAAACTATATTGAGAATTGATATGTTACAATTTCTTGCATGTGCACAGGAAAGAACGCTTGCAGTTTACAAGGACCGGGGATTTTGTAACCCGGCTGAGAAGATTGCGAAATCACAGCTAGAAAGATGAGCTGTTGCTTACGGTGTGAATGCTCGAGTTCAACTGCCTCTTCAAATGTACAATCACTCAAGCCAGGAAGTGTCCTTGATTCCTTGATCAACAACCATATCTCACAATAATTATTTTTAAACAACTGAGGAGATGAAAGTATCTTGATATGATAAACAAATAACACCATTATATATAACACCATTTCAGATGATTCATGGTAATTGCTAATTGCTAAAGAGATAATATCAATAAGGGTTTTCTTAAATAAAAGTTATAACAATAAATCACTCTAAAGTGATTTTAGTTGAAGTAAATGGGTTCTCATAAATCTAAATTTATAAAATGTATGTTCACTGAACATGACCCCCCCCCCTATCAGGGCTTTAGTCCTGATACTGAGGGAGTAATGCTAACTTCTGCACCGGGCGTTTGAAGAATGAAGACCCGCGTTGCACAGTCACCACTCTGTTGAGTCCATCACTGCCTGTGTGGACCTCCGTAATACGACCCAACGGCCAAGTTCCAGGCGGTTGATTTGCGTCCGTTAATAACACTACCTGGCCCACCTCGATGTTAGGAGTGGCGATCTTCCACTTAGCTCTGGGTTGCAGCGAGGGCAAGTATTCTCTGGTCGAACGTTTGGAGAAGCCGGCTTTCATGTCTTGGAGCAGCTCCCATCGTTTCTTTAGATTGGTTGTAGTGGTTGCTGACTCATCGGACATAGAATGCAAAACATCCCCTAATGTGAGGGAGTGAGAACATTTATTGAGTCAGTATCATTATCGTTTAAATGTATAAGCGGCCGCGAGTTGAGCAAGTCTTCTATTTGCGTGAGTAACGTGGTTAGCTCTTCGAAAGTGAGGAATGTCTCTCCTATGACTCGCTTGATGTGATACTTTGTTGATTTTATCGCAGCCTCCCAAATCCCGCCAAAATGAGGGGCAGAAGGAGGAATGAAATGCTATTCTAGAGAGTTTTCAACTTGATAATGTGACATAATTTCATTATCTGTAAATGAACGCCACAATTCATAAATTTTGTCCAACTTTCTGGATGCACCGACAAAATTGGTGCCATTGTCGCTGTAAAGATGCCGTGGGGTGCCTCGCCTTGCACTAAAACGTCGAAGGGCAGCGATAGATGCCTCAGCTGTCATATCACCCACAGCTTCAATATGTACCGCTTTTGTAGCCAAACAAATAAACAAAGCTATATAGCCCTTAGTTGTTTTTGCACCCCGACCCTTACTAAATTTAATAGATATAGGACCTGCGTAATCGACACCGCTGGAAAAAAAATGGACGTTCCAGGGTTACTCGATGCTGTGGCAAATTCCCCATTAGTTGAGGAGTTGCAATGGACCTTTTATATCTGTAGCATTTTAAACATCTATTGATGCATTTGTTAATGATCTTTTTCCACCAACTATCCAATAAGATTGTCTGATGATGTGGGATAGCAGTGAAGGCCCAGCATGTAAATGGCCAATGTGTTGTTGCTGTATTAATAACTCAGCCATTTTATGCTGTGAGGGAGATTAAGGGATGTTTGTGGTTGAAGGATAATTGTGGATTTTGTAAGCGTCCTCCCACCCGTAACAGACCCTTATCATCAATAAACGGGTGGAGGGATTGTAACGTACTTTTCTTTGGCAAAACTTTCTGTTCTTGGATACATTTAAATTCTTCCTGAAAGTAAGAATTCTGAATCCAACGAACAATATTCTCTTCAGCAGCTTTTGTTTCTTTGTAAGTAAGATGTGGTGAAGAAATTTCTGTTTTGTTAGACTTCTTGCATTTTTTGATAAATCTTTGGCAATATGCCAAAATGCGAATAATTTTTGCAAGTGAAGAGTGCTTTGGAAACAAATTATCAAATAGATCATTTGATGTGTGGTCGTGAAAGGAAAAAATTGGATCAGACCTTTGTTCGGCTTTGATTTGATCATCAAATTCCTCAACATTTGAGTCGTCTTTGGGCCAATTGGATGGGTCTAAATTTAGCCAACTTGGCCCCTTCCACCACAAATCACAACCTGGAAGACATTTTGGTTCAATACCGCGTGAAGCGATATCTGCGGGGTTCTCTTTGGATGGTACATGTCTCCAGTGCTTTGTAGGTAGAATTTCGGTAATTTGAGCTGTCCTATTCGCGACAAAAGTCTTCCATTTACGCGGATGTGCTGATAGCCAAGAAAGGACGACTTTGGAGTCCGTCCAGGCTAAAATATCGAACGTGTAACTCTTTAATGTTTCTATGACGGAACGGAACAGCTTAGCTAGTGCGCACCGCAAAGCTCTAATTTTGGCACTGAAATCTGTTTGATTGGAGCAACTTTAGTTTTAGAAACTAAGAGAAAAGAGTTTATTTTCCCCTTATAACTTTGTCGGCAATAAATTGCGGCAGCATATGCCAATGTTGAGGCATCAGAAAAACCGTGTAATTCAAACGAGTTACCGGATGAAAGCGTGACACACCTAGGAACAGACAATTGATTTAGTCCGTTAAAGGAAATTTGAAATTGTAAAAATTCGTCTGTAAGATGTTGCGGTATAACAGAGTCCCAGTCCCCCTTTGTAAGCCAAAGTTTCTGATAAAACACCTTTAAAATCACAGTACAGGGCGAAATTAGACCTAGTGGGTCGAAAATCCGTGCAGACTCGGCTAAAATGTGTCTCTTTGTAAGAGGTGGAGTGAGTGTTAATGCAGTTATGAAAATAAAACTATCTGATGAAGAGTTCCAGATTAAGCCTAGAACTTTGGAGCTTCCATTGTCATTAGGAATGATTTCAAAATTTGATTCAGTGCTAGAAGAATCTATAAATTCATTAAGAAATGCCTGTGAATTTGAATTCCACTTCCTCAAGTGGAAACCATGCGCGTCTAAACAATCTGTAATTTCTTTGCAAGTTTCTATTTCTTCCCTAACAGTATTCGTACCGGATAATAAGTCATCCATGTACATATCCTCTTCTAACATGCGCGAAATGCAAGGATTTTTTGTGTAATCCTGAGCGATTTGTTTTATACATCTAGTTGCCAGAAAAGATGCTGGCGCTAAACCATATGTGACAGTTTTCAATTTGTAATTTTTTATTTCCTCATTAGGATTAGACCTCCAAACTATTTGCTGATAAATTTGATCCTCTACAGCAACCAAAATCTGGCGGTACATTTTCTCTATATCCGCAGAAAAGACTATTTTCGGAAATCGAAAATTAAGTAAGATTTCGAAAATGTCCCGCTGTAACTTAGGGCCTACACCCAAAATAGAATTCAAGGAAATACCACTTGAAGTTTTGCATGAAGCGTCAAAAACTACCCTTAATTTAGTAGTGATACTAGAAGATTTAATAACCGCATGATGAGGAAGAAAGTAGTGTTTGTTTTCATAATTATTAATGTCATTTTGTGCAACTAATTCCATGTGATCTAATTCTTCATATTCGTACATAAACTCTTTGTACTGATTTTCAAATTCTGGTTTTTCTCTAAATTTCTTTTCCATAGCAAGCAAGCGAGAAATTGCGGCAGGTTTATAATTACCTAATTCTGATTTAGATTGAATAAAAGGTAACTTAACCACAAAACGACCCTCGGAATTAATTGAATAATTTTCCTGAAAATGTGATTCAACAAATTGCTCTTCAGGTGACAACATTTGAGTTTTCTTATTAAATACTTCTTCTACTTCCCAAAAACGCTTTAACTCTTTATCAATATTAACTTCATAAATGTGTAAATTATGTATTGAATTTGGAGATGTACTAGAATGTGGCATTTTCCCTGATACCAGAAAGCCAAAAATTGAATTTTGAGCAATTAAATTGCTCTGAGTATCTGTTACTTGACCAGGAAGCAAAATAGAAAAGAAATAATCAGATCCTAGAATAATGTCTATTTTACTCGGTGTCCCGAAATGTGGATCCGCTATGTTTATATTCTTTAAATGCGAAAAATGCTTCTCATGTATTTTTTCCGCAGGTAACGGATAAGTTAAATCATCTAAAATAAATTCCTTAACAGACAACTTGGTGTCTGCATTATAAATTGATGTAAGATCAAACATTACGTAACCCTTAGTTACTGCGATCTTTGAGTTAGACAGACCTTTTACGGGGAACCTAGCATTTTCCCTTTTAATTCCTAACATTTTCATGCAGGATTCAGAAACAAATGTAGACTCTGATCCACTATCACACATGATTCTTAAAGTGTGCTTTTGACCCATGCAATCATTAATATATACACTAGCAGTGGGCAAAAGTGCGAAAGATGTTTGAACTGCATTTATGAAAGGAGAAATTTCCTTTTTATTCTCATCAGGAATCGAACCGGCCTCTGAATCAGGTTTGTTTTTGCGGCTCTGTTTTTCATTTGAACGAGAAGTTGATATTGCGTAATTTTGCAGCTTATTTTCGCATAAACTAGTATGATGTTTCAGCTTGCAATTATGACAAGAATAAGAGGAATTGCATTGCCAGGTAGTGTGCTTGTCAGCCAAGCAATTACTGCATAACTTGTTTTTCTTAACAAACTGTCTCCTATCCCTGATGCTTAATTCTTTAAATTTAACACACTTGTAAGGTGAGTGATTAAATTTACACAATAAACATTTGCTAATGACACTGGAAAAAGATCTATTGACGTTATACTGTTTCTCTTGTTTATGCGAACCTTCATTTTCACTTTTAAACAATTCTAATGATGAACATCTATCATTTATAAACTGAATAAATTGATCAAAAGACGGAAAGTTTTCGCTTGAGGTCAATTTTGCCCATTCCTCCCTTGTTTTAGAATCAACCTTTTGTAATAAAATATGAATTAGCCATAAGTCACGGCCAGATGCCTTTTCATCGATTGATTTAAGGCCTCTAATTACTTCATCTGATACATCTGATAAACAGCGTAAGCTAAATGCATTTACTTGAGTAATGGGGGGAATGTCCAAGAATGTTTTAACTAAAAAGGAAACAATGTGTTTTTTCTTATCATATCTCGACAGCAATTTTTCCCACGCTTCTGAATAAATGTTTTCAGAAATAGGAATATGTTTTATAACAGAGGCTGGCTCTTCCCCCAGTAACCCTCTTAAATACTGAAACTTCTGTATATTAGTTATGCTGGCATTGTTATGAACTAATGATAAATATAAATCTTTAAATGACAGCCAGTTTTTAAAATCACCATTAAATTGCTCTATATTGAGCCTAGGCAATTTAAAATTGTTAGAAATAGTAGAACTAACAACTGGAATCTGATCATTTATCATTTGAGGTGCATGCACATTTACGGTAACTTTTTCAAGTTCCGTTTGCAGTTTGGCTTTGGTTTCATAATATTTCTTTTCAAATTCCTCATTTTCATATGCTTCAGTTGGTAATTGAGCATCATATTTATCAAAATCGGAATAAACTGTCTCTAATTTTACTAATTTATTGTACAAGTCATTTTTTTTAAATATTTGGTCAGAGTTAATGAAGTTATTTATCCTTGTTAGAGCAGATTTAGCTCTGCCACGTAAATTTATAGCTGCCTTTTCCAATTCTTCAGCAGCCTTTTTTGCGGCTTCCAAGTCGGTATTCATTATTCAAATAATGATGTGAATAGCGTAAAAAACAAAAGCCAAACCAATAATAATAATAAGATAAAATGTACTTATCTGTAATAAATGTGATGCGAGGTGCTCCGTCGTATGTTGCAATTCCACATAAGACTGGTGAAAACACTATTTAGAACACTGAAGTAATATATGCTGAGTGTACATTAATCCAAGCTTGAAAAGGTATCCAGAATCACGCCGGTGCCTCCAACTTTTATGTTTCTGTGTGTGTTTATAGAATAATTAGTAGATTAACACGAAATGTAAATAAAACTATATTGAGAATTGACATGTTACAATTTCTTGCATGTGCACAGGAAAGAGCGCTTGCAGTTTACAAGGACCGGGGATTTTGTTACCCGGCTGCGAAGATTGCGAAATCACAGCTAGAAAGATGAGCTGTTGCGTACGGTGTGAATGCTCGAGTTCAACTGCCTCTTCAAATGTACAATCACTCAAACCAGGAAGTGTCCTTGATTCCTTGATCAACAACCATAACTCACAATAATTATTTTTAAACAACTGAGGAGATGAAAGTATCTTGATATGATAAACAAAATTGGATATAACACCATTTCAGATGATTCATGGTAATTACTAATTGCTAAAGAGATAATATCAATAAGGGTTTTCTTAAATAAAAGTTATAACAATAAATCAATCTAAAGTGATTTTAGTTGAAGTAAATGGGTTCTCATAAATCTAAATTGATAAAATGTATGTTCACTGAACAATTATGTTTAATTTAAAATATGAAACAAACACATATTTCATTTGTTTTAAGTCATTCAATCGGAATACGTTTTACTTTTTAATATGTTCTTGAATGTAGGCATTTCTTATTAAATATAAAATGCAGAAAACAAAATATGGTTTACCTTAGCAAGCAATAACATTTTTTAACATAATTGTTTTAAATTGTTCTGTTATTTGCGCGTTACTTTGAAGCGACAAATGTATGAAAATATGTTCGAAAAGTCGAAGATTTTCCTTATCCAATAGATAACTTTTCTGAATTTAACCATACAAAATTTCTTCAACCTTCTGAATTAATTCTATTTTCTTTTTATTGCAATTAGATTTAATTATTTTAATACATACGACATATATATATTTAAATTGCATATTCTTGAACGTAACTATGTGTAAGTAACTGCTTCGATTGTCGATTGTCATATGTACTCATGTGAAGCTTGTATAAAGCTTTAACAAGATGAGTACTGGTCATTAAATTTCCATGACTGTAGGTGAGAAAATTAACAGTAATATATTAGAAAAACTCTAATCGTATGGGAGCTCGTAATTATATAATTCGAGTGTTTCTATAAAAAAATTGTAGTGTTGCAATTAAAACTGAAAAAACCGTGTCAAAATATCTACTATATTTGATTTTATTATGTGATAGGGGAGACCGGGGCTAGTAGGCGCAGTTTTAGTTTTTTATTTTCATAAATTTTTTATTTACGTTTTTTAACAAACTTTAACTGCACTTTTAAAGAACAGACATTTCGCTATAAATAGCCGGAGTTTTACGTTTGTAGCTTTTGTAGTTTTCGTTTAGCGGAAGCCTAAAGTAAAATGAAATTGTGCGCCAACCTACCCCGTCACGGGGCAAGTTGCCTATACCTATGGGGTAAGTTGGCACACGCTTTATAAAAATTTAAATGAAGCTCAAATAAAACACGTAGTTAAGCGAAATCAATTTAATTATTACCAGTAAGTTTAGGCAAAGGCGTTATAGCCGTACAATGTAAATTCTAAATTATACAGACATAAAAATAATGAATAAAACATTAACATTGAGTAACTTCTATCCTACTCTATATCATCATCAGAGTTACAGTTGGCACAAATAAAAAATCGAGTGTCTCCGTTTGGGCAAGCCTTGTGTAGCCGAAATCTTGCATTGCAACCAACTTTCTCGTTGTTTGCTGTTTTCAAGCTACCAGCACACACCAAACACGGAGCCAACTTGCCCCGTGTTCAATGCGCCTACTTGCCCCATAATAAATTTCTTCACAAAAGGGACACACAATCCTCTAAGCATAAATAATCCAAGTAAATCACATATGGGGTAGGTATAGTTAATCATACACTAAGAAAAACTGTACAAGTTAAATCGCAATTGTTAAGATAAGTATTAGAAATTAGAAAAAGAATGAAGCAACAAAAAATTACTTATGAGTGCAAAAAACAGAAAAATCGCAATAAATGTCTACTACACATAGGTAACGATGCAAAACTACAATGAGGATTGTAAAAAGCAATAAGAAAGGTACTCTGTGACTGGTTGCGCAATCTATCCACAAACAGGCGATTTATGAGGACTGCGCCTACTTACCCCTGTAGCCAAATAGCCCCGGTCTCCCCTATTAATGTGTTGTTTTCTTGTTTTTAATAAATGTCCTGTTTTAAATGTATTTGTAATTTTAAACGTTTTATTCAGACGCAAGTTCAGTGTTTAGTGGGTTTTTTTTAAGTAAAAAGCCTTTTTTTTTTTAATCGAAATTGAATTCTTCTTTAATTTTTTTTCAGCTATCTCTCTCTAAAACGAGAGAGAAATTACAATACTGAAACGAAACAATTTAAACACTTTCACTGAAATCCATATTTAATATTAATTATTTTAAGTAATATCTTATGATTTCTATTTTTTACATTAACAATTTAAGATATATATTTTAAGTTTTAACGAGGCTGTTCCGATGTATTAAAAACAACGAGCCTTTGTTTCCCCTTTCACTATGTTTTCAACTATTTTTTTTTACATATTTCTTAAATAAATATTTTTTATACAAAAACAAAATAAATTAAACAGATTATTTATTTGGGAATAATAAATGTTTAAAAATACATTTAAAGGTGATAGAAATAAATCAATTGTTTTTCTTCAACAAAACGTTTCTTAAAGTTTGCTTATAACATTTTGAAAATAGTGAACTATGGTAATATTGCATACAAAAATGTATACAAAACTATAAATAAGTCAAAAAATGATTTAAATATAATAACATGAAATAAAAAAAGTTATATAAAATTAAGGAAACCTGTATTTTTGAATATATGTAAATTAAGATGTATCTAAATAAGAAAAAATGCGTTTTACGTATTAGGAATAGAAATATTTAAAAGTGAAATTTTACTTGGAATAAAATCGCTTACACTCATACAGTAACTTATCGAAATGAAAGAATAATTCCCATTACATTGATATTTTATCCTGCCTGGTATTAGTATATTCGATACATAGTAATAAAAAATGCAAATTCAAAAATACATTTTTAGATCTTTGAATATGGTAATATTTTAGAGTATCACATTTGGAATAACTCCAGTTTATACTCCATAAAAAGTATGGTTTCTGATATATTCAAAGTGTGTTTTATATGCCGTTGACATACCAACTAACGCAATGATACTATCAGCTTCAATACTTGGCGGTAAATACGCTTTCAATAGATTTCAAAGGTTTTATTAAATTAATTGTTTTACTTATAAGATTAAAATATGTTTTATTCCCCAATAACTCTTAATATGCTTTTGTGTATATTCTGCGTTGTATGAATCTGTTTCTACTTCAGTTAGATCTTTTATAAATATACCGGAAGTAACTGGCAAATAGAAAAATTCAGTCCTTCTTTACTACGATTTTTAAGTTTGGAAATTAAAAACGTAAAGAAAAATGTGAATATTTTTTTTATGTTACAACAATAAAATAACATGATCATTAGTCAGATTTATTTTTGGTGTCTTACTTATACCACCCCGTACTTTCGGGTAACTTTTAAAAAAGGAAAAAATGATTGAAAAAAAAAATCCATTAATTGCATTCCCATTTGTCGATACAACGCATTATATGTTATTAATGTAATAAAGAATATAAAAAAATTGCTATTAAGAACGATAAAATATATAGCTTGAAAAAATCAAACATTTTTTTCATATTTTTAATCTTTTTACTCTTTTTTTTTTTTTAAATTCTACTTTTTCTCGAATTTAATGAGTGCTGTCGATACATTTAGAATATACCAAAAATCTAACAAAATCATTAGATTTTTGTAAATGTTTATTTTTTTTCTATGTAAAAAAATATCGTATATCGAAATCTGTAATTATTATTGAAAAGTAAATGGTTATAAAAGAGGCTGATTTACTGAATTATTTTTTTTAATTAATTTCTTAACATTTTAAGTGCAATCTTCAAAAAAGAAACATTATACAAATTAATTTTCAACATACATTTGCAATTGGAATTTTTATTCAGTTTTTTTTTTTTTTTTTTTTTTTTTTTTTTTTTTTTTTTTTTTCATAGACTGTGTCCTATTTTTTCAAATCAATTTATCTGTTAATACTGTAGGTTTTGATATTTTTCTTTTTCATTTTAATGTTTTAAGGAGGCACAGGATCTTTGAGTTTTTCGAAATGATCAAAAACATCGCCTTTTATTTGATGCACCAAAACACAAATAATAGGCAATTAAAATCTTTTTTTTCTCTTTCTGCCTAAAGCATGTATTCTTAACTATGTTATCCTGAAGAATAAATGTGTATGAAAAATTTATATTTAAATTTTAAATTTAAAAAGACATGTCACTAATGCTTGAATTAAAATCATTAAGTGTTGCTTGCATAATACAACTCTAAATTATGCATATAGAAAACCATTTTTGATCAAAATAGAATCATAACATACCTACTTCAAATTAAAACCAATACATACATAAAAAAGGTTTGTTTAAAATTTAATTCTAGCAAAAAAATTCGAAAATTAAATAAAAACTTCAAGTTTTTCAAGTGCAAAAAGTCAACCAAAATATGTGAATTGTTTTGATTTTAGCATGCAGACTATAAAGAAACGCATTTTTGGCTACTTTTTTAAAGCTGTAGCTTACATATTTTGAAAGTAATAGCGCGCGTAAACTTCATATTTATTAAACTGAGAAATAGCGTTTTAAAGTTTCAATATCTACGGACCTTCAGTTATACTCACCGTCTATAAATGATTATAACTCAAGAAATAATGAATAACTTTCATTGGGTTTTTGTGCATAGTGTTGAAAAAGTTTAAAAATTCCAGAATAAAGCAAAAAACAAAACTGATATTTTGAAAGGTTAAAGCTCCTGTGCCCCCTTAAAGCGCTTTAAAAAACACAATAAAATTTCTGTCATTAAATTAGAAAAAGCATTTTTGCCCTAGTGTCATTCTGACATATTTACTCTTTCATTTGTAAATATATGTATATATATATATATATATATATATATATATATATATACTTTTTTTAAGCTGTTTCCCTTTTAATCTATGTTGAGTTTCTGCTTTTTTAAACCATTACTTATACTTTAACACTTTACTTACATTACTTACAAGTAATATAAATATATTACAACAAGAAGACAATTATGAAGCACTGTGGACGCACTATTTTCTAATACTTACGTTTGATTTTCTAAATTACAGACATTGCATTAAAAATGTATTCCTTTGTGTCTCATCTATGATTTTATAAAAGGAGATTTTATATTTTTTTCGGTCTAAATCATATTCTATCTCAAAATTTAGTAACCAAGTATTAATTAAACGTCAAAAGTGCATTTGTAAAATATTAAACATATAGGGTCTACTGTTACCTTTTGGAGTGAAGTACTTATCGGGCCCAAACCTCTGTTTAAAGTGAAATCCGACAAAATAAAAGCTCTCAAATCTGAACCGGAATTCAACTTAATACTTTCTATACTTGCATCTAGCGTTCTCAAGATTATACATGCAGGTGGAGACCTATTTGCTCTTAAGCTTTAGTCTGAGATTGCATACATGATGAAACCTATAAGTAAGGTGATTCCCCCACCTCTCCTTTTGAAAATTTGAACAGCAGACGCGCTGACACATGCGCATTCTTACCTTTCTTGTGTAAATATTTCACTGCATTCGCAACTTTTTTTCCGTACAGTAAAAAAAAGTTGTTAATGCATTACGTGATGGAACAGAGAGTCGATATGAAATTCCGTTTTAAATTCCTAAAAACTGCAACAGTAACCCATGAAATGCTGAGAAATATGTTTAGAGATGAAAATGTTTCTTGCAAGACAGAATTTTTCTGCTTTAACACTAGAACCTCAAAAACATATACCTAGAACGGCTGAAGCGGTCATTTTGACCGATGTGAATTTTACCATGCTTAACTATGGTTTGCTTGCTACTTTTTACTCATAGTACAGTTTATTACTATTATTAAAATCATTGCACTAATGATAATATGTATTTGATAATTTTAATTATATATATTTTATATTTTGTTACGTTATAACTATATTATATTGAGATATATATATTTATATTTTTATAGTAAAAATTATTTTTCATGAGAAATCTAAATTGCTGAAAACAAGAATAAAGTTGGCGAAAACAAACATTTATATTTTGTCCCTGAGCAATACAATATTTCTATTACATTTAAAATAATGACACAAACCAATTTCTGATGGAAATTATTAACAATTCCTGGTCAATAATAGCTAACTAAATAAAATATAATGTGCAGTTAACGTATATATAACTCATAAGTACATGTACTTCAAACATTTTTTCTCCAACGAAAACATACCATTATTTATGGCTAAAATAAGAGTAACATTTTCGTTCAAGTGTTGAGAATATTGTGTATGTATGTCAACAAGCTAAACCTTGTTTTTCACAAAGTTTTCACAAAAAATCTTTTCAACACTTTCGCGGTGCATTTGGCGCTTATCGCTTTACTGCAAACTTCACACTTGTCCTTTTATTCCATTTGCAATTATAACTTTGACACTGCTTTCTCTTTTTAGTCACATGATCACAAATGTCTCAGGATGTACTGGATATTGAAATATTGGACCCTTTCGTGGAATTCACATATGACTCTCGCAGCTCGCACGATAAATTGAGCAGAAAATCAATTCGTGGAATATTTTTTTCCGGTTATCTCCTTATATAATATCCAAGAATTGATCAAGAACATTGCAACATATTTGTAGAAGATATCGTGTCATTTGGTCGAGCACGTCGACGCGAAATTTTGCGGCTGGCTGGATGAATAGTGTTTTATGGCGCAAAATCCCTTTAGAGACATGGTGCGACAAACCAAATTTTGTAGAATTATAGAACTTTGCAGTTTCCGGTAAATGATTACGCTAGTTTCAATTGTAAGTGCTGGATGTCGGGAACATAGAATTAAATCATTTTTATTTTTCTGCCCTTGATAAAATTTCCACGTAATATAATTTTTTGGCACGAATTTGGTTGCTGTTCAAAGACTTTTTCTGTTTTTATGGTATGTGGGATTTCTTTTCGTCCGCGATTAACTGTGCTTCAATCCTTGCTTTCAATAATAAATTACCTCAGTTTGTCAACTCGAAACTGATCAGAACGAAGAATTTTCTAAAACTAAACGACATTTAATAAACGATTAAGAGAGCGCGCCAAAAGCGAGAATATTGTGACGTTTGCTAGATAAAATGTACCTTAAAAGTGATGGCGGTCATTTTGATCGATTTGGTGCTTCTAGGTATAGTACTGCAGTACTTCATAAATTTTGACTGACTGGAAATTTTATCACTGGCATATCAGAGCTTTTTGCATTTAGGAAAAGCCACGGAAACTGTAAGTTATACACCAAATAGAAACAAATTTGTACGGAATCAAAGTTTCGAAACGGTCAAAATGACCGCTTTGGCGGTTCTAGTGTTAAAGGCTTTTGAAAAGGCTGTAAAAGCACTAAGGTTAACCCTCTAAGTGTTTGGGGCGTATTATTCCGTTCACTAAGCTCCAGGTTTCACAGCAATACAAGCAATATTTAAGATAATATAATTCTATAGATTTATGGAATTTTAAATACATTGAAGAATTATTAATACTCTTAAGGATTACATTCATATTTGTAATTGAGTTTTTTTTTATAATGTTGAAAAAATCATATTTTATTAGCATTTAAAACAAAATGTAAAGAAAACAACATTACAATTTTACCCTTTTGCAAGACGCTCGGAGGGTTAAACATCATTGTGGAAGACAGACAAAACAAGGACAAATGAAGACAGAGTTCAGTCGATGTTGTTAAGTTTACGTTAACCCGTCCGAATAATGGTGGATGAATTGCGGACTAAGAATGTAAAACTCTGAATGTCCAAAAGAGGAAATTATTCAAGAGAGTGAAGAAAAGAAAACGAAAGCTCGTCATTTGCACCATTTGATGTACAACTTCTGACTTCATTTAAAATTACTTCTAGGGTTAGCTCTTCAAGCGTTCACTTGTTTGTTAAGCTTGGCACTTAAAACATTTTGTTTGTAAAAAAAAAGAAAAAAAGAAATTTTTTATTTTTTGGTATTTTTAGCGCTTTCCATTCTTAATACTCTATTGAATCTTCCTCGCGAAATTGCTCGAAACCGCTCAATTTGCGACCGAGGATTTTGATAAAGGGAAATTAGTGCAACATTTGCCCCTGCTCAACTAAGCGATGGGCAAAAGCAGCAGCGAATGCAGTGGTGAAGACCATCGATACAGCTTATAAAGATTCACTGAATAGGTACTGAAAGGGCACAGATTAGCAAGCATTTCATATTTCCAAGCTGTTGTTACCAGGCAGCTTAAAGCAATCTGTAGAATTATTTTGTTATGTTTAGGTGTTGGTTGGATGGTTGTTGGCATTTGTTGGTGACAGTTGATGTCCTTTTCAGGGATAAAATAAGAATGAACAGTTTTAAAATTTAAAAAAAATAGTACTATTGTTCATCTAGATGTTTTTGATTAAAAGATTTAACTATGAAGTAACGTATTACTGCAATGGAAACTTTTATATTAATTTAACATTTTCCTTCGTAAGTTATTATTTTATTCAACTGCCTATATGATTTTTAAATACTACTTATTAAAAATTATCATATATGCATATTCAAGTGATGAGCATTGAATATTATTGTGTCATATTTTTGAACATGAAGTAATATAAGAATATAAATTGAAAAATGCGTTTTATTCGATCATAGCCAAAGAAGCGTGAGCCATTTTTTTTATACAAACGTCTTAAGTTTACGTAAATCCATGGCTTAGTTTTTGGTATTTTTTTTTTTTTTTTTTTTTTTTTTTGTTACAGCATACATGTTTTGTACAAAAATTCAAAACGTGTATAAAATGTAAATAAAATTGCAATAAATTTATGTCCAAATAATATAGTTCGTTTCTTTTTCTATTCATTGACAAATGTATATATAATTGCATATTTACATATACTAGGCGTGGCACTTTTAAACTGAGAAAAGCTTTATAATAATTTTTGAAGTGAAAACTTCTTTAGGCGCGTTGAGCTTTTTTTGAGATGGGGAAAAACTACTGATTTCGAGACACTGTAACGTAACCGACATGCTAGTATTTTGACACATAGACACTAGCGCGCCAAGCGGTGAATGACAGGAACTTTTCCCTCTTCAGCTCAATCCGCAAAAGAAGAAGGAAGCTAAAACTCACTTTTTCTCCCGGCGTATTGCTAAAACAAATTATTTTGTTTTCCGTCAGTTAAAATGAATTATACCGTATTTGTGACCTACCTATTTCGTGTAACTAAAAACCGATAACGCTGTATTTTATCCTGTTGATGGTCTGGTCAATGACCAACAGTATTGGCGGGAATTTCGATTACGGAAGATAAAATACGGGGCACAGATGTCAGATACGCACTTGTGTACCTAATTGACACCAAAATGGCGTTACTTTATTTTACAAGGTAACCCGGCTACTGTTGCTTATTTATTAATAAATTGTTCATTTACTTTTATTTTATTTTTTTAAATTGTACAATTGTTTTGTTCTATAGTTATTAATGAAATTATCGTTTATTTATTGTTGTTTACTTTTTAAAACAATAGAAAATAATTTAAAAATATATATTGTAATTGGTATTGGAAAACGGGCTTTCGCCAAATTGACGTTAAAAAATCGCGCCAAACCTGGTTCGTATATCACGTCTCTGCCAAATTCTCGGTTTTTTGATTTTTCGACTTTTTATCCAAATTTTCCGGATTTTTTAAACTTTCCCTTTCATTGTATCCCAAACACTACCTTCATACCAAATTTCAAGATTCTAGGGATACAGGACATACCTCTGAGTTTTGATGATCGGTGAATCAGTGTCGAAAAGGCGAAAGTTTAAGTTCATATATCTTCTGAAATAAAAAAGATAGAAACGTGAAATTTCAGCATTTAGTTCCATTTCTACATTACTTTAGATTTACGAAGTTTCAAGTTTCTGGGAATCACCAACACAAAGATATTGGGAGGTCAAAAGTACCCTGAGTTGCTTCCAAACAAGTAATATAAAAATTTTGTTTTTAAAGTCAATTCCTACTTAGGCCATCAAAGAAAAATTTAATATAATCAAGCTAATATTTGTTTTTGTTGCATTAAAATATCTCAATTTGTTGATTTTCTATAAGCAAGTAGGATTACAATGGAACTCTATGGGAATTTGGCGAAATATTACAGATATCGCCAAGTTGGCGTCACTTTTGGCGACTCATTTTGGTCGCCAAATTCGGCGATATATCGCCAAGTTTGCGACAAACTTGGCGGTATTTGGCGACAGAACAGGGTCTCCCCCATGGTACCCCTTATTGAAAATACTTTCATTGATCTTCGATAACCAATGGCCGCCATTTTGTTTCCCATGCAAAACTAAAATTAATTAATTAAAATTTAATTAATTAATTAATATTTGAAAAAACTGTATTAACATCAATTGTCATCCAGTACAAGTTTTAAAAAAATTATTTCAACTTGATAGGATGAATAATGAGTATTTTATTAACGATTGAAAATTTGAACAAGATAAATATATAAATATACAAATAAATAAATATAGGGAGAGTGTGAGCTAATAGTACGAATTGAAAAAAGATGCTTACGGCTGTGCTTTCAAGACTTGGCAGGGGCACTGCCGTGTCCCCAGATGCTTTCATTAGTGCTGCTACACAATTCAACGCATAAAACATTTCCTGACGATTAAAAAAACACACACGCAATTGTTGAAGTTTTCACTTCTATTGGCACTCCCGGAGTGCCACTGTTTTTTTTTTTACTCACAGCATTACTTGCCCTCTTTTTATAACTTAAAAACATATCTTCATAGTGACAGATATGTGTCACATAGTATGTCTAATCATTTTGAAAACTGTTTACTGCTTGATATTAATAACATTTAAAATAGGTATAAAGCAGAGTTTCTTAACCAAGGTTGAATGGACCCGATTGTAATTCAAAGGATATTTAAATTTCCATAAAAATATCAGCTCATTGTGACTTTTTAAACTAAGAATTTGTTAATTGTACAACACGTCAAAAACTACGGACCCTATACTATTTTACCGCCATACAATTTCATATAAAACGAATATAGCCATTTAATGATGAGTTCAGTATGCTTATATATAAGTTTAAAAAAGTTTAGACTATATAAATAGGAAAAGGTCAGAATCTTTTTGTTCACCCTTGTATATGATCTATAGATTGATATTTATACTACGTCGTTTACTAAAAGTTATTTCAGATAAACACATAGAATAGTTTAAAATTCTGATTTAGCAATTTTATTCAATAAACGGAAATGTAGTTTGTATTCCTTGTGTATCCTTGTATAAGATGTATAAAATTTATACAAAAAAAAATGGTTATTGTTTAAACCGTATACCACAACCGCAAAGCTCTGCCAACAATTATTCTTTATAAGCAGTACTCTAGAAAAATACTTTTTTGTAAAGGGACGATACATTATATTCACACTAGATTCTACAATAAGCGCTTGTTGTACGACAGAGCGATATATATAACTTTCAATATGTTAAAAATATGGCAATATATTTATAATATACCTTAAACTATTTTTCCCCATGGGCCGTAATGTAAGGAAATTCTTCTGAATGTCTTTGTAAATGAACTGTAAGTGACTTTATTTGAAATACCGAATATGCCATAATAAATCCAAATAACATATATCAATTTCATGGTAATCGCGCAGACAGACAAATCCTATTGAAAAAAAAACTTTTCAAGTTTATTGGACAGTTTTAAAAACAATAATATCATATATATAAATAAAATGTTTATATTTATATAAATACTCATAAAAACAAGCATAATAATTCATGACGTTTGTTTCATAGTTGCTTACAGTAAACGGCAAAAATTCTCATACTTTCTACGCCTGACCTGCGCCAAGCTTTACTAAAAAGCGTCAAAATCCATATAACAAACAAGTAGTGCCTGAGTACTTGTGATAACTTTAGTAAAATAGATAGCCCATAAAACAGCGACACATAAATATTAATTGTTTAGGATGTAAGTAGGTCAAATTTCACGTTTGGAATCATCTCAGAAATGTTGTTTAACATTTAACTTCCAGACCAACCAATTTCATTGCTAAAATGTTGAACTGAACACATGAGACCGGAATTTACATACAAATGTATTTGTGAATTAGAAGAAACTATATTTACCACATGTAATAATAGAAAAATTATACCGAAAATTATTTTGCCATTGTGGCATATTTGAATTAAAATTAAATAGTGTCATACACATACCACCGCCTTTGAAAGAGTTAAAAAGGTTTCGATGAAATGAACTAAAAAAATTCTTATTAAGTTTATTTAATATTCTGGTTCTTGATATTAGTTTGTTTTCAAAATGCGTTGCCAGATCGAGAAAGTTTAGGAATCCTAATTAGAATCAGCAACGGCGAGTGAAAATATAAAAAATGAAAAGGCGAAAAAATGTGCAGTGTTCGTTTCGTAATTTCCTATTTAAATGCAATTACTGTTTTATTCTACTTATGTAACGCTGAAAAAAACATTTTATTTCATTTAAACAATTAAGCTTTAGTTTCTGTAATTGTTTTTTTTTTATTGTTAAAAACATTGTTATTCAACCTGTGCATTTTCGCATACTGGTTATTTTAATTAAATTTCTTTTTTTTTTTTTCCAAATTCTACTATGAAACGGAATTTCAATTTTTTTCAATGGAAAAATAAATTTATTATACTTTTATATATTTTCAACATTTTTATTTACTTTAAATAAGGATTCTGAACATGTTTAACCCATTCTTAATTAAGATTATGAACTGAACATTTCTTTGTAATATTTCTAAGAATTGGATGTAAAATATTTATTTTCATTAAAGACATTTAATTTATTAATTATGTTTCATTTCTATAAAAAATAAAAAACACTGTTTAAACAATTTTCTCTTTAATATGATTCACTATAATAATATTGTTTTTTTAAATGATATTCATGTTTTATACATATTTAAGTTTAGATTAATACTTATTTCAAAACAAGACACTGAATATCTTTCGTATATGTTCTGAAATGCGATAGAGGTATAAAAATGTCTATCTCTCTTTTTTTTATGTATTTGAAATATTTTTAAAAAATGACAACTTTTAATATATCTTCATTGCACTAAATTGTAAATTTTTCGTTTCTGGAAATCAATATTTATTATAGAATATCAATGTTTTAATTCACTTATATTACATTTCACTGGGAAAGGTATACACGAATTATCTGTAACATTTCTGTACATATTATATTACTTGTAAGTATTCTTCTAGTAAACGGATTTGGATATTAAAATCCCATTTTATGCTCTATGTTTAGTTTTTATAAAGATTCAAATAACCATTTAAAAAGTATTTTTTTAGAATCCATAGTCTGCCATTTACACTACATGACACATGAGATTTTATTTGAATTTCTAATGATTCACAGTAATAATATTTTACAGAAATAAATGGTATGGAAAATGGATATATTTCTGTAGTTTTTGTTTCTGGAACGACGGAAATAATTGATAATGTATTGTTTATTTTTTCCCAGTGACGAATACCTTTATATGATTTGTAATTTTCCAACTGTGTGAAAAAGTGTCGAGGTCCAGATTCGTACCAGAGCCTTTTTAGCTTAAGCTGCCACTACACTTCTAACAGAGCTGCCCTGAAATAGCTGTTAGTAAAGTACACTATAATAACCAAGTAGATCTCGATTCTGGATACGGAATACAGAAGAATCAATTATCAACATCTAAAGTTGTTAATTTTCATCATTTTATTTAACAAAAATTCTGTTGTTTTTTTCTTCGTATATGTTTATTACAAATTGTATATATAGCATTAGTATATCAGAATGATTAAAGATTTCAGATTTATATTTCAATGTTAAATTTACTCTCAAGCATTTATTTAATATATCAGACAAAATTATATTTCTACTAAATTTGTGAATGACCCCTAATTTGCAGCAAAAAAATATGCTCCAAATTTAAACAGTTATTACTCGGTCAATTTTAATCATAGAACAACGGGACTTTTTTTGTCTTACTTTTCAGTATAACAGGACAATTTTACTAAATATAACTCATAGGACCGTGGAACCGTATAAAAGCTTAAATTTCGTGATTGTTTAATAAATGTTTTTCTTGACCCAAATCTCTTTAAAAATAACTCTTTACCTTATTTAAACCATTTTTGTAATTGAAAGTGTGCATCTAGGATCAACGGTTGCTAAAATAATGCTCGGTCCGGTTATACATGGACACACTGTATATATATATTTGTACATGACACATGATATTGCTTTGCGTAATAAAATTATAGGAATTTTTTTTTCATTCATTTAATATTGGTATAAGTATGCAGGTTCATATTACTCTTGTTGTTATTATTATTATATTATTATTTTATTTAAGTCGTTTTATTCCTTCTCCCAAAGATACATTGAATCGAAAAATCGTACTTCACGAATCTGTAGTATCAAGACAAATCAATTTGGTTTTAAATAGTATTAATTTTAAATGCATTTACGTTAAATTTTCTGAATAATCAAAGTATCTGTTCTTTATATTGAGAATTTTGTATTCATCTTGAAAGTTAGAATATTAATCGGTATACATCTATAATTTTATACTTATGGCTAAAATGTTTACAAAATATAAATAAAATAGTATTACATGACATATCAGAAATATCATAAATATTTTTCAAGGAATTACATCTTTTACAACGCTTTTTTTCTTCCCTTAAGAGTCTGTCTAGTGTACAGAGTGTCCACTCTCAACGGTGTCCAATGGCTAATTCCTAAATTGTTAGTCACAGATGAATTGTTCCAATTACAAAAAAGGTTTTAAATCAGGTAAAGAAAGTTTTAAAAGAAATTTTGGTCAATAAAATCAATTCTTAAAAATTTACGAAATTTAAATTTTTATACTGTCCACCGGTCCTATATGTTATATTTAGTAAAATTCTCCTATTACACTGAAAAGTAAGACAAAAAAAGACCTGTTCATATAACACTAAAATTTACCGAGTTATGAAACTTTAAAAATACATCACTTATACCACTTTTCTGCATATGAACACAGATGAGTTCCGCCATGTTTTGAGGTATGATATACCAAGTGCTTAAAGTATTCGAGAACTTATTTCACGTGTATCTGCGCTTTGAAAAAAAAAATCGTACAGGCATTACGATTGAGTTAATTTTTAATAAGTTTCAGATTGACTAAAATTATTGTATTTTAACACATGTTTTATTTTGTAAGGATATGAGACAGTTTGTTTTCATGTTTTCTTTTAACAAAATTATGTTATTTTTATAAGTTTTTATATAACTTCAACGATCGTAGGTATGTTTTTCCAGTTCAAAATTTGTACTCGAACTTTAACTCACTTGCAAATATCCGATCGAGATTAAATTTTACCTACTGACGTACTTAATATTATGATTTTCGGTATTTACCATTTATACTTATTTTACAGGATAACAAAAATTTTCGGATGGATTACCGACAAGAAGTTTAAGAACAAGTTTTATATTAGATAACGCAAGACTGCCATTGTTGTGCTTTTTAACTTTTATGTATTTTTTAGCATTGAATCTGAAAATTGCCTTAATTTTTAACCATCATATCCGGATTTTTCGAATCATAAAATGTCAAAGCTAAAAAATATCAAAAATCGGATACAATAATATAGAGGATAAGACTCTATTTTTTAACTTTTGATAATTGATTTGCATGTACTTTTTAGCGCTGAATCTGAAAATGACATTCATTTTTAACCATCAAGTTAGAATTTCTTAAGCAAATCGTAAGTGTCAAAGTTAAAATGTAGGGAAAATATGATAATATAAAACCGATGTAAAAAATTTTATTTTGTTTTATTCAATAATTTATTCGATTTTTGGCGTATACCGGGATTCTTACAGCTAAACAGTTGAGGGGTCCAATGAGATAGGGAAGAGGTGAAATTTAACTTTGAATTTTAAACTTTGAAATTAACAATTTGCGAAAAATCCGGACGTGATGGCTAAAAATGAAGGTCATTTACGGATTCAGCGGTAAAAGTACATAAAAATCAATTAACAAAAGTTAAAAAAACAAAATGACATCTATTTTATAGTGTCAAATTTTTGCTATATTTTCTTGTTTTAACTTTAAAATTTGCGATTTGCAAAAAATCTTTAGGTGACCGTAAAAAATGAAGGTCAATTTCTGATTCAGCGGTAAAGAATACATAAGAATTAATTATTAAAAGCTAAAACTGCTAATTTTCATCATTTTATTTAACAATAATTCTGTTTTTTTTTCTCTTTTTAAATGTTTATTACAAATTGTATATTTTGCATTAATATGCAGAATTATTAAAGAGATCAAATTTATATTGCAATGTTAATTTTACTCTAAACCATTTTTTTAAATATATCTGTCGAAGTTATATTTCTACTAAACTTGTGAATGGCCCTTAATTTACAACAAAAAAATATGCTCCAGCTTTAAACAATTATTACTCGGTCAATTTTAACCGCAGAATAACGGGCCTTTTTTTCTCTTACATGTTAGTGTAATAGGAAAAATTTACTAAATATAACTTATAGGACCGGGGGACCATATATATATTTTTTTATTTTGTAATTTTATAAGAAATGTTTTTATTGACCCAAATTGCCTTTTTTTAAAAATATTTATTTACCTCAATTAAAACATTTTTGTAATTGGGACGTCTATGACTAACGGTTTAGGAATTGACCATTGGACACCGTTGAGAGTGGACACCCTGTATGTTAACTTTATCTGTTACTTTAACATCCTTCAACGAGAAGAATTTAAGACATATTTAAACTGACATTAACTTCTGATCATAATTTACGGCCTCATAGAAATTCATAGCATATAAAATTATGTATAACGCCTATCACAGTAGTTCTGTTCTCTGATTAATATTTTTTTTTATTTATGACTGTGCAATAACAAACATTAAAAAAACGCTTTAAATTATTTCAATTAGAATAAAATTTATAAATTATAATTTATAATTTGATTAATTATTATTTAAAAATTGATATAAAACGACAAAATTATACAAATGTATGTCCTAAATATCCGTAAAAATTATAAAAAATTAAACAACATTTCTTAATTAATAAATTTTGAAAAAGTCAGCTTTAAATAACTCATATGCAATTAAATCTTTCTCTACAGACAGATATAATAAATTATATTTAATTAGCTGTTATGTATGGTGTTTCTTGTACAATTTACATAATCACGGTATTTTTTGAAGACTGTTCAAATTAAAATCATTAGAAACTATTAACTAGAATTATTAACTTTAACATATAACAAGTTTTAAAGGTGCAATTATTCACAACGATGTTAGGTGTATATTTACAGGAAAGGGTGGAGTCCATATAATCTAGAATAAACTGAAAAAAATTTGCAATCATTTTGCTGATATAGAGGTATTTCATAGGTGTGGTTTACATTTAAATCATACTGTTAAAAATAACGTTTTGTGAATTGCAGGACTAGCAACATATTTAGCATTAAATGATCATTTGTCTTTGAGAAATGGGAAAGCATATTCAGCATTTTCTCAAAATATTTCATTTAATTTTTTTTTTCACTGTATAAAATTTTAATCTTATTCTATATACAAATTGTAACCATCGGTGCAGAAGTATCATCAAATGATGTATCTTAAATTGTCCGTTTATGAATGCCCAGTTAAAAGTCTTTTAAAAGACGCACTATCGATGTTTTCTTACTAATGGCCTGACCTAACGAAATGAAATGTCTGGTCATGAAGTAACAAGAACGACTACTTCGCCATCTCGGATTTCAGTAAAGGGTAAAAGCAAAAACGCCCCGGGTTAGAAAACTGACAAGGAAACATTTTCAGACCAATGGAAAATACTTCAGGTGTTGAGAAACAAAGTAGAATAACCTCGCGCTCGGTGATTTTGAGAAAAATATTGTCCAACAATTCATCGAATTTTTGTCCGAATCTTTTAGAAAAAGATTCTTAGGTCCGGGTGAGACCAATTTTCTTCTGCAAGCATATGCTGCTCATAATATCAATTCCAGAGACGAATATGCTCCTTTATCCATTCTTGCACAGACAACTTAACATCCAAGTTGCGTTGGCCCATCTGTTTAACTGGCTATGTCACTTGTAAAGTTTTGAGATTCATAAAATTCTTTATACAGTCAGTAGATGGAAGGACATAACATGATTTATAAAAAAGTGTGGGATAGTGCACTGTGGTTATCAAAGTTTCATTTCAAGTTATATCATTTCTTTATGAACTGGTTTGAATGAATTAAAATAACTCAAGTGCAAAAGTATGACTTTTTATTCCAGTTTTTTTTAGAATATTGATTCTAACCATCAAAGTGGATATACAGTGAAAGTTCTTTTAAAGGCCACCCCTATTCAAGGGCCACCTCTATTAAGGGCCAATATTTTTAGGAATGAAACATTTCCCCATAGACATAATGTTAAATTTACTCCTATTAGGGGCCACGCCTACCCCTCATAAAGAACTTTTCACTTGTGCCTTAAATCCTAATCATGTGTATTGAATTCCAGAACCAAAAGATAAAAGTTCAGCAAACAACTGTACTTGCGACAAAGAATGCAGAGGGAGATGGGGAGAATTTAGTAACACAATGAAGGACCACAAACATTTCCACAAATGAGACAAACAAGTGTTCTTCACCCTTTGTTTGACCTTTCAGTCTGTAAGGGTTGGGTTGAAAGTGTAACTTGACACTTTGTCGTGGGCACACAAAGAATAACATGTTACCTTGAAAAACTGATTCCACATTTACTAAAACTGTGAAGGCATATTGAATTACAATTTTTAGACTAGAAATTTTATGCTCAAGCTTATGTAAAACTTAAAATTATGGCACCTAAATCACCATTTGTCACATTTGGATTTGAATGACAAAATCAAAGATCTTAATTGCCATGATCAGTAAAGAAACTTCAATAGAAAAATTTTTCAATCATGTACAGAGTTTGAAAATGTTAATAAACAATTTTTTCACCTATATAGGTTCTGATTTTCTTATTTTAGTTGTTATTTTTTTGTCGCCCCTATTCAAGGGCCACCCCTCATAAGGGCCAATTTTCAATGGAATGGCAGGTGGCCCTTACAGAGAGGTTTCACTGTATTATACAAACACCACTGTATTGTAACACAATGTCTGTGAACAAATATTTCATGGTAACTACACTTATAATTAATATAATTAAATATGTATACGTAAAACCTGTTAATGACATTCGGTGGAAAAAACAATATGTTTTGTATTATACAAAAAACCTCATCACATGTTCACAGAAATCACATGTTCTGAAATATCAAACGTATTTCATCATTATTTGGAAAAGGAAAACTTCTTTGATAGTTAGTTAAATATTTCGTATTATCAGCAAATTTCTATAAGGATGTTGACTATGATTTTGACTTAAAATCAAATATTCAATAAATATTTGATAGCAAATCGCTGAAGCATCGTTAGTAAACATGAAAACTATCTAATATATGTCGTATATACGTTTATTAAAGAATATATTCCTTCTTATTTTAAATGTCTTTATAATGGTCTTATCATGTATTTAAATATTTTATTTATTGTTATAAGTACTATATTTTTCTATTCAAAAATCAAATCTTAAGAAAGTATTTTATCACAATGTATATTATTACGTACAAAGCTTGAATATCGTAAAATGAATTTAACACATTTCTTGGAAATATAAAAGTTTAAGAATTTTTTTTATATGACAATTCTTACGATTTTTAAAGACTGTGAGCGTATAAAATTACCTAAATGTCTTTATAAGAATTATGTAATACAGTTTTCTTATACTGCTAATAAATACACCACATAAATTAAAATGATTTCTGTGTACAGTGATAATTTGTTCAATTATGCTTAAATAAGAAATATGTATATTATGTTTAAAATATGATACAAGTACAGTAATGGAAAAAAAAGTAAATACCCCCTACTAACTCCTCAATAAATTATCGTAAAAGAAAGTCACTATTAACGAACGATTGTAAATAAAGTCTACTTTTCATCATAAACCATCATTTTGCCGTTTTTTAAGCATAATTCGAAAACTAATTGGAAGAAAAATGTGAAATTTTGGATTTCCAAAAAGCAGGATTTAATAAATCTAAATCCATAAAAAAATGTAGGTTGCAATTCATATTTTTTTCGAATATTAATTTCATATTTCATAATACATATATAAAATTATAAAAATTGCAAATTCAGCGTATTTATGTTTGGGTATATTAGTATTATTCCTACACAAAAAATTCCCACATTAGGAGCAAAATTTCGGGAGATATAAATAAAAATATGAAAATGTAATTTAACATTAGAAGCATTAAATTTTGAATGTTTATAATTCAAAAACTTATCATTCAAATGACTTGAAATTTGGTGTCTAGGCATAGTTTGAACCGAATATTTCAAATATCTCGTTAAAATTAGGTATTGCCATTGAAAAAAAATAAGTTTGGATTCGTTTTAATATGTAGTAGACTTTATTTCCAATCGTTCGGTACCAGTAACTTTCGTCTACGATAATTTGTTGAAAAGTTCGTAGGGGTGTTTACTTTTTTTCTTCCACGACTGTACTGTACATATTTCATTTGTTTTGTGTCATCCAATCGAAACAAGTTTTAATTGATATCACGATCTTGAATTTAAGTTTCCTTATTAAATATAACACACAGAAAAAAATATATGGTTTATCTGCTTTTTTTGGTATAAAATATCACTTAAAATGCGATATAAAGTCAATAATATTTTTTTAAATAAATTTTTTAAATCGTTTCTTTATTAACACGTTACTTTCACCCTACGAATTTATTAAAATATAATTGAATAACCGAATCTTTTCATAATCCAATCAGTTTTATTTAGGAATATAAACATACAAAATTTCTTAGTTGTCGTTATATACATTATATAGATGACTGCATTGTTTTTGTTCATTTTTTTTTTCAAATTAATAATTAAAACGTAAAAATTTGAGACCATTTTTTAGAAATAGATTAGATAATATTAATTTTTAAATAAATGTAGTTGGCTATAATATTGGTTGAAATTCTGTATTCTATAAACAAACAAAAAAGAAAAAAATCATGAGTCGAGCATAGATTATGAAACACTTTCTAGCATATTCTAAATAATGTAACAAAACCGCACCGTTTAATAAGTTTAAATACGATGTCTAATTGAACCGTTTAGAAACACATAACACATTTTAAAACCCAATTTTGGCAGTTGCAATCTACAGTCGGAAAATTATCAGAATTCTTTGAGCAGCTCTTTAGCGGCTAATAGTTTATATAATTAGCTCTATGCAAGTAGAAATATCAGAAATAATAGTATCTTCATAGTTGCACTTGCGTTGTTCCTGTGTTGGAAAGATCTTTTTTCTGCTTTAATTGATGGTAGCTTTCAAAATTCTTTAATATGAACACACTTAAAGTTTTTAAAAAACTTATCTAAATAAAAGCAGCACAATTTTTAAGGATTTATTTCCCTACGGTTAAATTGGCTATAGCATTTATAAGTGTAATTTTATGACTTGATTTGTGATCTCCATTCCCGTGGAGTAAAACCGGTTACCAAACACGGGATAAGAGAGGACATCGAAAAAAAATATTTAAAGAGCCAGTAAACAATGTTTAAAAAAATTCCTTCAAATCTACATGGGCACGAGTGGCTATTTTTTATGAAACTGATAAACAGGTGAAATTCTGTTTTGAAATTTCTGAAACTGTAACCAAATCATATTTATATCTTTTGATATCACATCATTATGCTTATAGTTTAAATATTTTGAATTTACTGCTATAGTTATCGCTCTAACCTAAAGTATATGTTTCATTTTTAAATGAATTTTCAGTCATTTTTCATTCCCTCTAATATTAATATATCCACACAATTTCCCCCCAAGGGTGGTGTAAGATGAAACAATTTGACTTTTTATATATAATCAATTATTAATAAAACTTTGATAAACTAATCATATGTTTAAAATATTATCATGGTACAAATATAAAGTCATAGATCATACGCGTATATTAATTTTTTCAAGAAGCAACTATTAATAAAGTATTCAGATTTACTCCACTTTATCTAACATTTTAAAATTCAGAAAGAATTGTCATTCTTTATTAAATACATATTTACAATATTTTACTTTAATTATTTAAATCTGTTGACTGTTTTTTTTCTGTTGCTATCTATATCTTTCTATTTTTTTTACTTTTTCAGTGTCAATTTCTTTTTTAATCTGTTTGTCTTCGTCATCTTTCTTTAAAAGTAAAGTTTGACATCAGATAGTTCTACATTTGGTCTCAATGGCGGCGGACATTTTTTTGTAAAACGAAAATTCCTGGAGCTTTTTATGTTTGTATGTTGCATCAAAAGGATTCTTTAACAATTTGTCAAACGCCTTTTGAATAACTCTCATCTCATTCGTTACATTACTTTCGAAACTTTGGGAACGTGTCCAATCAACTTTACCATCACCTTTGTTTTTCCGGAGAATTTTAACTATTTGCATGTTATCAGTGTTTGATTAGTTGATATTATAGGCAAAGCTATAAGAACTACTTCTCGGCATCTTACACATATAACCTGAAACAAACTGTGCTTGTCAGTTAGTTTTAAAAGTTTAATAGCACAAAATCTTTTTAGGGATATGTTGTGTGTCAAAAGAAGAACCAAAAGAAAATTGTTTAAAACAAACTCTTCAGAGCACTAATGAACTTTCATCGACACATTCTTTCAACATGTAATGCAAAAATCACATTTTGCATTTCACATTTTACACGAATTACATGTTTTATAATGGAATTTGGTATTATTATTTATTTTAGCCTAAACTTTGTTCGAGTTATACATTTGTTACCATTAAGTAGCTTTACTTTCAGATTTCATAATGCAGAAGAACGACAAATCATTCGTTAGAGAATATACAGTAAAAAACACTTTCCAGCCATCATGTAATCAACTTCGTGATTTATTTATTTATTTATTGTATTTTGAGAATACTTTTTATTGTTTTATTTTTCTTTTTATGCAAAAACATTTTGTCTACTTCATACTAATGCAGAGGTAAAAATATACACGAATATGAAGAACTTATTTTAACACTAAAATACTAGAGGCTCGTAATTATCAAGACTGAGGTATTTTAACTTTAACGCTATGCACTAACTATGCCTAGTATTCTTAGGTTAAGCTTACAGAAAAATAAGCCTCACCAGAGATATAAAACCCCCTTATAGTGTTACTCAACAGAAGCATAAGTTGCATATTTGGAAAAATCGATTTGCATACTCAGTGAGACTAATTAACCCTTTAAGCGTCCTAACTGTGTTTTTCCGTCACACAACCTTTGAATTCAGGGGCTGATTTAACACAAAATAGACATTAATGTTATTTTTGTGCAGCGTATAAGATAAATAAATATCTAAAGTAATCATAAACGGATCCTCATTCGAATACTTTTCATAGTTATTATTTTATGAATCATTAAACACACATGAAAAATTCTGAAGGACGCTTAAAGGGTTAAACATCTTATCGTGCTAAAGCATATATATGATTATCTGGAAATGTAAATGTAGAGTAGTGGGATTACAATTAAAAGGAATCTTATGAATAGAGCTCATTTACGCAATATTCACCTTATCTACGTGTATTAAACCGAAGTATATTTTAAGTATAATAACATTATTCTACGAAATGGATATGTTAAAATAGCTTAGAATTACCGTGCATAAAATTGCAAAATGCTTTGATGAACGTCCTAAAATATGGTAATTATTAGTATATTAACGAATAATCGCCGTTATAACAGTAAAATTAAAAATTTTTTGGTCATATAAGTTTTAATGCTATACACAGTAACCATCTCATGCACAATTGTCATCTTATCTCCAGAAATTCAGCAGCTAAAAATCATGTACAATTTAACTTTTTTCTTGAAATAAAAAAAAATGAATTCGGTTTAACATTAATTCAATAATTAATTACAACTATTGGTATAGGTAAACGACACCAGAAAATTAGGAATTGCGCTAGGACTTTTAGAAGAACTTTGAGAACACCCGAATAAGAAGAAAAATGTTCTTTCTAAAGATCTAGCGTATTTCTTAATTTGATGGCTTTATTAACCGTTTAATGCATTATTTTTTATTTTGTTCAGACTTGTCAAAACTTTATGTTTGAGTCTATGTTTGTTAATTATCCACTAGAAAAAGAGTGAAAAAATAATTTGTTTCAACTGGGCATAATTTCATAATGTCAACCCTGAGTTACATAGCAAACATTGCTCATAAAATGATAATTTTAAATTATATACTTGCTTTAATGTATTTACACAGCATAATAACAAATAATCAACGGGATAATAATTTTAATAATGCTTTTAACAATTTACAGAATTAATAATTACTAACTGATAAATGTATGGACAAAACGTCAGTCGATCACATTGCAAGCAATATAAACAAAATTTGTTACAACCTCCCTGTGATAACAAATAAGAACAGAAACAGACTTCACGATCTTAAATATATGTTATGACACGTAAGTAACAGATAATACTACACCAAAAGACCAATAGCAAGCGCCAAATGGCAAAAAAAAAATAAAAAATATATCATGTAACTTCCGAGTTACACTATGCGTTTAAGGGTTATGAAGTTGCATTTAAAAGTTAAATAGCGATATATATATATATAGTTTTAGATGTATATATATATAGACATCGATATTGCCTTCTTGTTGCACATAAATAGCTATTTCCTTAGCTGGTAATGTCAGAGCTATAGTTCAACTGGAGGAATTTCCGAATGTTATTATTCAACATTTTAAAGTACATTTAAGTCAGTGTTTCCAGATTGGGGACATTTTTGTCCCCGGATTGTTGATTGTCACTGCTTTTTTTAACTAGAAATATTCGCCCTATTTAAAAATAGATTAAAAATTCTGAAATATAAAGCCAATTATATTATTTTAAAAAAGTGATCACAGTCAAATTATCTGAATTAAAAATGTCCCCAATCTGACAACACTGATTTAAGTGAAAATTGTTAAATTTCTTAAATAAGGCAAAATAAAATAAAATTATAAATATATAATTATTTTACGATTAAAAATTATCGCTACGTCATTCATTTTTTTAGCTTAATTCTTTTTTTTTAAATTTCGTGTACTTTTGGTCATTGTTTGGTAATAAAAACGCATATTTAGTTTTTTAATGCCCTAAATTTAATTTTTCATACTAATAAGTTTTCTGTATTTAATTGTAAGCACATGACGTGGAGCTGCAAAGTTACTTTAAACTCATTATACATTAAACTTAAATCGGCTACAAGTATATTACTAAAAAAATCCTTGCTGAACACAACTTAAAACCACAACGAAAAAAGTAGTAAATAAGTAAGTACAATATTAAAAAATTCATAAACACATTAAATTTTGGTTTGCGAAGTCATTAAAAATAATAAAATCTAACCAAACGAAATCTCACTGAAAGAGGAAAATAAATTTAGAAAAATGAATTTATATAAAATTAATATATTGCTAGTAATTTGCACAAGTAAAAGAATATAACGTTTTACCTTTAATTATTTAATGTTATGAATTTTGAAATTTCTCTTTGGGATGCATACGTTACTTTAAGATTTATTAATCCCTGCTGGGATAATAAACTTTTATTATTATTTAAATAACCTTTAAATCAAACTTTGTCTTGGAAGTTCATATAACGATATTAACAATATATATATATCGTAATATATATATATATATATATATATATATATATATATCGTAATATATATATATATATATATATATATATCGTAATATATATATATATATCGTAATATATATATGGTATATCTATTTCTGTGGAACACTCTTCTTCTATCCTTTTATTTTGTTGAAAATTATGTATTGAAAGTTTAAAGTTTAACATCAACGAAATAATTAAAAAAAACCTAATAAAAAGAAAGATAAACTCACATTGTGTACAACGTATGCAAATTTAGTAGTAGAATAAAAATTTGTAAGGCTTATTTTCTTTCGAAAGTATAACGCTAATGAAACATTGGGTGATTTAAAGTAATTATAGACATGAAAGTAATTTCACTTAATTAGTCTTCATTTTCCTTTAACTTGTTAAATATTAATAATATTATCACGAAAATATTTGAAGGGTTTTCTACAGTACTTTTTTACTTTATTTTGTATGTTCTTAAATTAACAGTTTTTAAATACTTTTACATTTATAAATCTCCAAAGCTTTCTTTTATATATAATACGTTTTTAGACTGTTTCTTCGTTTTTTGTTTCTTTTTCAGGATTGTTCCTTTAGCAAATTAACAAACTAAAAGTTTAAGTTTTTTAGCAACTTCTCTTTCTTGTTCCATCAGAATTAGAAAAAAAAAACTGATTTTATTTTAAACTCATTCTGTAACAACTTTTATTTAAACCTAATTTTTAATTTAATTTGCTGCTTATTTCTCAATAACATAACTATGCAAATGAATTGCGTATTTAGAATTAAAATAATTATACAAATTAACATGCAAATATCTTTTTATATTAAGCACTTTTTCGTCTATATTGTGTCAGAAGTGTTCAATACTTTTTCAGGAATTCGAATTATTAAAGGCTTAATAAGCAGTAAATTTAAACTATTTTTTTACTGTAGGAAACTACAACTACAACTACTTTATTGTAAATGTAGTTAACTAGAGTTACAACTACTTGTATCCCTTGAAGGACTTGATTATAAACCAATTAATTTTATTCCTAAATGCCTCATTGCCACCAGAATTTTAAAGCTAAATTTTGCTTTATGCAATGTACGTGAAGATAAGCTTTTATTTATTTTCATTTAATTTTTCTCGCAAATAATGGTGTCAATTAATTATATTAAGATATTTGCTTTAGAAATACTTTGTCATTTAAAGGTTTAAAAATTAGCGATTACAAAGTACTTTCAAAGTATTCACTACTTCGTACTTTCATTGTTTGTGAAAAGATTAAATTTACTCTCGGAAGACGGGCAATGTATAATATGATGGCACCTCATAATATTGAATCCGCTGGAATACTTGATATAATCCAGTGGATAACATGTGTGATATAACCTAATGCAATAACATAAGGACGCGATCGTTCCACAAATGCATGAGAGTATCGAGCAAACAGAAGAGTAAAGTCTACATAAACAATATCAGTTTCACGCATTTTAACGCCATTTGCCAGTTGTCATGGATTAGGTGGTATAAAGGCATAACATACTAAGATGACAGGTCGACTCTAGAGTGAGCGCTCCATGTTTATTTAGGAAGTTGCTTCTAACCCTTCAACATAGGCAGTGTCTTCTGGATTGGTGTTGATCTCGATCAAGCTGGTATGAGGCTGATTTGAGAAATGTGCTTTTCAGTTGCGAATCCCGATTTTATCTCAGTGCTGGTGACAAGTGCATATGTGTCTGGAAGCACGCAGGTCAGCCGTCCAATCCTGCATCTGTTACTCAGCGATACACTGCCACAACACTTGGTGTGACACCATGGAAAACGATCCGCCCTGACAGCTGATCACCTTAACTTGCAAGGTACTTTAAGGGGTCGCAGGTGCGATGGAGACATTTTGCAGCCAGTTGCAGGGCATGCTATCAAGTCACCTAAGTGACATTTATTAGCAAGATAACGCGCGGCCACATACTGCAAGTCTCTCGCAACAATGCCGAAAATGATATAATGTCCTTCGATTGTTTCCCAAGTCATCAGATCTTTAGAGAATGTTTGGGACATGTTGGAAACCCGACTGCAGTCTTCTCGGAACACCACCGAACTAGTTCATCAGTTGCTACACTTATGGCAGAATCTACAACAGAGGGACATTGATAACTTAATAGATTCATTACCTCACCGGCTTTTATAGCTGCCAAAGATGGGTTTTTAACCTATTATTTTTGCTTCTACTAGTCAATAAAACCTTATTTTTTTGTTCTGAATTTGAACTCATTTATTCATCTTCGCAAATACCATGCACTTATCAAGTTTCATGGTTATGGTTCAACTTTTTCTGAGTGCATATGTTTTTTTTTTTGTTTTTTTTTTTTGCAACAAAGTGTATTTTTCTTCGTATTATAAAAATGTGCCATATTTTCTACGCTTCTAACTTCGGGTGCCGCATAAACTAACACTACATTTTTATCTTTTTAAATACTGATCTGATTTCAAATATTTACATTTAGTCACAATATTTAAATAATCGGTATCGATGTATCAGAATTTCACATACTTTAAACATCAAATTAGCATAATATCTATTTCATGTACAGTGTCATCTGATTAATGGGAAATGATTAGTAAATATAAGTAAAGTATAAGTAAAAAATAATAAAAATATAATATAATGAAAATATAAGTAAAATCTTGTAATATGAACATCAATTTCTCAACACCAGATTAGAATGGTTTCGCAGAAATATAAAAATCCTTATTATCTTATAATAATTAAGAAGAAAAAACATAAAATTGCTCATGAATTACAGGCTTATTTCACAAATCATTAACAACGGTTATATCACTGCTTTATCAAGATTCCGTTTAAAAACTTTAATGATGCAAAACAAATATAAAATTACATATAATGACAGCAAACGATGCTCTTCTTTAAGTAATTTAAATAATTGCGCTTTTAGTTGAAAGAAACTATGTTTAGCTTCAATTTACAGCTTTGGCTATTCATTAATTTTTCTTTCTTTGTTACATAAGACTTTTCAACAAATCATTAATTTAAAGTAAATTCTTGAAAATAATTAACACAAGTTTAATCTAATTAGCACTTTTAAAAATGAATATTAAGGAAAGGAAAATAAACAAAATATGAATATTAATGTGTCTTTTTTTATTTACACTTATAAAATAACAACGATTTATGTAATTATAGCAATTTTAGCATTTTTGATTATTTAAACAAATGGGTGATTTGAAAACGCACAGAACATTCTCTGTTAAATTTTCCCGTTATCTCCAAACAAAAAAACTTTTAATTTTTAATAATAAATACAACAAGGCTATAAACATCTTGTTAAACACATATTCAAAAAACATTCTATTCCATAAAGTTATTCATATTTATCCTTTTATTTTAAAATCTGGACTCTTTTAACTTTCGAAATAAAGTTATAAATAATCACACACAAATCATAAAGATATAGTGCACTGTATAAATGTTGAATGTGTAGGGAAACGTTCAATGACATTCGCAGGTTTCCATAACATAATTATGCATTCAAGAAAATTTGAAACTTTGAAAATATTATCATAATTACGATTAAAACCGGTAAAATAAACGAAATTTGAAACTCTTGTTAATGCCATACTACGCAACTGCTGGCACAAGCAATACTCAGTCAATATCTCAGAGAGAAGTATGTCTTATTCTACAGTATAGAAAATCTCTGTTAAAATATTGAAGATTATCTTTAAAAATTCACACACATGCAACTATCACTTGAATAAGATACAGAACTTGGCTTAGTCTTTCCTCTGATATACCTTCTATACAGGGTGTCCGGTCTCAACGGTGTCCAATGGCTAATTCCTAAACCGTCAGTCATAGATATATAGTTCCAGTTACAAAAATGTTTAAAATCAGGTACAGAAATATTTTAAAAGCGATTTTGGTCAATAAAAACACTCCTTAAAAAGATTACGAAATTTAAATTTTTTTACGGTCCCTCGGTGCCATAAGTTATAGTTAGTACAATTTTCCTTTTACACTGACAAGTAATAAAAAAAAGTCCCGTTATTCTACGATTAAAATTGACCGAGTAATAGCTGTTTAAAGTTGGAGCATACTTTTGCTGCAAATTGGGGGTCATTCACAAATTCAGTCGAAATATAATTTCGTCAGATATATTAAAAAATGGTTGAGAGAAAAATTAACATTGCAATATAAATTTGAAATCTTTAATCATTCTGAGATATTAATGCAAAATATACAATTTGTAATAAACATTTAAGAAGAAAGAAAAAACAGAATTTTTGTTAAATAAAATTATGCTAAATTAACAGCCGCAATTCTTTACAAAATGATACGTATTTTAAAATATTATTAGATTACACTAGCCTGTAAAAGTTGGGTTATGTAATGTTTTTAGCTTTTGATAATTGAATCTAATGTATTCTGTACCGCTGAATCTGAAATTGACCTTCATTTTTAACCATCACAACAGGATTTTTTGCAAATTTCAAAGTTAAAATTGAATCTCCTCCCTGATATCATCGGACCACTCGGCTATTTAGCTATAAAAATCCCAGAAAAAGCAAAATTATTGAATAAATTATTGAATAAAATAAAATAAAATAAAAGTTTTATATATGATTTATAGTATGAGATTTTCGCTATATTTACGCTTTGCAAAAAAATTCTAACGTGGTGGTTAAAAATGAAGGTCATTTTCAGATTCAGTGCTAAAAAGTACGTATAAGTCAATTATCAAAAGTTAAAAAACACAACCATCGCCTCTACTTTGTAGTATCCGATTTTTGTTATTCTTTAAATTTGACAATTTATGATTTACAAAATATACTGACATGATGGTTAAAAATTAAGGTAATTTTCGGATTCATTGCTAAAAAAAAAACATAAAAGTTAAAAAAAAAAAACAACAATCGCAGTCTTGTATTATCTAATCTAAAACTTTTTTTCAAACTTCTTGGCGGTAATCTATCCGAATTTTTTTGTATTATCCTGTAAAATAAGTATAAATGGTAACCATCGAAAATCGCAATAATATTAGATTGCGCCAGTATGTAAAATGTAATCTCGATCGGATATTTAAAAGTGAGTTAAAGTTTGAGTACAAATTTTGAACTGGAAAATCATACATACGATCGTGAAGTAACATAAAAACTTATAAAAATAACATAATTTTTCTTAAAAGAAATCATGAATGAAACAGTCTGAAATCCTGACAAAATAAAACATATGTTATTTTAGCCAATCTGAAACTTAATAAATGTTAACTTAATCGTAATACGTGTGCGATTTTTTTCAAAGCGCAGATACACATGAAATAAGATCATTGAATACTTTAAGCATTTGGCATGTGACCCCTCAAAGCCAAGCAGAGCAGAAAAGTGGCATAATACAAAACTCGCTCAATTTTAGTGTTATATGAATGGAACTTTTTTTGTCTTACTTGTCAGTGTAATAGGAAAATTTTACTAAATATAACTTATAGGACAGGGCACTGTATAAAAATTTTAATTTCGTAATTTTTTAAGAAATGTTTTTATTGACCCAAATAGCTTTTAAAATATTTCTTTACCTGATTTAAAACATTTTTATATTTGTAACTATATGTCTATGACTAACGGTCTAGGAATTAGCTATTGGGCACCGTTGAGACCGGGCACTCTGTGTAACATTACAGCATCTTAAGGCTGTTCTCAAATTCAAACTGGCTACATTCTAACAGGTTTCTTCATTTAATTTCGATAGATATATTTCTAATTGGTAGATGTGTTTATTCGGAATTTATGTAATCGATTTGTTTTTTCCATTTTCTGATAAATGAAGCAGAATTTTCAGAAAAGGATGTCAAAATTGGAGTTTTGAAGGTAGTTTCAAGATGGTTTATTTCGAAAGTTAAATTTTTTGTCACAGATTTATACTGAACTTCCATCGTAACTCACTATATTGCGTGAAACATTTTTAAAAATCCAAAAGCGTTTTTGGCTTAATAAATGGAAAGTTAAAAATGTGTCTAATATACTTGATTTTCGAAAGATTAAAGATTTTTTGTATATTCGTATAAATGAACAAAATGTTATTGGTTCCAGTGTTAAAAACTCCAGTTCATTTGTGAAGACATATGGTTGATTCTATGTTTTGTTACTTTTATTGTGACTTTATTCTTTGATATCGAAATTATAAGAGTGACGACATACGGTCAATACAATTTATTGGTGGATGCCAATCATGTTGGCAAAACTGCCATTATCGGAAACCTAATGTTTGCCGATTTCTTTAAATTGTCTGATACAACTTGACTGTACGGCTATTTCCTATTTTTAGATTTTGTATTGCCGTAGTTTAAACAAGTATTTTAATCTAAACATGTTTCCGATACATACATCGCCACGCTTGGGTATACAGAATCTCTAATATAGGTCCGATTTTAAATGGTGTCTGTACGATATCCATATTGCTGTGATTAATCTATTAACAGAGAAAAGTAATGTTGCCAAGAAAACAATATACAAAGCTTTGATATACAAAGGTTTAAAACCGTCCACATTTTTACCCTTAGATAATTTCAACACAAAAAAGCAAATTGCTGTCATGCCAACAGATAACTTTCATTAATATGGAAAATTAATATTAAGTTCTGAGTTGTTAGATCTTTATAGGCGCCTTAACTGGTAAACAAGTATTATAAATCTTCGCAAATGCCTTAATTTTCTTTAGTGAATCTCATACAACATAATATGAAAGCACTCTTTATAAATCATTTTGTCAAAAATATTTTAAACCGCCAACTGTTGTCAGTCTTAATGTTTCATTATAAGACTTTAATCTTAATTTAAAAATACAAATTCGCTGTGAATTAGATAACATAAATAAATCCTAAAATAGTTACAATGAAACATGTTCTTTCACATGTTTGGTCACAAGTGCAACAAAGCAAACTGGGATAATATACTTCACTAATAATGACTACTAATGTAATAAATGACTGATAATGTATTTCATAAAGGCAACATTTTCCATATTTTCTTTTTTTCTGTGACATATCTTACGATAATGAAAAAAAAAGTACAACAGTACTTATTAGGTAGCTTTCATTACAAAATCTACCTATTGCAGACGTTCGGAGGAAAACGATTCTGAAAAATGTTGGTATATTTTCACCGATCATGACCCCTAGACCCCGAAACCACCCTCCGTTCAAAATTGATATTATATATATATATATATATATATATTAGGGTGGTCACAAGAAATCAATTTTCAAATTTTTTCGGGGGAACCCCCCAAAAAGTTGCCAATTGACTAGAAAATGGGATTGGCTAAGTTTCAGCTCATTTGGATAATATTAACCCGTGCCTCATGGAGGTTTAAGTTTGAAAAAAACGTGATTTTTCGCAAAAAAAATGCAGTTTTTCCTTCATGAAATGAATACAATTAAACCTAGGAACATAATGCAGATCTCATTTTATAAAAAAAAGTTTTGCTTTGAAGAACCACATACGATTTTTTTCTAAAAATGTATAGATTTAAAAATATGCGCATTTTTCAGGACCAGACTTCACCTGAATCCTAAAAATTGACTTTTTATGAAAACGCGAAAAAAAAATTTGTAACATTGCATTTCATCTGCTTTCCACCTTTTGTTTTCCTTTTTTTCGTTTTGTGAAGTCCAATAAAGTGTTTGATTAAAGAAAATTCCAAAGAAAAGGAAAAAAAATCGAATTTTAAACTGAAAGAATTTTTTTAAAAAAGGGAGGGCAAAGGAAGTATAGAAATGAGAGCAAATAATGCTCAATTGCATTTTATTATTAAAGTTGTGTTACAAGAAAGGTGGCATAATAAAGAAAATAAATTATTTTCCCTTACAACTGTCACGTTAACACTTACCGGCACAGAAAAATTCTGTTCGTAAAAGGATGAAATGATGGTCTACCCCGGAATTTACAAACGACATTTTTAGAAATTAAAATCACATTACTTTAACCTTTCATTGTAAAAGCAAAATTTTATTAAAATATTCTTCATGCCGTTTGTAAGTTTGGAATTAAAATTAGGTGGTTCCGGCGTGGAACACTGCGCCGGAAAGGATTGAAGTGGTAATGGTTTAGATAAAGTGGCTTATATTGACTTTTTTTACCAAAGTATTATCTAAAAATGAAAATGCAACTTGATCCGAGTTAAGATACCAAAGGCGGTTTGTCATTTTAGCAAGTGCTTTGTCTGTAACCTATTTATAAAATTTTCTGTAGTGAACAAGTGATTTTATTATTTGCAGGTCTTGAATTGGGGGCTAAAGTGGCAGTGGAAGTATTGAAACACGCTTTTGCATAAATATTGATTAAAAATAAGAAAAGATCTCTGATACCTTCTTTTTCTAAATTTGTTATTGAAAGATGATCCCTGAAACAATATATTTTAAGAGAATGAATGGCCTGTGCCTCCATCCATCTGACATGATTAAAAGTACCAGGTGCTTTGACTCTTTATAATTATCCCTGAGCTGTTAATTTTTAAGAGTTCCTGTAAGAAAATTTGAAATTTCTCCTGAATTAACTATTTATATCTAGTATTTCATCTTCAGTAACATTTGTATACTTACTCTGGTTTAATTTAGACTACCCAATCAGAATTGTTTTTTTTTTTTAATATCTGAACAACAGTTCTCTCTAAATGGGAATTTTAAAATCTGTTTTTGATAAGCTCAGTTTTTTGTTTACGAAACAGTTATTTGCAGAGCCGATGTCTGTGGTTAGCTAGTGGTGTATTCTAAGTCTAGCAGCTTCTCTGACGTTCAGTTCATTTTGAGAATATTATAAAATAAAATGCATAAAACTTGACAATTACTTATCTGCTTACTGTCGATGATTTGATGAGACGTGGCCAATTTAAAATATCTTACATTTCTGCCATCATATCATGAGGGGCAAGGGGTTTTACGGAATGTTTCGTCAATTCTAAAAATAGATAACAATAACAGATAACAAAAACAGCCTTGTAATAGAAAGAGAAATTCAGAGGTTCAACTGCAACACAAATCGAGAAGCTATTTCTTACTAGATACAGAACTAGATAACTAATAATCAATTATAATTCGTGAAGTATTTTTAAAGTTACAAAAATTGTTCACTTATTTTTGCCTATTAATAAAAATGACACAAAAAAATTATCAAAAGTCATAAAATTTTTAATTTGTCATTTTTTACCTATGTTTCAAAAATGCAGAGTTTGAGGGTATGGTTCACTAGATGTCCTGAAAAATACTAAATGTTCATTAAATATAAGTTTTCATGAGAGTAAAAGTTCAAGGCATCAACAGTTTCTATGAAATAAAACAAGAATCAGGTTTCTAAGACAAATATTTTTCACGTAAGGAAAGAAAAACGACAATTTTTTGCCAAAAATTGCAAATTTTTAAGAATTCAACCTCGATGAGGCACGGGTTAATATTACTTATTTGAGCTGAAACTTTGCCAATCTCATTTTCTAACTAATTGGAAACTTTTAGGAGGGTCCCCCCGAAGAAAACGTTAAAATTTTTTTCCCCATGTTGCTTGTGACCACCCTAATATATATATATATATATATATATATATATATATATATATATATATATATATATATATATATATATATCCATATAAATATATATCTGATCTTTGTCATACTGTAACTCTCGTATTTATGAACCGATTTGGATAAAATTTCGTGTGTACATAGTACATACCAATGTCTCGACCGAGTTCGTTGGCCAGCTTCCTCCACCATCTTGTTTCAAAATGGCGGCCATTAAAAAATAAATAAATAAAATGAAGTACAAAAAATAATATCAATCGTAAAAGATTTTTTTCTTACGTGTTTGAGCTTGATAGGAAGATTCCGGAGCATTTTTTTCGTCTATATCTTAAAAAACGGTTGAGTTATAGCACTTTGAAATTCTAGTGTCACTGACATTTTGAAACGATCTGATTTTTGTCACACGATAACAAGCGTATTTATGAACAGATTTGGATATAACTTGGTGTATACATAGTACATACCAATGTCTCGACAGAGTTCAATGACCAACATCATCCGCCATCTTGTTCCGAAATGGCGGCCATTATTATTTTTTTTTAATTTAAAATGAGGTACAAAAAAATTAGAAATTCACAAAGATTTTTTCCTTATGTGTTTCACCTTGATACAAAGATTTCGGAGTATTTTTCGTTTCGTCTATATCTTAAAAGATAGCTGAGTTATAGCACTTTGAATTTCTAGCATGGCTGACATTTTGAAACAATCTGATTTTTGTCACGCGATAACACGCGTATTTATGAATCGATTATAATGTGATAAGGCATGTGCATAGTACATAGCAATCTCGCGGCCGACTTCGTTTGCTAACTTCATCCGCCATCTTGTTTCAAAATGGCGTCCATTTAAAAAATTTAAAAAAAATTAAAATGAGGTACAAAAAATTAGAAATCGAAAAAGATTTTGTCCTTGTGTGTTTCAGCTTGTTACAAAGATTCAGGATCATCTTTTGTTTTGCCTTTATCTAAAAAAAAAGGCCGAGGTATAGCAGATTAAATTTCAAATGTGTGTGACATTTTGAAAAATCTGATTTTTTGCCTACAACAGCACTCGTATATATCAACCAATTTAGATATGAGTGAGCATGTGCACAGGAATTACTAAGGTCTCGACCAAATTCATTGGTGAGCTTTCTTACACCCATTATGTTGTTTTAAAATGGAGGGATATCACCGATAATTCGGGTTAATATAATTATTAATATAATTCGGGCTATCACCGAATTTGGCGACAAAATATAAATCACTTTAATAAAACCAGCTTTGATAACGCTGACTAATTTCGCGAAATTCTCATTCATATTCAATATTGACAAAAATTAGTATTTAACCTTCTATAATCGGGTTCCACTAATTGGAGCTCCGTGTGTTTGAATAATATAAGCTGGCTTTTAAAAAATAAAGAATATAAAAGCTACCTCTTCCTCCCGGCATTAGCCGGAAGGAATTTTTTTTAACTTCAACTACACTTAATCTTCCGTTGACCAGGATCAATAGATTTTTTTATATCTTCTCTCATTTAAAAGGAATATTTTTTCTCGCGCCTGATAACACAGGGTTTAATACGGTCACCATCTTGCCTACTATTGCAGCTCACGAGTTCGATTTTCTGCAAGTTGAACATTTAAATAACTTTGAAAAGATTTACTTACAACCCAAAAATTGATGTTAAAGCCTATCACAGATATTTATTTAATCGCGTGAAACAACTGATGTCAGTATGGCAATATAATCAACATCATTATGTGAATCGAATTTGTATTTTTGTTTTAAATTATTTTATACATTTGTGAACACCTATTTCCAAACTTTTAAATTTAACCTTTTAATGGAGTGTTTGCATTTGAAAATTTAAGTAAATTGAAATATACAGAAATATCATTTACGCTTCTTATTTATAAAATTAGTTTTTTCTTTTGTGAATTTAGAAAAGAAATATATTTTTGTATATACTATTTTTAAATATGATAAAGCACTTGTTTTTCTCAAAAAAAAAAAAAAAAAAAAAAAAAAAAGAAGCTTAACTAGATTTTTTTATTATTGCTAAAGAATTGCTTTAATTATAAAAAAAAAGGCAATTTTGATTTTCTGCATTAAGTATTATCTTATATTGCTAATATACATTTAATATGTTAGATAAGATTGTTTGCTCGAATGCAAAACGAACGTTTTTAAAAGTCAAAATTAGCGTATAATTTAATGAGAAATGTTATTCGTATTTATACAATATTAAGGTTTTAAAAATTCACTTTTCCGTTAGTCTTTCTCTTACTAAGTGTATTACCTTAAATGAAATTATAAAAAGCCTTTTTTAATACTTTTTTAATTTACCTTTCTCACTGTAAGTGAAAGTTTAAATTGATCTCGCTTGTATTTAAACTTTAAAAAAGATAATTATAATCTTTAAAATTGATAATTATAAACTTTAAAAATGATAATCATAAATTGCATTTACTCAATAGTTTCAAGATTTAAGGAATTAAAATACTTACAATTAAATTATGAAAATGGCTGAAGTGATACATGGACATTTTTGTTAAAAAACATATTTTGATATTTGTGTAATAGAAACAGTCATATTTGTTTATACAAAAACTATAATCTAATTTACGCTATTGCTTCACATATTTTATATAAATATGAGATTCAGTTTCTAATTTTATAAACTAATGAATATGAGAATATAACTTACATTAAAAAATATGATATAATCATGCTTACTTTTGAGACGTAAGGGAATAAACTAAAAGGACGAATTTATCTTATACTGTACACTAAGGAATGTGAAGATACTGTACACTAAGGAAAATGTACACTAAGATTAAATGTCCGTCGTTAAAAATCAGAATAAGTGTATAAATTACTTTCATCAAAACTATTTTAAATTATTTTTAAATATAAATAAATTAAAAAGACATATTAAATGCGATATTTAATAAAATTAAATAAGCAACATTAATATCACGTAATAAAAATAAAAAATACATATATGTATATATATATATATATATATAATAGACGTCTCATTTTCTTTATTCAAGATCCTCATCAATGGATAACTGGAGCTGTTGTTTACAAACACTCAACAATTTGCCATTAAAAAATATTAAATCGCCATAAAGTATACGTCGGGTAGGACCACATATTATGGTGGAATTTTACATGCTTAGTTTAAGGGAGTTTTCTGTAATCGTGTAAACTAACCTCTAAAAAAATTCTAATTTTAAAATTATTGTACTGGATTTAATTATTATAATTATGTTAATTATTATTTTAAACGGCTTATTCTTCAACGTGAACACGGGTAATTAACAGCTATCGTCATGAATTGATATTTGTCTTCATGAGGCTCTTGTCTGAAGCTGAAAACGTTACTGTAATTTATTTTATTATTTTGTTGCTAGTAGATACTTTTGATGCGTTCGTACTGCAGTCTTTGAATTTATTTACTCATACATTTTCCATTAATTTGTAATTAACTGCAATTCTTTTAATCAATCTTTTTAAACGAAATATCAGTAAACTATGTCAACAACCTGTTAAAAATCTTACGCGTTATAGTTCATGTATCATTGCGCGTTTTGTATGTGCATAGAAAAAAGGTTTTAGGCATCAGATATAATATGTATGATGATATTTAACCTAAAAGTATAACGAAAATTCAGTATGGAATATCAGATTTATTCAAAAAATCGCATCCAGTGATACCTCATTCATTGTTGTACACTACATATTAATTAAATTCTATATGCGATGTTATATGTGGGAAGAAAATCCTATTCAATGATCCATCATTCATCATTGTAAGTTTCATATTAGTTTAGAAAATAGGATGTTAACTACAGAAATAATATATATGACGTGATATTAATGTGTTTTTTAATTTTATGATATTAAATGCGATCTTATTATTTAATTTTTGTTTTAGATGTAACATGTTTAGTTATTTAAAATTAAATAAATTGAATTTGCACAAAATGCTTTCTTTTTTATTTTATTGTCAAAATTGAATATTTTAAAAACTTTCTTTGAAAGGTTTTTATCTGATAACTCTCTGTAAAGAGAGACAGAAATTAAGTTAATTTTATTACCTTTTTAAATATCATATGAATAAATCGCATTAACTTGCATCCAGCTGCAAGTAAGAAATTTTGAAAGAAGCAGAAGAAAATTCATTATTGCCTTTCTCTAAAAAATATATTTTAAAGAATTATGTGCATTTTGTTAAAAATATCTAATGCTTTTAAATCGATCTAACATTCCTCACCGATTTTTCTTTTATAAATAACTACTACAAACACTACAAATGGATAGGATTAACTTTGTTTCGTGAAAGTGTATTCCTTTCAAAGTCGATCCTATTCACCAATTTAAGTACTTTTTTAAAAACGTATGTGTTTACATTACATACCATAAACTATAAAACGAGCCATAAAACGTACCGTAACAAGTAAAAGTTAAATTTAGAAAATCAAAAAACCCGACTGCGTATAAAGCGAACTAATTAATTATTTCTCATCAATGTGAAACTATATTTTATATTACTGACCTATTATTTTCACTTACTTGTACTGATGCCTTTTAAGTTGTGTTTAATTGTTAGTTCCTATCTATAAACACTGTTTTGATGAGGCCTATAGATGTCTATGAAGGTTAGAGTTGTAGTAAAGCTAGAGATCCTCTTTACAGAACTTCCAGGTTGTGTAAAATTTAAACGGAGCTTCTGACTGTAAAATAGTCAATGAAACATCGTCTTAATTTTGAAAGACCTATCCAATGATATGCCACTCAATAGGGTACGTATTTTTTTTGTTTCTACCGCCATTTTGAATTTATAAAAACCAAATCTAGCCTATAACAATCGGACGGTTAAGCCGCATCGATAGAGACCTCATTCATTAAAATCCATCCAGCCGTTGGGATGATTCGAGGGTATAAAGAAATCCACATATCCATATACGCGTGAAACACATAACCCTTCTTGGCAGTCGGGTAAAAAAAAAAAAACTATTACCTTGAACATTATAATGCATAAATAAGGGATTTTTAATGATATCTGATAGCTCCTTTTTATATTAACACTTTAAAAGCTACCTTTTAAATTTAAATTAGACTTCTTTGTATAAATTTTAAAAAGTTCAAATGTACTGTAGCGAGTGAGGGATTGCAATCCCTTTCACCCTGATTTCAATCGATTTTTAGATTTTTCTTAAATGAGCTTTCTTTATAAAAACAAAAGTTTAGACAATTTATTTATTATGGATAATTAATGTTTTAAAGTACTTTTCAAGATGACAGAAAAATCAATTGCTGTTTTTCGCAAAAAGGTTCTTAAGTTTGTCTGTTCTCACAATCAAAAGAGGATACATACTGGCCCATTTTTACATTCATTTTAATTCTTAAACGTGTAAATAGTTAGGTGCTCTTATTCAAAATCTATATAATCGGAATACATTTTTCATTATTTGGTAAAGGCAGAAAATGCTTCAGAAAATAATCACAAATTTAGCGTTTTGAACCGAATTACTGGACGCGACCGAGCTAGAGAGGTGAAAAACGGACGTGAAATGACCATAATTGCTTATAACTCGATAAGAAATTTATTTATCAGATATTGGAAATCGTCATTCGATCCCAAATTGATTCAAGAGTCAGACCACCCAATTTTATGCTTTTCCCTTTAAAAAGGAATTAAAAAATGTCGCAGAAAGTTTCGCGTTGTTGAGCAAGGGATCTGAGAACAACGTGGAGAACGTGACAAAACGCACTACGTTGCGTATAAAAATGCATCTAAAACTATAAAAATGCCAAAAAATGATTTAAAGGGTATAACTTGAACTCTAATCATTTATATGAAAATACAGAAACACGCGTTTTTAGGCTAAATATAAATTTTATGTTTGTAACGGGATACGATATCTGAATATGAAATAGATATGTTTTACGTATTATGAATAGAAATATTTCAAAGTGAGATTTTACTGGAAGGAAAACACGTACCGTCATACATGTACTAACTTATCAAAATGAAAGAATAATTCACTTACATCAATGTTTTTATGCCGGATTGTTTTAGAATATTCGACATATGGTAATAGAGAAAGCAACATTCAAAATTCAATATTTTAGATCTCTGAATATATTTGAATATGATATTTGTAATCACTTAAGTTTCTAGTATGTGAAAGTATAGTTTCTTGTATATTCAAAGTACGTCCTTATTGAAATTACAGCACCTAATATTTTACGAATAAAATTAATTTAAAGAATTCAAAATGAAACTGGCAACATTTTAATATATTTAGATGGTGGTATTTAATTATTTAAATTAATATTATATACTATATTAAAAGTTTAAAATAAATTTTACTCTCCATGAAATTCGAATATAATTTCTTGTGTGTCTCGCATTTTTCAAAGTTTTCATTATACTATTCACAATGCAAAAAAAAAAAACAAAGTGTGATTAAACATTTTGTTTTACATATAATCTAAGATTTAATCGGTTATTGAAGAAACGTCTGCTGAAAATTATGCCTGCGCGCATAGCGCCTGCGCACTTATACCCGAAATGTGACTTTTTTTAAGTTCATACAAAATGATGTCAAACGGATAAAACACGTTTTTATCTTATTGGATAAACGTCATGTTTTTCTCCAAATGTAACATGATGATACTATTAACAATTAAAAAACGCCTTTTTTCTATGATGGGATAAATGAAACATTGTAAAGGGGAAAAAAATAAGATTTTTGGAATGGTACAAAAAAAGTTACATTTTCTGACAATTCAGAATTATTTTTAGTATTTAAAACAATTATGTACTTTTCAACACTTAGTGAAAAATAAAAATAAATGGAAAGAAATAACTTCTATTAAATACATTCCCATTTTTCGATACAACACATTTTATGTTATTAAGAAAAAAAAAAAAAAAAAAAAAAAAAAAAAAAAAAAAAAACATTGCTTTTAAGACTAAAAAAAATCAAACATATTTTTTTTAACAGATTTTGATTATTTTTAGACATTTTTAATATTTAATATTTTTTTCAATTTACACAGTGCTGTCATTGCGTTTAGAAATTAACCAAAACTCTAGTAAAAAAGATTTGTTTGAATGTTTTTTTCTTCAATATAAAAAAACATTATTGTATATCAAAAGCTGTAACTATTATTGAAAAGTAAATGGTTTCTAAAACGGCTGTTTTACAAAACTGAAGTTTTTTGCATTTACTTTTTTTTTAATTTCCATGTGAAATATTTGAAAACAAAACATTGTAAATAATAAAAATCAATAAACTTTTGTGTTTAATTTAGTTTGTTACTTTTTACGTAACTAGGGGGCTCTGCCCCCTACGAGCTACGCTCGCCAACCCCCGTCCAGACACCGCAGACTCTAAAAGTACGCTAATTTGATCGGCTTTAAAAAGATTTCGGAAGATTGAATTATAATTTAAAAACAGTGGCGATCTCCCTATAAACGGATTTCTATTCATTTCTCTTTGAATGTGGAATTTTAAGGCCAAATCCGCTGCAGTACTACTTGATGAACCCGTCGACCAATTTCGCCAAATTATATAAATCGCCAAAGCACTCGCGAATTATATAAATTCACATAATTTTTATTTTAAATAACGAAAGAACAAATAAATTAGTGCAACATTAATAAAAACACAAATAAAACTTCGAAATAAAAATAACTTGATGACGTAGACACGTGTAACTTGCTTAAAGTCAAGTTAATGTGACATTTACGATCAACCATTATTGGCATTTAAACTTATAGTTTGGCGAATGATAGATTTTTGGTCGACGGGATAACTAAGTAGTACCAAAAATACATATGTCAATCGCTGTTTTCGTCTTTGACTTAGACACGTGTAACAACATTTCAAAATAAGCTAATATAAAAGGAATTAAGTAAACAGTCTTTGTCTCCCGGTATTTTTTAACAAAGCGAAAAGAAAGTTCTTTTAAATAAGACTTTTTAATTTAATCGTTTTTAATCTGACGTAATTTTGACCAAACTATTCTTTCTCTTTTTAATATTCACGTGAAAATGCTTGTGTTAGAAATGAAATATTATTTGCGCTTTCCTAACAAAAATAGTTGAAAAGTATCCTCTCAAAATATCAAATAAATGTCTAGCGCAATTTCTGAATTTAAACCTTTTTGCAATATTATTTTGTATTCATTTTATGTAATAACTGTAATGTGACGTAACTATGAGGTAATTTCTCCTATTTAAGACTTCTAACGCTTGTTAATAAATTTATTATTTTACAAATTCCTTTCTCCCTTAAAATTCACGTGTAATTATAGTTTTTATGACGTAATTTTTAATAAGTTCCTGCTTTTTGTACATAATTATTTACTTCTAATTCCAAATGTTTTTTTTCTGTTTATAATAGTCACGTGTAAATAAATTTTTAATTTATTTACAAGTATAAATATTTTTTTTGAAGCAAACATTATTGTTTCCACTGTTTATACAGTTGGCAACAGTTTAATTAATATCACTTTCTAAAATCTGTAAGAAATATCTCTAGAAATGCTGAAAATTTGAATTTAAAATAGAAATAAAACCTTAAAAAAATAGTCAAATTAAAAAAAGAAAAACAGTCTGCACACCGGGAACTTCAAATGTATAAAATGATCTAAAAATGATTAAATTCCTATGAATAGTTTTTGCTCCTATAAAATTTTTTTAGTGGAACGATTTTGTCCAACTTTTGCATTAAATATCTCTTAAAATAATTCTTCGATTTGAAAACTGTCTGCCTCAGCGTGTTTATCAAACATTTCTGTATCATACTACCGATTTTCATATTTTTGTATGCATTATTTTTCTTAATATTAACGAAGAAAGACTTCCTGTCACAAAAAATTCAAAACCGGCGGCGGTGACAGCGGTAGTTACTTTTTTTTAGAATAGAGAGAAACCATTTTTAATGAATAGGCGTTGTTCAATTTTTTACATAAATTTTCATCATGATTTGAAGTTTTTGATACTTCTTTTTTTGTAAATAAAAAATTTAATAAAAAATAATATTCGTAAAAAAATTAACTAATTTTTCTGTCATTAAATTATATGAAATACTTTTTGCCCGAGTTGATTCTGAAATACAATTTTTTTTTTCATTCACAGATAAACGTATGTGTATACTTTTAATTAAAAAAATTTTCATGAAATTTATCTGCGTTTTTATTTTTTTAAATCGTAAATTACATTTTATAACAACATGAATGAATAACAAGTAAATAATTAGGAGACATGATGGACCTATTATTTAGTGACACTCACGTTTAGTTTTCTAATTTTTATAACAGAAATTTTTATACTTATTAAATTCTATGTATTATACTATTTATGGCAGTCTCAATTAGGTTAAGTTCAAGACGAACGCATTTGCATCAAGACGAATTATTTTCTTTAAAAAAAAAAAAAAAAAAAAAAAAAAAAAAAGATCAGACGGAATTGAAGAAACTGTGTGAAAGTTTGCAAAATACAACTGACAGTCAGAAGACTTACATTTTCGAAATAATAAGCTTTATAAATAGTACAATTTCAAATACAGGGTTCTACTAATCTACAAATTAGTTGGACAATTTCGTAAGTTAAGAACTTTCGAAATATTAAATGAAATTAACTAGTTGAAAAGTTAGACTAGTAGTAATATTGCCAAAGTTCATTCATAGATGGCGCTAGGTGTGATAATTAACGCTATCGTTTAGCGAGCGGAGGTGTTATTCAATGGCCACCACGATCACAAGATCTTTCACTGCTTGATTTCGGTGTATGGAGTTTTGTAAATGATCAAGTGTACAAGCCGCCGCTTCTTGCATCCATTCCTGAAATAAAATCACGAATCTGCACTACAATTAATTTCATCGACGGAAACATATTGACAAATCTGTGACAAGAAATGTTAACCGATGGGACATTTTTAGGGTCATGAAAGGAAGTCACGTCGAACATTTGTGATAATGGTAACCATGAACTATTTTTCTATCTTACAACAATATGTACTTTTTTTCCAGTCAGTTCCACTCAATAAATCATTCTTTTTACCCAAATGATTTGTATACACCCTGTATACTAATACAAATATAAGTGTGTTTTGAAAATTATTTTGGGTAAAGCATCGCATTTTAATTTATTATCACATTTGTATTGAATGTGATTATTTAACTTGTCTCTTCACAATAGTCCAGGCATAAACTAAAGCCTTTTTTTAAGTACAGATCTAAACGTGTATGATCTAATCACGAATTTCAAGCTAGAAATGAAACACTACTTGTTCTCCCAGAGTAAAGTTGGAAAGTGCTCCATAACCTGTCTCGCTATGTATGATTTTCTTCTTGTTTAAAAATACTTGTGTTGAATAATAGATCATTAGATTTCTTAGAAGTCACATTGAGAACATTAATGAAATAAACGTAATCTATTCAAATGCTTAAGAAAAGATCTCATGCAATCTTTCAAAATAGAAAAAGTAATTACTCTCTTACGTCAAGAAAAAATGTATTGTATATGTATTCGCTTTGAGAATAATAAATCTCTAAATTACTCATGGCTTAAAACAAAGTTATCAACTATCATTACTGTCATAAAAATTACCTTCTCCCCTATAATGATCAGCTGATATAACATTATGTTTCCAAATCGTCTCATAATATCTTCTAAATATGATTCATTCAGACTTTTTTTCTCAGGCACATAATCGTATTATTTCCCTTCGTCGTTTCCCATTAAGTTAATTCTTTTCGTTTCAATTTATGACGTTATACTTTGTAATCAATTATTGTTTTATTGGCGAATATAGCAAAAGATGTTTATGGAAAAATTCTGTAAATCGTCGCTTGAAGGGATAGAAAGGTAATGTGTCATAAGCCAATTAAAACGCATTAGATGTAAATGTATTTACTTTTTCGAAAAAGCATTTAGAAGCAGTAAACTGTGCATCTTTAATTCGATTATGAAAATGGTAAATAATATTTAACATTGAGATTTATTGTTCTACCAAACGATTGATAAAGTTCAATGTATAATTATAGTACTTACATAATGTAAACTTTCATTTAATTTTACAGGCACCGGATACTTTTTTTGTGTAATAAGGTAAAAGAAACACATTACTAAGTCAATGATAAATATTTCGAATATGGTAATTTGTGTTAAATTTAGCATTTCCTTTACAGAATACGTCGTTATAGAATGAAAATATATTGCATCGTTCTGCTAATTTTACATTTCAGTCTCTGAAAAATTCAATTTTTCTTGTAGAACTTTATATTTCATTTGTAATAAAACGCATAGACTAGATACTAATATATACATATTTTTATATGAACAAATCCGTTTTTTCTTTATTATTTGTCTGTTAAATTTCTTCAGATAATACAAATGAAGTTCAATTTTGTCTATACGAAGTTATTTTTTTTATGAAAAGGCTTCATGAACAGAAGAAAAATTTCAAAGAAAATACCTTCTGGCTGCCTTCATTTGCTTTTTCGTTGTTTAAATTTCCTTAACTTAAAAATGTGTACCTTTTGAGTTTTTTATTGAAAGTTTTAACTATTTGAAGCAACATCATTACCTCTACGAATAAACGAAATTTTCTATAAGAAGATTCGTGTGTGTGTCACGGCTTGTGTGTTAAATCAAAAGGATTTGCACTAAGGAAATTTTAAAGTAACTTTTTTTGTGTTTATGGATTTCTACAACTCCAAACTTGTGTGAATGAACGTCTTTCTTACTGATACATAAAATTTCAATGAAAAGTCTGGACGAATATAGAACTGCATAGTCTATAGGAATGTAATTTACTTTTTATTTCAATTTCGGAAATGCTAGGCTATTATCTATAGAAATTGGGAGAACTTCTAATAGTTCAGAAAAAAGAAAATTTATTCATGGTGAATTAAAAACAAAAATAGGAACTTCTTGTTAAAAAGAAAATAAATCAGGAGTAAACTCTCAGCTTATTTTCAAATTTTAAATATTCTTTATAAAATATCTTACGAAATTCTTAACAATTTCAGTCACAGTGTATCTACTAGTGAATATCTGCTATGTAGGCTTATTTCATCTAGGTGAATGATTTAATGAATTTTGTGAATTGAATAAGTAATGGGGGTGGAGCGTCAAAATATTTTTTTAATTTCAAAATCGACCTGGTGTCAGGAAGTTGTGTGTTGTATTGCTCATTATGTAAAAAAAAAAAAAAAAAAAAAAAAAAAAAAAAAAAAAAAAAAAAAAAAAAAAAATCAGCCTTCTTAGTTGATATATTCATGGGCCCCAAGGGGCGCAAAATTCCCGAATTTTAGCTAAATTACGCGAATTTCCCCGAATTGTAATACCAATTAAAAAATTTAATTTGTTATTATACCATTGAAGATAAAATAATATTAGGTTCATTATAGCATGTTAAAAACTTCGAATCACTTGAACATCATCTTCTTGCGCTCCAATAGAGTAATAACATTATGAAATGCAACAAAATGTGACTTACTTGAGGTTTACTTGTAGATACTGTTAGATAATAAAAATTGAGATATACACAAAACTTTCAAATTTTTATTAAATTTGACTATAATATGATATATTATATGTTTATTTTGCATGTTTAAATTTCACTAATTAATGAACACCAAATAATTGTAATAGGTAAGAGTAATACGAATTTTTAAGCACTTTCTGTTTTATTGTTTAATCGCGTTTTGTATCAAGTCTTCATACTACAACGGGACTCAATTTCAGTCCGACTGAAGCTGTCCCTTCTTTCGTATCCACATAGTGCTTCAGAAGCTTCTGATACTAATTTAAAATTTCTCTCAGTTGCTTGCGTGCGACATGGCAATTTCAACAGGCTTGAAAATTGTTTCAGAATCTTCCCCTAGTGCACCATTCTTACAAAATTCAATTTCATTTTTTTTCAAATTCTTGGTAATTGGATGCTCCATTCGTTCTTTTACATCTCTCTGTAATCTTTTGTTCCCATGAATAAAATTGGCATTGTCAACTACTGGAAAATTTATTTTTGGAGCCCTAAACCTTCTTACATTTATTTTTTGTAGCTGTCTTCGCTCTAATCTCTCGCTGTTTTTATGTGTCTAAATGCGACTTCCCTAATGTGCTACCTATCGTCTGTTAGCACAACAAGGAGTAAGTTTTCCTCAAAAGCGAAATAGCTGTTTGTCTAGATCACATTATCTTATTTATTTTAAATTATCTCTTATTATTTATATGGCTCTAGATACCTTGATTTATTTATTAAAGCCCATAAATGTCTAATTCCATCAGAACAATATGGTTTAGCCTTTAACAGAAACCAAATAGGTGCATAGACTTTCATCACATACTCGCACATGATACAAAGATTCATTGAGGGTTTCTCACTTGAAATGTAAAGACGCAAAAGTCTTATAACTGTGGTTAACCATCTTAAATGATTTTATAGTCCGAGTTTCTTCAATGGAAATTCTGTATTACTGTCACCTGCTGAAACAATGCACAATACTTCGTGAAGTATTCATTGTTCGCTGCTTAGTTCTGAAAAAAATACAGCTGGAAGTTAATTTCCCTTTATTGGGATAAATTTCACCAATGGTAAATTTTCAGACGTTTTAAGGGATTTCCCATTAGGTCCTGACTATGAACTTGGCCCAGAAGTCTCTGCATCCAGATGTTGAAGTAAATAACGGAGAGACAACTCATTTATATGTAACATGCAAATAAGGCACTGAAGAGGGCGTTCAAGCTAACTTCAATCAATCTTATAACTCCATTATCTACACCGGTATTGACGTTAGTGCCATCACAACCTATTTCCACAAGATCATTTATCGCTAGTTCTTTTCTGTTCAAATGTTCCATAATTGTCTCTTTGGCTAGAAAGCATACCATTAGCAGGTGTAACATGAACAATATGAGTAGCACCAGGCTCGTGTAACAGTGATACATGTTCTTAGGATGTTTCGGAAGTTATTTCCTACTTTTTCTTGAATCAACGTATTGTCCTTACTACCATTGAAAATCAATCCATTTAAGCGAAAATTCTGCTCTCATGATGACATATCCTGCTTTAATTTCTTACGGTCCCATCTTACTTCGTTTCTGTCAACTACCTTTGAAGTATCAGTATCGTGAGCGATGTCAAAGTCATTCAACACAGCCCTGGGAACTGCTGCAGCTACACGATCGGATATGCCATACTTATCACACATCATCGCCAAATTTGGGAGAGGTAAAGGAATTTTGGAAGTGGTGGCACCGTGTATTTCTTCAGTGTCAGACAAATTTTCTTCAGTATTGCACTTCATACAAATTCCTATTGCAATCGTCCTTTGAAGTTGACTTTGGTTGATTTTGTAAATTCTTTGCGGCAATTTCTTTGTGTGGGTTTCGGTTCTGGATTTTTTTTTGGTTGTCTTGCAGCCCGCTCCACCAATGATCATTCGTTTTTCATTTCTTTGGTCAGTTAAAAATCCCTTTTTTCGATAGGTATCTTTTTGACTTTCTCACATCTGCAAGTCGTATAATTACTGCATTTACAAAAGCTCACGTTAAAAAAGCTTTTTCCTTGCTTTGTCACTAAAAGATTTAAGCTTCTTCAGATATGTTGAATCACTTTCACGAACTTTGAATGGCTTGAAAATGTTACGATATTTTTCATGATATAGCTTGACTTTCTCGGCTATTTTCTTCTGAGTAATGCATGGTATACCAGTTTTTAACCAGATATTTTTAACATCGTTTGAACACGTTCGGAAATTTCATTAATGGAAGGTTCCTTAACGGTACATTCTTGTGTGAGATCACTGTGTAGTAACAAATAATTCTTCAGAACATCGGCATATGAAGGCAAAATATTGTGGGGTAAGGTTTCAGGGCTACCAAATATTGTGCAGGTAGTTATACTTCTTGTTTTAGTTGCTAACGGGCTAGCCATTTCGAATGTCTTAGTATATTGAACAATGTACTAAATGTACACTTGTAACACGCCGGAAACATTCTACTGCATGAAATATAAGAGTCATCAAGCTGTTTGCTGCAATTCACTCAAATTGGACAATGAATCTGACACACACAAAAATGAGCTTCCTTACATCTCACACTGCTGGGAATTCAAACTTTTATTGCATTTAACTATGTTCTTTCCATTCTAAAATGAAAAAAAAAATAATTACTCAAAATAAATCAAATTTTGTTACATTTCATAATATTTTAACACTGTTGGGGTACAAGAAGATGATTTTCAAGTGATTTGAAACTTTTTGCATATGATAAGGAGACGGAATAGTATTGTATCTACACTGGGCCAAAAACAAATTATTTTTTTTTAATTGCTATTAAAATTCGGAAAAAATAGAGTAATTTATCTAACATTCGAGAATTTTGCGTCCCTTGGTGTGCATGAAGATATCAAATAAGGAAGCTGATTTTTTTTTTTTTACAAAATAAGCAATAAAATACACAACATTCGCACACCGGGCCGATTTTGAATTCAACAAATTGTTTCTACGCTCAACCTTAATAAGTAATACCAATGCTGTACTATTCATCACAGAAAAAATAACGCTCTAGAAGAATGAAACGTACTGAGAGTTTTGTTTTCGTAGTGCTCTTCTCAAGGCAGACAAAAACTATTACTTATTTTCTTATTTCGATGCAAAAATAGTTCTAACATGCCTATGAACACCCCCAATTTCCATTGTAAAAGAAACCTATTTTCGAGGGAAACTTTTTACATCAATTCTCGCCTAGCATTTTGCAGCAAATGTGTCATCTTATATCTTCATGTTGAGAATAGAGAGAGTTCTGCTACAAATTTTAAAACTAGAATAACATATTAACTGAAGTATTTAAGCTTTTAAGATCCTAAACCGTAAGTAAAACGCAAATAACCATCAGAAGAACTTTTATGTACTTCAGTTTGAAAAGAAATTTAATATTTTGTATTAATTTTGCTGCGAAGATAGACGATTTAATTTCTGATCATAAAAAAAGCATTCTGTTGAAGCATAATGTTCCATCACAAATTTAACTTTTATTGCATTATTTGAAACGTCATGTAAATTTTATTATTGAATCTGAAGAATCTATTATGGGAGTATTATCAATAGCAAATAATGGTTACATTCTTATTAAAATATTCAGAAAATAACATCCGTCGAAACAAAGTAAGAAATGACCGTCTTAAAATTCAAATTTAAATAAGTACACAATTCTAGTAAACAGCTTTTAGAACTTTCGAATATTTCACAAAGGCAAGTCAATCAAATCCTTTTAATCTGTTATCTATGTTTTCGTAAAATAATTTTCGGAATAAACATAATTTTACTAAACTATGTAATTATTATTTAAACATGCAAAAGCCTACATTAAGAACAACTATAAGGAGATAATAAAAGAAGCAGCTAATTACTTTGAAAAATACAAAATCTATTTACTTTACTTTTGTTTTTAAAATAGGTTTTCTATTCTATATTATTCTAGCTTTAAAAACTGATCACGTTATCATTTCTTTAAATCAGTACCTATTGTATTCTTCAAACTTACCACGAAAACTAGCTAAACGGAAACTATTGCATCACTCCAATTAGAGCGACGCTTATTCCTCATTCCATTATTAGAATATAAGGGTATGTGCCGCAACATAAAATTCTCAAAACTAAGAGAAAATTTAAATCGATCAAAGTCACAGACAATAAAGTTTTAAACACACAATTTTGAATTTTATTTGTGTAATTGTAAAATAGAATAGGTACCATAACAGACACATTTATACAAAAGAATTTTTTGCAAACTGCATCAAAAATAGATTCAAATTTTGTTGCAGTTGCTGCTATTACAAAAGGAATTATTTTAAGTATCTCACGAAAAAAAACACGCGTCTTAATACAACTATGTTTTGTCTTTTAAATAGTATTATGAATGAAACCAACAAATCCAAGTCACGCACAAATATCAGACTGTAAGAGGACGATCAAACTTTTGGTTTTTAAAAATATAATATGACCAATCATTCTAACAATAGTGAACGTTGGAAAGATGTTACACACTCTCATTATTCATTATACACTGTTCAAAACAATTAGGGCAACAACTTGCACCGATAAATAACGAAATTAAACACGCATAATTTAAAACGTAGTAGAAAACAGATGACGAAAACTGCGCGTGCAAATCATTGTTTATGACGTCAAAATCTAGAAAAAGGAGATAAGTGCAGATTTCGGGATTTTGTTCGGGTCTGTTTCACTGTCTCAGTTGAAAAATTTAATTGCTTGGCTTTTATTTTGAGAAAAGGTGACTGGAAAATGTCACAACAACATGATTTACCGGAATCCATGGCTTGGCCTACATTCAGGACAGTTGAATTCAGGCAAACACAACGAATTGTAGCTGACGCTGTTGGAGTCGAATAAATGTCAATGTAAGGCTGTGTAATCGATAAAAAAACATGGACTGTTAGACGTAGACCTTTGGAAGGTCGACCATGTAATACCACATAAACTAATGACCTATTTATCCTGTTAACCCTTACAGGGGCGCCGTTTGCAGTCTGCAAACGGTTAATTTTAATGCCCGATCTTCTGAAAGGCACCACGAATTGTTTAGTACAATTTCGATCTCATAATATACGAGAAGAAATGCTTTTGATTATTTTAAAATAAATTTGTTCTTAAATTGCGAAGTGAATAAATTATTTGAACGTTTTTTGAGCAGAAATGCCTCGCCTCTGTAAGGGTTAACAGCTGGTCGAAATGGGACAGGCTACAACTGCAAAGACAGTTGTTCTTGGCAATAGTTCGAATACTGTCCTACCAAACGGCCCGAAATAGGCTTCACCAGGTTGGATACTATAAAAGTAAGCCAATGGTCGGTATTCCGTTGACTACAAGACACTGGTGCGGCCCAAATAATGTGAACAACTGAACATCGAGATTGGATGCAATGTGATTGGAGACATGTGCTGTTACAGACGAGTCCCCATTCAGTCTGGATGTGACATCCGACGTGTTTTGTTATGGTGGTAGAAAGGGGTTCTCGAAATAATACCACATTCGTTCGTGAAAGATCACATTACAGATGAGTTGGGTTGGTGGTATGGTCTAGAATCAGCATAGGTGGGCATATGGATCTGCATATCATTCGGAATGGCACTTTGATGACCCAAAGTTACGCAGACGATAATCCGAGACCTCATGTCGTACTTTACGTTGCATATGTGGATTATTCCTTTCTTTCCATGCATGATAATGCCATACCGCATACAGTTCGTCTTTCTTTTATCGTTTTTCATTTTCTTTTAAATCTTTATGTGCTGAATTATGGATTCATGAAAATTTTATCTTCTAAAGCATTTTTCGTGAATTATTTAAATTACATTAGAAGATTTACATAATCATTTAATAAATTTTAGAAGGATTTTAGAAGGATTGAAGGATTTAGAAGAATTACTTAAATTTGAATTTATAAGTATTTTGTGCAATATTTATAAAACCACTCAAATCTTTTATATTGAATATTTTTCTTGTTATTTTGTAGAATTGGGAAATGCACAAATATAATGTTTTAAATACAAATACAGAAATAAAAAATCCCTCTCCCCCTCCACCCCTGCCCCGAACGCGAAGAATGCTGAAAAGATGCAAATGCAAAAGAAATTAACCTTCTAAAAATATTTATATTTTGTGTAACAAATAATGCTTTTGGAACAAGATAAAGTAATGTATCTATAACTCGTTCTAAACTGCATTACAACTAATCAATGCATTAAATGAATTTTATAACAAATTATTTTAATGGTACTTATAAGAACTGTCAGTAGATAATGGGTTAAAATCCACTATTTAAAACTTTTTTAAAATATATATATATATTTAAATGAAGGAAAGAAAGATGAATATTTTCGAAATTAACATTATATTAATATTATTAATTTCCTTTAAGCAAAAAATACTGTATATTTAGAAATCTTGCTTGAAACGTATAACGGTTTCAAAAATAAATTACATTTTGCTAAAGGAAAGTTAATTTATTTAAGAAATATTCAGACAATACAAGGTTTAACTATGGCTGTATTATATTACGACCAAAGCTTTTTTTTTAAGATGAAAAGTTTGAAATTAAATACCTATATGATATTAAAAAAAAAAATCAAATCTTCAGTACGGAAAAGTTACAAACATGGGAAAATATTCTGGAAACATCTAAATACTATGTATTTCGGCAAAATGTATGTGATTATTATTTTCAATTTATTTTACATATTAAATTTGTTTTAATTTTTAGTATCTCTTTGATCATCCCTGAATATAAGGATAGAATTAAGTAGAAATGTAAGGAAAATATATCAGAGGAAGAGGGATTTGTAAATATTTAAAATAAAGATATTTCAATCTGAGGTTTTCCAATTTAAATTAAAATTAGTGAATGATGTATTTAATTTTCTTAAGAGCATACAAAATAAAGATATTAAGCTTTACAAAATAGCTGGTTTTCAGTTTGCTGAAGCAATTTTGTAAGTCCTTTTTATCAGTAGTATGAACTAAGATTTAACAATTGTTATCCAAATTTATTTTTTATTCTACTAAATTATGTATAAATTATATCTTGTAAAACATAACACTAGTCGGCAAAATTTGGATTGTGTAATTTTTTTTTTTTTATAATTAATACTTATGTGTTGTATAGCAAGATTCCGACAAACACCTTCATATTTAACCATCTCGAACTTTAAAATAGTAAACTAGTAGTATAAGTTTTTTTTTTTATTCGAAAAATTCAAAGTCAAAAAGACAAAAGAAATAGCAAAAAATTTATAGTATAGAATATATATGATTGTTGGGTTTTTTTATAGTTTGATAATTGAATCTTATATTTTGTGTAGGACATAATCCGAAAATGACCTTCATTTTTTACAATCACGTCAGGACTTGTCGCTAATTGAAATTAAAAATAAATTTAAAGTCAAAATATTGGGAAAATCTGATACTATGAGATCGATGCAAAACTTTTTTTTTCATAATAGTTTAATTATCTTTTGGCTTATACTACGTATTTTAACAGCTATAAGTTAAAAATATTGTTTTTTTTTTCAAATCCTTACAATTTTAATATATGTGTGGAAGTTTCTTTGAACCTCTCATGCCCTGCCTCGCGCTTTTCCTTTTATATTCTCTACACTGTAAAAAAAAAAAAAAAAAAAAAAAAAAAAATGTAACTTTACACATGCAAAGTTAGAGAAATCTGTACGCTTACTAAAATTTTATCTGTACAATGTAAAAAAAAAAAAAATATGTAAATCAACAAATCTAGTTTTTGTAAAGCTACAGAAATCTGTAACTTGACAAAAGAATCTACTAAATTTACAGAAATATAACAAAAATTTTATCTGTAGCCTGGGTTGCAGTTACATAAAAAGTTTCTAGGCATCCCAGTTTCCCCAAAGCATTGTTAGTAACCTTAGAGATTTTTTGATTTACAGTGCAAATCTGTATCTGTTACATGAATTTTTGTTGTTGCCGTTACATAAAATGCTCTAGATATCTCAATTTCCTAGGAAATTCTTAGTAACATTATAGAATTTTTTTTAGAGTGTATGAGGTTAATTTCAGTGTCCTATTTTAGTTTTTGATAAAGCTGTAAAGTTTTCGCACATGTATTTAAATCATTTGCCTTCTTTTGATAAAGCTTTGACAGATTTTCGCTATATTTTTTCGTTTTAACTAGAAATTTACGATTTGCGGAAAATTCTGACGTGATAGTTAAAAATTAAGGTCATTTTTGGATTCAGTGTTAAAAAGTACAGAATAATCAATTATCAAAAGTTTAAAATACTTAACCATCACATGCATTTTATATTATCCGATCTTCGCTATTTTTCACTTTTTATCTTTGAAATGTATGATTTTCAAAAAATCCTGACGTGATGGTTAAAAATTAATGTCATTTTCAGATTCAGAGCTTAATAATATATAGAAATGAAGTATCAAAACTTTAAAAAACGCAACCAGAACAGTCTTGTTTAATTATAAAAATATGAATGTATAAAACATGATGTCTAACATGTAATGTAGTAATTTTATTTTTTTTTTTAAATCTGTAAAATTACTAAGAATTTTTTACGAAACTTGGATGCCTAAAACTTTTTTGCAACTGCAATATCAAAAATTTCTGTAACAGATACACTTTTGCACTGTAAATCAAAAAATCGGATAAAATTTTAGTAAGATTATTACAATGTTAGTATATTCTTTTATAAAGTGACAGGGTTCTGTAGCTTTACAAAACTTGTTTTGTAGATTTATATCTTTTTTGTGCAGTGTACAGCTAAAATTTTAGTAAGTATACATATTCTTGTAACTTAACATCTCTAGAATTACATTTTTTACAGTGTATACTACACATATATTAAAATAAATCAGAGTTTTTAATATTTATAGATAAATCGCTTTTAAAACACTCAGAGAATCGAATTGAAGCAGCTTTTATTTTGATGCAATTTATTTTGAAGATGTTCTGTGATGCAAAAAGCGCTTTTAATTTAAACTAACTTTTGTATTATTATCTAGTTTATTAATATATGTTAAATTAATATTATGTAAGATGTAGCACACCATTTTTGTAAAATCATGTTATTAGACCGGGAGTCGGCAGCACAGACAACCACCTCATCGAGTTGGAGGCTGAAATTCAAAAATTAGCTAAAACTCGATTCCCATATTGAAATGCAATCGGTCTGCCAAGTCATATTTTGGTGGAAAACACCTAAAAATTCGATTTTAGCGATCGACTCGTTGGTTTACCATTGTGTTTTCCTGCACCTAAAAGTATGAAAACATGGCGGACTAGGAGCAGTAAAAAAAAAAAAAAAAAAAAAAAATGTTAAACCTACTAGTCAACCGGTAAAATCGGATTTATATGTATTTTCTATCAAGATATATCTTGACAGACCGATTGTGCTTTAATATGGGAATCGAGTTATAACTAATTATGGAACTTCAGCCTCCAACTCGATGAGGTAGTTGTCTCAGGGTTCGTACGCCTTCTTGAATTTTTCAGACCATAAAATGTTTTGCAGTGTTATCTTATAGAAAACCTCTTCTAAGAAGAAGGCGAAATTTTGCGCGTTTAATCTAGATTTCTTTTTCTATAAAAATATACTGGGAGATTTCTTGGAGAAATAACGGTATGCGTACGAACCATTTATATGTGCTGCCGGCTCCCCTTCTATATTTTTTACGATTTAAACGTTTCATTCTATTCAGAAATATATAATTATTTTGTAAAAAGGAGGAGTGATAGATGTTATTAAATGTTATAATTTATAGGACATAGAAAACATTTATTACCATTTTTCTCAAACGCTTTTATCACGTTCGTTCTCCATTATAATGTAAATTATTTCAAAGATTAAATATTTTAGCTTATTTAAGTTTAAAAATAGCTGCACTGAAAAAAAAAGGACATTTTTACAGTACAAAGTACTGTTCATCGCGCGCACAAACTCGATCACAGTCGAATGTGCTGTATCTTTCTTTGGTTTCTTGACTATATAAACATGAAAAATACAGTAGTTGCGTAAAATTAACAACACAGTGTGCTGTTAATTTTCTGCAGTGTGCAGCAGCTTTTTTACAGTCTGGTAATTTAAATATTTGTAACCTGTTCAATTTTGTAAAGAGATAATAAATTAACAGCACAATGTGCTGTTAATTTTACGCAAGTATTGTATTTTTCATGTTTATATAGTCAAAAAACCAAAGAAAGATCGAATGTGCTTATCTTTTTTTGGTTTCTTGACTATATAAACATAAAAAATACAGTAGTTGAGTAAAATTAACAGCACAGTGTGGTGTTAATTTTACGTAACTTCTGTATTTTTCATGTTTATATAGTCAAGAAACACAAGAAAGATACAGCACATTCCACTGTGATCGAGTTTGTGCTGTCAAATATACAGTTTTTTTTTTTACCGTGTGGTAATTTAATTATTTATAACCTGTTCAATTTTGTAAAGAGATGATAAATTTATCTTGATTTTTTAGCATTTTCACTTCTATGTTATTTATTTCCATTACTGGAATCATTCCAAATGTTTGACGAGTGCGTCATTTTATTTCTATTTCAAGAAATCGTAAAACATCAATAAATAAATATGACTTGGCATGTCAGTTGTGAAATAACTATTTCGTGATACATAACTGATATTTTCACTCAGTCACAAATGCAAATGAAATATCTGTTTTATTTTTTTCTGAAAACAAACAATTGAAAGAAATATGCTGTCATGATCTGATCGCAGAAGTGGCGCGGTTTAAATAAATATATCGGGCTACCTCCAAACATTCAATGCATATACGTGTATATACAGTTTTTTTTTTGTAACATCAGTTTTTTATCTAATCCGAATTCATGTGTTACACGAGAGTACTACGTTACAAACACATCTCATTTTCCATTTCTCTGTTACAGACATACGGTGAAATCCGTAATATTTATATTGTGTTTATGAAAGAAGTTTATTGAGCTAGCAAACTATAATTTAACCACAAACGTAATTATAGAATAATTTCTTCCGAGGTACTCACAGTTCCCAAAAGATATTTTTGTTCTTTATAAACACCAAAAAAAAGAAAATATTTTCGAGATTTAAAAAAAACATTTATACAACAAACAAAGTCTCTTCTAATAACACCAGTTTTTCGAAATGTATCCCAGCGGTTTCTATAGCATATTAACCCTCTCTCTGCATAATTTTTTTATCAAAAACATATTCAAAAATTGCGCATTTGTTATTACATATTTCAAATCTGCATATGTTGTAAAGTTAAAATATGGAAAAGATGCTTAGAAAAGAGTTTTTTGAAATATAGAATTTGATCATAAAAAAATTTGTCAGAAAACTGAATTCGAAAAATAATCATATGAAAGCGAAATTCTAAAAATTAATCTTGGTTAAATTACGATTTATTTTATGAAATACAAAAGTAAAACATATATACTAATGAAAAATACAAAATACTTACAAGAACTGTACTAGAATTGAAGTTTAGTATGATAAATTTCTGAACAAAGTAGGAAGCAAAGTCCTACTGCGCAATCTTTATACGAAATCCGCGTTTCTTTGCATTTTTTTTTTTTTTTTTTTTTTTTTTTTTTTTTTTTTTTACAACAAACAGCGCACTGTCTACAAGGCTCTTCCTTGATGGGTATATGGCTCGCAAATTGATGAGCGGTTAGTCACGGGGACGAAATTAGGAATGCTTTTCATGACAATTATTTTAAATGAAAGTTTAATGTAAAATAATATAAAAAGTATAATAAAATTAAATTAAATAAGCTGAAAAAAAGTTTAAAATAAAATTAAAAATGAAAATAAAGATTAATATAAAATTAATTAAAATTATAATAAACTAAAATACAATAAAATGAAAAAAATAAAGAAAATAAAATTTTTTCATTAGAAAAAAAAAGTTTTTAAAATACTTTTATTTTTCTTAAAAGAAGAAATTATCGTCTCTCTGGATCTTTACAGTTGGTGCCACGGAAGAAGTCGGATAAAGCTTTGCATGGCAGAATGGTGTTATAATCGTGCTTTGCCTCCCCATTCAACAGCAAAACTGCAACTTCTCGGTGTCGCGTTTATGTTTCCTTCAAAACGTTTTATGCTAAAGCAATAGAAAAATCCCTGTCAGACCATCCTGGTAGAGAAGATGAGAACTTACAAATCGCACAACTTTTTCAATTAAGCCTACAAGCGAGCTGATCAACCATCATCAAATGGTCAAGCTGTTGTTACCATCAGTCCTAAAAAGCCCAGGGAAGTGCCAGTGATCACATCCGCAACTTCTGTTCGAAGAGGTTCAGCGAGATTGAACACTGGATCTCCACAAAAAAAACGAGATTAAATGTTCCCATGTGAAGACGAAATGCTCAGCCGAAAAAGAAATCTTCTGCCACCCACCATTCTCAAGGGAAAGGGGAATAATACACCCATGTAAAATGTCGAAACGTGATTTAACCATCATTTCTGATGACTAAAGTGATTTTTCTGTTGACATTCCTTATGATCATAATACAAGTTTCAACGATGCCGCCAATGATGCAGAGTTCCCTCTCTTCTAGAAGCTTTTTTCTAGTGATAAACATGGAGAACAATGGGTACAGTGCCTTCAATGCTGCACTCGGCCACAAGAAATATGCTCATGAGCCAAAAACAAAACAAAATGTATATATCCCTCATGTATGGATGACTAATGTCTCGTTAGGCTATTCTTCTTCTGATAATTAGTACATTTATTTGTGCTTTAATTTAATGCAAATTAAATTACTTACTCATTTAGATATTAATTTTGATTTAGTTATAAGTTAAGCCTCGGCGTATTAGATATTTTGAGGTGGGAGAAATTGGGACGATTTTTTTTTCTCTTGCCATGTATTGCCTTTCAAAAAACAATTTTTCGCATTGAAAAATTTTTTTTTACGATATTTGCCAATGTTTCTATATGCGTGGGTAGTTAGTCTACGTAAAATCCAAATTTGGTATGTATTCACTGAAATTTAAAACTTCCTAGGACCTAAAATTGACTGGGGGGTGAAAATAGAGCAAACTTACCTTAAACAGTGAGAAAAGCCAAAATGAACTATTAAATGGGAAAGAGCGGGTTGTGCTTTTAAAAAAGCATAAACAATGCATTTCGGCGGAAATCGCGGGTTGATTTTTTTTTTTTTTTTACTTTTACGTAGCTCCTGGAAATCGCGGGATGCTCAGGGAGAGGGTAAACCAGTTTTGTAAAACCGAAATAGCTGTCTTTAGGAAACTATCCATTCATTAAGCATTTTTAGCTGCGTAATTGAATTATGTATCCAAAGTAACAATATAATATTAATTTCAGTGTTTAAGTTAATGCGGATTATTTATCTTTTTGTGTAAAACATGTTTGTTGAACGCGAAAATGATTGCTTGTGAACTAAGAGCAACCGAAAACCTCATATTTCAGGTTGCGAAAACTGTTTAATACACTACAGAACCTATTCCGAAATGTTTCTAATAATTAGTGACAGCAAAACAAATTTTATCTTCCTAAATGCGTCTTTAAATCGCGAAGAAATATTCGTTTGAAGGTTTCCAAAGATAAACATCTCTTTTGGGAATCGTGGGTACACGGTATAGGTTATGGTATGTTTTTATTCGTGGTTATATTAGATGTTTGTAGATTAAAACACTTTAGCTATTTTTCTTCACATTATTAATAGGGACTTTGTAGAAATACGGTAAACGCAGTAACTGAGCTCCCTATCTATTTTCGTTTGAAAATGATTTTCTTCCTGATCAAATGTTAAATAAATAAACTATTATAATTTGCCCTATTTACGTACATTTTTTTTTTCACATCGAATAAATTTTAGTGCATTCGAATTAAATAAAGATTTCAATTTTCTGAAAACAAATGTTCCTTAATTGAAATAGGTTTGCTGTTAATTGATCCTTAAGTATTTTGTGCATTAAAGACATTACATTGAGTGAAAATTTTTATTATTATAAATAGTCCTTGTAAGAACTATAATAGTTATAACTATTAACATTTTATTTAAAGAAAGGAATCATTTCTAAGTCATAAGTTGCTTAGTCTTCCGATTTTTTAGTAATTTTTTTTCCGAATGGAAAATTATTTTCATTTAGCGAATGAATTTTCTCCTAAACAAGACGGAAATGCTTGTATCCAACATAGCACTTGGAAACTATGCTAAATATAATATGGTTTTAATATAAAATAGAAATGTTTTCTTTCTAATTTATTGAAATCAAAATGAAAAAAAATTGTAAAGAGTTATATCACCAGCATGCTACAGTGAAAACAAATGTTAAATCATGATCAATCCTACACATAATATATTACCAATTTTTTTTTAGTTGGAATACCTTCAATAAATTTCAGTCTTTGGCCAAAATCCAGGCTGCTGTTGAAAATCTAATTTCAACTATAATAAGAAATACTGTTAGCTATTAAGAAAGAAATCAGTATGTAAGATGTTTAATAAGGTTTTCTTCATGTAAAACGTAATTTTTCCACTGCTTATATTGAAGTGATCAATTACTGTTCTAATTAGCTTGTTTAAAAATTACCACTGAAACTTGATTCTTTTTTGAAATTATTAAAATGCTGCCAAAGGTGTCTTCGATATGAATATTTTACATATTAAATCAATTGATAAGTTGTTTAGCTAATAAGATAATCCAAATTAATAAAATTGTTCAAGCAGTTTTGAGGAAAATGTAAGTTTATTTTGTCTCTAAACTGTATAATTATAGCAGGACACTGACAAAGAATAATAGTTAATGTAGAAATGCATTTAAACGTCTTAATATAAATATGGAATCGGAAAGCAAGATTATATGACAGAGAATGATATATAAAATTTATTTTAATGATTATGCACACTAATATAACGAGCTATGTTATTCAAAATAAAATATTTTTGAACTAAACTAACAGGTTTTAAAAATTGCGTGAGTCAAACAAATAGAAAGGAAGGAGGAAAACTTTCCCAAAATAAAAATTTTGATCATTTCGAAACAAATATTACCTCATAAATTAATTTAATACAACGACGATTTAATTAACGAGAGTATAAAAATTCAACTCTTGTTTAAACTTTAAAATCGATATTTCACTCAAAACAGTTCTTTATTATCCAATACATTAAAACAAAACATTCCTTTTACATTTATATTGTGTCAAAAAATTAATTTAACCTTTGTATTACTCGTCGAACCTTCTATTTTATAATTTACACATATTATTCCAGATGCATTCTAACAAAATATAACTCTTTTGATTGGAAAATATGTTAAAATATAACAGACTGCAGTTCTCGGTTCTTAAAGTTTAAAATAATATTTAGTATTTGAATTCAATTTTTACTTTTATATATTACAGAAATATAGTAATATCATCAAAATTCTATAAACGTATTCTAAAATCTATCTTTTACGAATAAAAGCATCTATATCATTTTCACAAAATAATGTTCAAAATATTTAATAATGGAAATAAACTTTTATATTGCTGCGTTTTATTTCATTTTGCATTATTATTTCCATTCCTTTAAAAATGCGAAATGAAATTTTAAAGAGTCTATCAAATGTATATTAGTAATTGCTTTTTTTTATTTTTATTTATTTATTTTTTTTTTTTTTTGTAAAATTGAAAAGTACATACCTCAAACAGCTTTACCCTATGTAGAAAAAGGATTAGAGCTAAGGAGGTATTGAATCTCATTGCATTGTGATATATTAGATTCCTCATGTGACATCTGCAATGCATGTTATTTAAAATGATGAATGTTATTTCCTCCAATGTATTTGAAGAATTAATATCACCGAGAAATTTTCCCTACAGTTGAAATGGATACATCCTGTTACATGTTAGATCAACAAATGTTTTTGTCACTCAATTGAAATTTTGAATTGAATTCAGCTACGTATTTAGTTTACCCTTTTGAGACATATTTAGAAAAAAAAATAGTTCAATTATATTGGATAAACTTTGATATGCAAACATTCAAAATACGTTTATGGATATAAATTTAAAAAAAAAAATTAAAAATATGTAATGCTTTGTGTTAAATATAAAAAAAATTATAAAAAATTACCTATATGCGTTAAATACTTATATGCTGAAAGTATACGAATTTGTGATCTTTATAACGTCTAAAAATATGTATGAACTTTGTTTTGAATGAAAATTTAGTGAACAAATTAAAAATAAAATCACTGTTAAGAACATTTGGGAAATTTAATATTAAAAGCAATATATTTTATTATTTTATTTTGTAAAAAAATATATATACACTTTTATTTCATTTCTTAAAAATAATAAAATGTAGCGCTATAAAGTGTGGAAAAACTGTTTTTGCGCGTTTCACTTTTTTTTCAAGCATTTACAATTAAAAGCATTTTAAAATCATAAAAATAATAAAAATATGAATGAAGGTGTCTTTTTCACATTTAACACCAAATATAGTTAATGTTGTAATTGAAATTGTAAATGAATCCCAGTTTAGAAAACCGAGGTTGTAATGAAACCCTGAATATAACAAACGATCTTTCTTTTAGTATTTTACACATATCCTAATCTTAGTAAAAATAAGAAATAAAAATTAAAACAATATAAATCTTTTATGGCCAGATTTGATATGTTTCATGGACCACTCTGTAGACAAAAATGGTTTAATTTATGAAACTATAATATAAACACAAGGAAAAATATACAGTTATAACTTCCGAATTACCCTTTATTCCAAAAGTTGTTTTTTCATATAAGAAAATTCAGAAACAAATATATTTTCAAGATTTAATAAAGAACTTATAAAGACATCATATATGTGTTGCTTCGACTAATTTCAGAGTACGTTTTGTAGTTTATTATTCAATTTTCTGAAACTGGAATACAGTGAATCCTCCTTGAACGGCAACCTCTAAACAACGAAAACCTCTGAATATCGGCCACATGTTTGATGGAACCAAACACGTTCCATACAGTTAACATTAAAACAAACCTCTAAATAAGGAATTCTGTACAGCCGCCACTCAAAAGTCCCGAGATTTTTTTATTTTATTATTTTTTTTTACAGCTGCTGGTACAATTACATATTTATTTGTAAAACGAAATGTGAAGCAGATCAAACAAAATTTACTTGATATGTGAACAAACAGAAAATGAAGACATTAATAATAATGGGGAAATTTTATACAATATTATTAGAACTTCAGGTATAACCAACATAAAGGCCAGCTTGTTTGCATGTCTGGTCAAAAATTTGTCAGTTATTGCCAATTGCATTCCATATAGCAAGTGGTAGAAGATAGAAGAGAGGAAAAGGAAATAGATTATAGAATCACCCAAAATTTCCAGCATTAATACATATACCGACGATTTGCAGAACCTTCGTGAAATCCAAAATTTTTCATTAAATCATAATGATGACGAGCTGTATAGCAAATCAAGTCATTTTTTTTCCTTTGGAGAAAGTCTTTTACAGAAAAAAAGAAAAGAAAGAAAGAAAAAAGGAAAAAACAACAACAACGAAGCAACTGAAAATCACTGATTTTCTTATTACAGTCAAACCTCGTTATCTCGACACTCTAAAGACCAGAAATAAGTGTCGTCATAAGCGGAGTGTCTCGGTAACCGGAGTTGGAGAAATATATGTTTATTATTAATTGAAGACAATTTTAAATTCATAACTGCTTTTGAAGTTTTAAGCAATAAAACATTATTAAACAATATAAAGACAAAAACAAAATTGAAAAGAATAAAAATCAAAATACAGATGACTTGTTTTTTATTGTTAGATGAATATTGATAAATTAAAGTTTGCTTATCCCTAGATGTGCTTCCTGCAATTCTTTTTTCAATGTTATACAGTGAATTGTAATCAGTATCCGTTGTTTCAGAAATGGATGTTAGATATTTTCTGATCGTTTCAACGCAATGCAATGCTTCGGTTTTAGTCGGATGAAAAACGTCTGTAAGCACAAGAAAGCGCCACCTGACCTGAATAAAAAAAACCACGAATAGAGTGATGCGTCTATCTGGAGCTTAAGTGTGTCATTAATAGCGTATGGGTACATTTATTGAGATAAAGGATTGAAGTAAAAATTCGCAATTATCTCAACGGGTATTCTAGACACTATTGTGAAAAGTTTGATTAAAACATTTCTTACCGCTTGATTTCCGTGTTTATTAAATGGATTATGAAAACTGAATTTTTCTAAAACGTCGGGATATCCGGAGTTCAAAATTTTTCAACGCCGGAGGTTTCAAAATCCGGAGGGTTTTTTTTTACATTAAAATCATATACAGAAAATCGGGACTTTGAAAAAGTGACGCGATAAGCGGAGCGACGGGAAAACCGGGTGTCGGGATAACGAGGACCGACTTATATTAAAACAATGAGGATAAATTAAAATGACTGTGGATATTTCTATTTAAATTTATGTAATTTTGATTTTTTTAATTAAACCTCTGAATAACACACACCTCTGAAGAGCGGTCACTTTTCACCGGTTCCACGGGTAATCGTTATTCAGAGGTTACACTATACTGGTTTTAGAATGTCATTAATACTCTATTCTACATTTTCACTTGAGTAGTTGAATTTATTTATTCTAGAATAACAAAAACAATTATTAATGTTAATGTTATTAACTTACCATGCTTATCTCTAAAGCATGTTTATTGAACAAGAAAAGTTTATTTTAGAATTTGTCGTATCTGGAAAAAACAATATTGCAACCTTTATAAAAAAGATTAAGAGACTATATAACTACTCGGAAATGTTTACGAATATCAATGCCAGCAAAGGAAACTTTGTTTTTATAAAGGTTTCTTTTAATCTCGAAAATATATTTTATTTCTTAGTTTCTAAAATATAAGAGCTCTTTTCGTAATCCTGTGTCACGCGGTAGAAGTTATAGTACATTTCCATTTTTGTTTACAATAGATTTTTCAAAATTATAGATGGTCTGTATTTATTAAAGTGCATGTGTCTGTTATACTAAGGCAGAAAAAATATTAGTTTTACATGATTGATGTGATTATAAATAATCAATTTTGATATGCTTCATATTTTTGTTGAATTACATTTATTTTCGAAAACGCTTTTCGAAAAATACATCTAAAAGTAGAGGAATGAGTGTTGAGCTGACGAATCCAGCATTTCTCACAGTTAATCACAGACACAGCATGCAGCACTCACCAAAATAGTTCCCTGGAGGCGGGGCAAGTTCATTATTAGGATAAATATGCGCAATCCCACTTTGAGGGTAGTTATATGAATTAATACTTTTTCAGCGAGATTCACTAATATGTTTAACCATCACAGCGTAAGGAATCATGATTACATAGTAAGTTTTTAATTTTTTCGCTAAAATATTTTGTAAATAGAACTCCAGACCGATAAATTTGTAGGAGATCTGGTTATTTGTCAATAGTCTTGGTTACAGGTTCAGAAAACGTAATTTTCGTCATCTTACCCCACGACTGAGGAAATGTGACGAAAATTGCCGTTTTTTGGATAATCCTGAGGTTTGTCCCTTTAAAGTTTAAAGAAGCAACTGAAAATAGTTATGGTATCTGGCAAGATATGGACAAAGTTCTCATGCAAATATGAACACATAAATCCATTCACAGTGACTAGGAAAATTTGTAGAAGCTACGTCGTCATCTTTCCCCGCATTCCCTTACTTATTAAAAAAGCTTCTCCCCGACTTATATCAGATGTTGTCAAAAATATATTGAATAAGATTTCCAAAATGAGCTTTCTTTGGAAAAAAATGCACCAACCATATTTTAAAGTTTGTAAATACGTTTTGGAAAAACTGTGAATATCTGAAATTAATTTTTACTTAAAAACCAGATATAATGCTGCGCTTTACCCAATTCGCATGTTTCAGTTTTATACCGGAGTATCTCCAATTTCCAAACTTTTAAATATTTGCAGGATATTGTTAAAATCGGTACAATTTTCTTGCGTTATATAATACTTTTCTCATATTATATCAATCTGTCAAAAAATTACACTTCAAACATTACACAGGTTGTGTTTAAACATTTTTATAATTTTTCAATAATTTTTCATCTATATATTTTTGAATTCAAAATATTATTGAATAAAATAAAACATCTACAAGAAAGTGTTAACACAATTTTTAAAGATTTTGGTATAAACAATGTATAAACAATCTTAAGAATTTATTTTAAAATATGTTCACTCTGATAATCCTTGTATCATATTACGTCTTAATTTCCAAGATAAAAGACCTATTCTTAAAATATAAAGGTGGATTTTTGCTAATCATGCCGCTTATAAGGAATATCTTTTAAAAATCAACTAGCACAACCTATAGCAGCAACGTGCGGGCAAACATTTAAATGCTATAGCATCAGTTCTGATTTTATTTTTTCTAGAACTATAATGGTAAGGATGGTAGTTTTATCCCGATGAAGTAATGAGTCGTAACACATTGGAGATTGTTCGGGTAAAGTGGTAGAATGTCTTCTTTGAAAACAGGCGTTAAAACATATTTCTGATAGCAATCCGAATTAACTTTGTCCCTTTTCTCTACTTTCCTTATTTTAAATTTTTCCGTTATAAACGAATCCAGCAGTAACCATAACACCTTTAATAAAGCTCTGCTTGTTTTCTCGAGCCAGTAATGTTACCTTCCTCCTCTTTTTCGATAGTAAATAGATGTCCTTTTATTGCTCTCAGCAGTACAAAACTCACCTGCCAGATAATTTTCATACAACGGATTTGCACATAATATTGCCTTGGGAAATATGTTTTCGCATTAGGCGGTGAACCTCATGCTTTCTTTTGTTTTGTTTTGTTTTGATTAGTTTTAAATAAGATTTATTACTGTGATTAGAGATTTTTACAGATTTTGTGATAGTTCTTTGGAGCGAAGGGTGGTTCCATTTTCTCTTAAAACAAAATTTGTTACTTCAGATATAATAAGCAATGAACATGAACGTACATTTGTTGAGTGTACATTTTTTTACCCTTTTTCCCATTCATATATAAACTTTGATGTTTCTTTCATTTTTCATTATATACGTCACTTAATATAAGTGTAGAAATACTAAAACCATGTATTTTACATTTATTAAAAATTATGGAATAATAGTATTCCTTTTCGTAAAGTGTAAAAAGCCTTCGATGCATTATTGTTTATTTTCCAGATATATTTTAAATAAGAAAATATTTTTAATGAAGTAGACGACAATTAAATTCTATTCCGAATGTATGAAATAAAGTTATTTTTTCATTTAAATTTAAATAACACAGGATGCAAAATCTGCTACAAAAGTGTTTAAATCTTTTTAACAGAATACAAACAAAAATTTTTTTTAATTAAAATGATTTTTTGCAATTATTTCTTTCGTTTAGAATTACATTCAAAATGTGAAAATTTTTCATTTTCTTTTCCAACATTTATTTTTAACTTTTTTATATTTCAAAGAATGAATCCAATGAAAATACGAAGAAAATACTCCATGTTATATTAAAAAATTTTAAAAAAGACAAATCTACAATAGAAAATAATTTTATTACTTTTATATATAAATAACTTTTCAAAACAAAAACAGAGTTTATTTTATTTTATTATTTTTTTGAGAACACAATTTTATAATTAGTTTCATTTGTATGTTACTTTAAATGACATACAATAATTAATATTTTTTCCTACTATGCGTACATTTTCATCATATAAAAAATATCGCAAACCTCAATGCACAATTACTTCTGAAAAATGTTGGCAAACTATTGTTCTAAATTATGTATTTTGATTTAGATGAAAAATGATGAAAACATACTTTTTTGCTCAAAATGTTGAAAAATTACTTGAAATTTACAAAACTTTTTAACTTAAAAAAATCTGACTTTTAAGAGTGAAGCATGTTTTCTAAAACATAAAATTTTTAAAATATGCCAAATTAAAATTCTGATATAATTTACTTAAAAGGTGTTAAGGGGACACGGTACCTTATAAACTACTTTTTCGATTTTAAACAATACTGTAATATACTTAAATATAATGTCACTACAGATATTAGGTACTATAAAGCAAATATAATTTCATATAATTTCAAAAAAAAAAATCTTGTAGAACAGTCTATTTAACTAAAATTTAAATTTTAAAAAACTAAAAAATTTTTTTTTAAATCCCTACTACTTTTTTAAATATGAATATTTTTGCTTCAATTTTTTTTTACCTATTCCTTAGATTATACTACATAAAACTGTGCATGGATTTAACATTCAAGGTTATAGCTATTTTTTTTTAAGAATTTCAATTATTTTTCCTTGATTTTTTACTATACAAAAGAGATAAACATTGATATTAAATGTAATATCCCATACATCTAAAATCCATGCACATTTTTATGTAGTATAATCTAAGGAATATGTAAAAAAAAATTGAAGCAAAAATATTCATATTTTAAAAAGTAGTAGGGATTTAAAAAAAAATATTTTTATTTATTTTTAAATTTAAATTTTAGTTAAATAGTCTGTTGTACAAGATTTGTTTTTTGAAATTATATGAAATTATATTTGCTTTATAGTACCTAATATCTGTAGTGACATTCTATTTAAGTATATTGCAGCATTGGTCAAAATTGAAAAAGTAGTTTAAAAGGTACTGTGTCCCCTTAAAATATACATAAAAATGTTTTTATAGCATAAAAACCCTTCAAAAGACGTTAAAAACCCCTAGCGCTTTCAACTGCACCATAACAGCTCATTAGGGGAAAAGATCACAGGAAAGTTCGTGAAAGTTTGTTGTATAAGTAGCTGTAGACGAGTCTATTTCAAAGGAAGGGAGTAGGAGGGGAGGGGGTGGGAATATGATAATTATGTTTCAAAATCGTTAGAAATATTTAGTATTCCATACAATATGTTGGATATGTTGTGGGGCAGTACATCATTCCAAGCATTCTTTCTTTGAGGTAAAATTTCCAAGGAACTTGTGTCCGTTTTTTTATGCTATAAAAACATTTCTATGTATATTTTAGCACCTTTTCAGAAAATTTTATCAGAATTTTAATCTCGTATATATTTTTGTTTATCAAGGTGAACATGATGTTGAATAATTATAGTTTAAGCTAAATTTTATAATAAACCTTTTATCTTTATCCAACCGTCTATAATATTTTTGTGACATCACTTGTATTCAACATCTCTTTAGCTACCATTAACCTTTGCATTATATCTAGCAAAGTTATAGACAGAATTTGATTGTACACGGCCGTGGGAAATCCTTTATTCAAATGTTTATATAGGAAGGTCTACACAAAAGTAAGACGTATGTTCGTTTCTGAGAATCATAAATTGTTTAAAAATGTTTCTCGAATTTAGTGGTGAAAAAATGCACAAACATATTAACTAAAAGACATTAATCCTAAAACAAATCTTGCATAGTAAAGTTCTTCTATACTGAAATAACTCCTACACGAATAAAGCTAGAATTATAGAAATATTTTTTTTTGTATTAAAATGACGCCTATACGCTATCTTATAAAAGTGAATTTAGCTCCCTCTAGTGCTACAATTAGGAACTTATCAAACCAATCTCGTAAACTATGAAAGAAAACGAAATATTTCAATCACAATTAATGTGTAAAATATCCCCAATATCGAATGACATAAAATATTGACATGTTACATGTAAAACTTAGTTTTTTATAGGCCTTAAAATGTTATTTTTTCAGTAACCAACCACTGTATTATATTACTGCACTAATCGCTTTCAGAAATGTGACATTATAATGCAGATGCATATTTACTTATTAAAAAAACACCTGTAAGCAAGAAACAATTTATTTTAATCAGAAAATGAAGTTTTATGTCCTCAAGATATCCAGCATCGGTAGCAACACATATGTTTTCGCATACATGCACATACACTGCTGTAGTTTAGTGAATAATTCATTATTCTAGCTTTATCTATTCAAAAATTATTTCAAAGTAAATGACTTTCTTATGTGCCCTACATATTATTTTTTTTTTCTTTAGTATAGTTAAAATTCTGTTATAAAATTTTTGCTTGTTTTTCATAAAATATTTATTCGAAAAACAAAGTATATTCATCTCTCATACATCAATGACTTCATCTCAAATTTTATAAAGTAAATAAAAATAATAAACAAAAACTGTTCGTTTTTTACAGTGGAGAATTTAATTCTGGATGAGTAAACTAATTTATTTCTGAACATCCTTATTTCCTTATTATATATTTATTTCTGAACATGAAATATGAAAGACATGTTTTGGTTATTGATTATTGAATGCATAATAATATAAAGACCACCAAGCAAATTTGGAGAGCCGTCGAAAATGATTAATGCTTTTTACTGGCACTCAACATGTGTGTAAATTTAATTATCTTTAGCTTAAATTAAAAAATATATATATTTTTTTATCATTTCTTGTAATATTGATAAAAACTTGAATGATTTCTTTTGTTAAGAGCTAAATAATGAATGATAGTCCTTCAATGAAATTTAAAGACATTTTCTTAAAAGTCACCAAATTAATAAAAGCGACCTAGAAAATTACGCAACGTAGTGCCGAAAATTTCTACTTTTCCTATTCTGTTTCCGTATATTCTTAAACGCATTTTTAAATTCATTTAAAGCTAGTTATTTAAATTAATTATACTTACGTTATTTTATTAAAATTCTAACCCCTCCACCAAGAACTGCAATGAATATAGTAAATAAATGTAAATTCATATTCCCGTTATCATGAACGATTTCATTTTTAAAATGTTTAGAACATATTTGCGAACACGCACATATAATTCACATCAGCATCCTGCATGCGTCGGATTATACGATTTTACCAGAACACTAATCCACTAGTCGGTGTCTGGTCGGGTTCAATGCAAACGTTTTGTATTTGGAACAGTTTTTTCTTGAGTTTTGATTCTTTTGGTTCGGAGTCATCTTCCAGACATTTCAAAAGAAAAAACAAACTACATAATTGAAGATTAATGAGTATATATGTATTAGATATATATTTGATATAGTATTTGGAGACTACTTTTTCATATGTGTATTAAAATAAGGATTAATTTTCTTTCAACTGAGGTTCGGGCTTGAATATTTCGTTTTCAGGCCGAGTTCGGAATGAAATGCGTCGGGTTCGGCTTGATTTTCGTGCTAGCTATTGGCAGAATTTTCCGGCTCGGATGACCTAAACTCCTCACGCTGCTAGTGTAAAAAACATTAATTTGTAATTAAATACCACGCAGAAAATTGTCAATTTAATATGGACAGAACATTGTCTTTAGTTCGTATTAATCGTAACACATTTTACGCCACAAATAATGGCGTTAAATGTGCTGTGTGTTATTACAGGAAAGTACTTAAAACAATAAACACCTATCTATGCCAGTTTATAAAAGGTAGATAACATCAAAGATGATACCGACGATTTGAAATCGTGTAATTATATAAAAAAATTATTTCAAACACTTTCTGGTCGTAAAAGGTAAGTAAAGAAAGGGAAATTATCAGAGCGGAGTTTCGTCAAGCTCCAAATTTAAACAACGGATTGACTCTACCGACGTATCGCTTCTTTTTCTTCTTTTTATGAATTTTAACAAATATACTGTAAATACTTATGCTGATACCTATTGCGAAATTTTTAGATTTGTCTCTCAAAATATATTGTCATATATTGATTATTTGATAAAAAAAAAGTTTCATTGCTCTCTGAATAAAATTGTGTTTTGTTATTGTTTTTTATATTAATAAAACATATTAAAAAAAAATATGTGCTTTCAATGGCTCAAAAATACACAGCTCTACAGATTGTAGCTTTCGGGGCAGCGTTTGTAAGAAAATTGTTTTTTTTATACGTTTTTTATTAACTCTTTGTGACTCCGATTTGAAAAATATTTACTCTGATGTTAGAAAACATCATTTTAAGCACGCAAAAAACATTAAGAAAATTTACAACATAAAAAAATATATTGACTAAAAGGTGCATTTTCCATATATCCAATGAACAGAATATAACGCACTTTACATAAATATTGTACATTTTTTAGTACGAAAGTGTAAAGTATACGAATCTTTGTAAAAAATCTATTTTTGGACAACTTTTAATTTTACAAAATTTACAAACTTTATATTATCTATAACGCTGTAAAACTGCTCAAATGATAACTAAAACTTTGGTATGAAAAGTTAACTCAGTATCGCCTCCAGTTGAGAATACTATGATTAATTAAAATTAACTACGATAAATACATTCGTCTTTTTAATCACACTGTATAAGTTATATGTACTTGTATGACACAAATTAATACAAATAATTAACTATTAATAATGTTTAAATTTGTAGTTAACAGTAGATTGTTCACTTATTGTATGCTAATCAATTGATCTTCTTCTAATTGACGGTGTACCTTGTCAGCAACTCCTGCCATTCGGATAATATGGGTTAAGTTCTAAATCAGGATTAGCGAAATATTAAAGATTTTAAATAAAATATTTGTTCCTTTTCAAAAGAAAATATAAATATCTTCATTATTTGTAGTATCCATGTAGTATTACCACACCGGTGGCGATAACATCTTATGATTTGACTTTTTCTAAAATTGCATTTACTAATTAAAATAATTGATTAACTAATTATATATTTAAAACTATATTGTTGTATTTTGATAAGTGTTGATTATGTACACAAAAATATGTGAAAGTTAGATGAAAAGTTTTGATACAAGAAGTAGCTAATTATGAGTTCTAATGTGAATTTACCTTACATTTCCGCTGCATAAAATGCGCGATGTGTGTCAAAATTGAAGAATACATTTAAAAAACTAACCAGTAAAGTGAAACAAAGTAATTTAAGATTATCAAATCAAGAAAAAAAAATTACCGGTGAAGTTAACTTTCACTATGTTGGGATAAAATTATTCAAATTTAACCTCCTTAAGAAAAAATGTAGTATTTCGGGTTGAAATCTCACATAAAAAATTAATATCCTTTGAACAAAGTATGGAATTCCCATATGTTAGTTTGACAATGGGAAAATAATTTATTTTGATCGGAAAAGCTGTGGGATCGCAGATATGATGATAACGTGAATTTTATATCAGGCTGGAAATAGTCTAGGTAGTTCAGTTATGGACAATTGGAACTTATAGTTAAGGGAGACTCAGGACATTTAAAGTTTCAAATGTTTGAATTTTTAATTTTTTATATGTTAAACTGCTATCTTATCTGAACATTTTGATATAATAGTTTTCTTGAAATTCCTTTTAGAACAGAAGTTATGTCTTTTAGAATTATACCCACTCAATAGCTGAAAAGGCGTTTCCGAAACTTTGAAGTCATTTTTCTCCAAATGATGTTTATAGGCATAACGCGCATGATATCTTAAAAACTTCCGAATATTTTTTCATGAAACTCTAAAATTATATGTTTCATGGTAATCTGTATAAGCTAAATCTAACATTTCATTTTTGTTGTTCAAAGATAAAATATTTTTTAGGTGATTATACTGTTGAAATTTTCTAAATTTTGTATCTGCTAAACACAACATTGTGTTAAAAATATATAAATGACTTAAATACAAATTTATTTAGGTTCAGAGTAATTATTATTATCTGAAGTATAATTAGGAACAAAAAATTTCATTCTAGTTCCAAAATGTATTTTGTCATCCAGCGCATAAGCTGTTATACCAATTTTCTGCTCGACAAATGTCTGACAGTTTGGAGCCTCTATAAATTCAAATTCTGCATCTTAAAATTTTTTAAAAACATGAAATGAAAAAAATACACTCATATCTTTCATCCCAATGAAATTGCGTTTTAAATTCATATACGTTTTAAGATATTAAATGTTGAAAACTGTATTTTTTTTCTCTTTTTTCCAGTTTTAACAGTCCTCAGAGACCCCTTAAAGTCGAGATTCGAATTTCAGCATAGATAGTTTTCCATTTAACTAGAAAATGCGTTAAACTTCAAACTTTTCATACAAAGAATCTTTTATTTTAGTTTGAAATTACATATAAATAATTATTACACATGGAGTAATATGTGATCTTTCCATGTGTACAATGTTTCCATCTGTAAAATACTGGGTACTCAAATTTGATGATACAAACAAGTGCGTATAACGTCAGGCTGGCTTTAATCTAGGTAGCTTAAAGATGAAGCATTGCATCGAATTATCAAGGCCTCATGTTAGAATTTTAGCCTCTGTATTTTTCACTCATTTTAAAAAATTCGTTCGACTTTAACTTCCTTCTTCAAAGAATGTAGCGTTTCCGGTTGAAATCTCTCATGAAAAATAATATCCATACAGTAATGAACGACGTTTCGATGTGTAACATGTTTTCATATGCAAAGTTCCAGTATAGGATACCTGGTGGCACCAATAAGTGCAATAATTGTGTAAGTCTGGATATCACCTGAATAGCTTAGTTGTGTAGCATTGGAGCGTATAGCCAAGTTTATAGGTTTGAAATTCAGCCTAGATACTTCTCAGTCTGTTAGGACAATTTGTTCAAATTTAACCTCTTCCTGCAAAGAACTAGAATTTCGCTTTGAAATCACATGCAAATATAATTACCATCCATGTAGTAATGCATGATGTTTGCAAGTGTAACATGTTTTCCTCGGAAAAAGTGGCGGTTCGCAGATATCATGATATAAACAATTGCGTGAATTGTGACAGGCTAATTAACATCTCCGTCCCTTAGTAGTTGAAGAAGTTCAGTATATATCTAAAATCTCGGGTTCGAATCCTCATCTAGATACGTTTCACTCATTTGGGAAATTTTGTACGACATTCGTACTCCACCAAAAGAAATCTAGTCATTCAAGTTGAAACTTGATACATATAATGAATTGAAAATAATACTTTATCATTCATGGATTATGAAACTATTTATTTATGCATTACGAAAATTTAATTAATTAGTGTTTTTAATTATGACGTTTTCTTTTTTAAATAGTTACAAAAAATTATGCATTAAAAAAAAGTGTCAGTACATTGAGCAATCACTATAAATGCATATGTCGTGTATTGACTCTACGAACTTATTGACTTCTAATGTTCTGTGTTGCCTCCATGGACGTAAATAAGCTCCTGGGTTTGAGAGTTCGTCTGTAAAAAGTTTTAGTTCTGCTTCTGTATCTTAGCATGAATGTTGATGTCTTTGTTCGTGCAACGTAGTTAAATTAAAATAATGTTGCAATCTATTCATTTCTTATTTCCAGCGTCATTCTATTATGAAAGTATTTAACACTGGCGACGAGCGAGAACAAACGGATTCATTTTTATTGAAGTAATGCTTTATTCTTTAGTTTTTCTGAACTGAACTATTTTAGTTTCGATTCGTTCTTTCTTTGGCAAGAGGTTAATAGTCTCTCGGTAAACTCGAAGAATTTCTAATAGGAAAAACTAATTAGACTGGATACAAGGAACGCTCGGATTTCTATTTTGCAGCAAATGGAATTGATGATGCCGTTAAAAAGCGTGCAGTTTTTCTCAGTGTGGCCGGGCCAGCACTATATTCTTTAATACGTGCTTTGTGTACTCCGAATGCCCCGGATGCTGTGACTTTTCCGGATCTGTTACTGAAGTTGGATGGACATTTTTCGCCAAAACCTTCGGAGATATTGTGTCGATTCAAGTTTAATAAAAGAGACCAACGACAAAACGAAAGTTTTGCTGATTTTGTTGCAGAACTCCGGAAACTGTCCGAAAATTGTAATTTCGGTACTCAGTTAGATTCCATGCACCGCGACAGGCTGGTCTGCGGAATCCGAAATGAAGAAATTCAGCGTAAGTTATTGGCCGATCCGGCATTAACTCTCGCTACAGCCATGGATATTGCTCTGGCAGGAGAAGCGGCGTTACGACAAGCATTTGAAATTCAAGGAAATAATAATGATTCTTACAAGCCGGTGAATCTGATTAAAGCTAAAGCGCACAACAGGTGTTCAAAGGAAAAGCCACTTACACAAAGCAAAAAACCTTGTCATGGGTGTGGATGAATCACCCTTTCGGTAAGAGTAGATTTATAAAAGCTACATGTAACTAGTGCAAAAAGGTAGGTCACATAGCCAATATGTGTAATTCTAAAAATTTCAAAAAGGCAATTATAAATAATTCTAAATTTCACGAAATAGATTCAGGTAAGTCAGTTATTGACGATTGTTATGATTGTGTATATAGTATTAATGCTTTAAGTTCTGTTAATGACTGTCCGCCTAACGATATAAGTGCAAACTTAAATGGCATCAGCCATAAAATGGAGATAGATTCCGGTTCTTTACATTCCATAATTAGTTCTAGCACTTATGCTAGGTTATGGCCAGTAAATCTTCCTTCTTTACTGCCAGTTTCAGATCAATATCTGAGAACTTCGAATTCTGAAATATTAAATGTAAATGGCTATTTTGACGTAAATGTGCAATATAATTCTCAAGATTTTACCTTGACTTTATTAGTTCTTGAGGGTCAGGGTAAACTCTAATTGGTCGTAGTTGGTTTGATGCTTTGAAAATAAATATTAATATTGGGGATTCTATCGTTCGTAAAATGTATGTTCCAACTTTAAATTCAATTTTATTAGAATTCAATGATATTTTCAGTGAAACTTTTGGTAGTTTTAAGGGACCCCCCTCCCTTATTTCATTTAAGATTGATGAAAATTGTGCTCCTAAATATCTTAAAGCACGTAATGTATCTTTCGCTTTAAGAAATAAAATAATTGATGGAATTCAAAATATGGTAAATAAAGGAATTCTCCAGCCAATTTCTTATTCCGACTGGGCTACCCCTGTCGTTCCAGTTGTCAAAAAAGTTGGTAGCATTCGTTTATGTGGGGATTATCGCAGTACTGTGAACCAGGCTGTGAAACAATTCATCTACCCGCTACCTACACTTAAGGAGGTTTTAGCGACTATGACAGGTGGTAATATTTTTTCCAAATTGGACCTGTCCGAAGCTTATTTACAACTTCCTGTGGATGAGCCTACACTGTTAAAAATATCGCGAAAAATTACCTCTGTTTTTCAAGGCATCTATTTTCTGACCAATGAGGAAGCTTTATAGGTGTTTATGTAGCGTTCACATTGGTCAGAAAATAGAGAGCCTTTAAAAACAGAGATAATTTTTCACGATATTTTTAACAGTGTACTTCTAAAATTTTAACTTTAAATACAATTAAGGGTCTTTTTAGCGTAACTAGACTGCCATTTGGTATCTCAATTGCTGTTTCAATTTTCCAGAAAAAATTGAGAAAGTTCTGGCGGGAATTAACGGGGTATTACCTGACATAGATGATATTTTTATTCAGAGTAAAACTATGGATGATCATAATTTGAAATTAAAACAGGTTTTGGAACGTTTAAAATCATCAGGCATTCAGCTTAAACGCGAAAAATGCGTATTTGTAGTTCCCAAAATAGAGTTGTTTGGATTTCAAGTTACTCAAGTATTAAACCAAGTTTAAATAAAGTTAAGCACATCCACGAAGTTCCTAGTCCGAAAGATAAGACTGAACTTCAAGCTTTCTTAGGGTTATTAAATTTTTATTGTAATTTTCTAAAGAATAGATCTTCTGTTTTAGAGCCTTTGCATAAATTGCTAAGAAAAAACACAGTTTGGCGTTGGACGCCTACACACCAGAAAGCTTACCCCGCGGCTAAGAATTTATTGGCGGAAGATACAGTTTTAGCACATTTCGATGAAAGCCTTCCCTTGATTCTCACTTCTGACGCTTCATCTTACTGGGTTGGTAGTGTGTTAAGCCACATTTTACCCGACGGTAAGGAAACTCCCATAGCTTATCATTCCCGAACTCCAACAACAGCTGAAAGAAACTATAGCCAAACAGATCAATAATTACAGCGGTAAAGAAATTCAATCAATATTTGCAGGGTCGTAAATTCAAAATTATTACTGACCATAAACCTCTTTTAGGCCTATTTAATACAAATAAGCCTTTGGCCCAAATGATTTCTCCGCGAGTTCTTAGATGTGGTTTAATACTGGAAGCTTATAGTTATGATCTAGAATATATGAAGGGTAAGGACATAGTGAATGCTGATGCGCTTATCCGCTTACCTTTGAAAAACCCTGATTGTGAAATTCCGGCTCAAGCTGATGTGCTACGATTAGAATTTCCCCCTGTCACTCGGCTCAATTCTAAATTAATTACAGCGGCAACTAAGAAAGATCCTATACATTCTAGAGTAGCTCTGATGATCATGAATGGTTGTTCTGCAAAAATGTCTGACAGTAATTTCAAACCATACTTTAGTCTACTTAATGAATTAAGTGTCCATCATAACTGTGTCTTATGGGGTAGTACAGTTGCTATACCTACTCCACTCCAAAGTGAAGTTCTCGTCCTCCTTCATAATGGACAACCCGGCATTGTTAGAATGAAAGGTCTTGCACGCAGCTATGTGTGGTGACCTAATATGGATAGTGTCATTGAGAATGCAGTAAAAACCTGCAGTTTTTGCCAAGAAAATCAAAAAGCACTTGACAAAGCTTTAATACATCCTTGGTAATAGACAGAAAAGCCATGGTCTCGCCTTCACGTAGATTTCGCTGGTCCTTTCCAAGGGAAAACTTTTTCCATTTTAGTAGATTCTCACTCCAAGTGGCTGGAGGTTATACCAGTTTCCTCCATGTCGTCTTCGGATGCAATTGACAACCTCAGATCTATATTTGCCACTCATAAAATACTTAGATCATCTGAACTTCAAGAATTTTTAGCACTGAACCAGATTCGACCTATTTTCGTAGCTCCCTATCACCCCTTCTCTAATGGCCAGGCTGAGAGAATGGTGGCTACGACAAAACAAGCTTTGAAACGTATACTTGAAGATACCTGGAAAACTCGCCTAGCTAGATTTCTATTTGCACAGCATACCTTGCCGTGTACAACTACCGGTAAATCACCGGCAGAGATTTTAATGAACAGTCGGTTGACATCTCTCTTGGATAGATTATACCCTGATCTTAATAAAGAGATGAAATCCAAGAAAGAGAAGCCGAGCTGGCTGAGGTAGACAAAAGTAAACGTCTACGTCAATTTCAAATGGACGATCCTGTGTACATCCGTAATTACAGTTCCGGTCCACCTTGGATTCCAGCAAAAGTTGTAGAAACAACAGGGCCAATCTCCTACAAAACTCAAGATTTAGTGGAAGGTATTATCCACAGACGTCATGTTGATCAGGTTCGCAGCCGTGTACAAGCTGCGGAAACGTCAACAGAGCCTTCTGTGATTTCGCCATCTCCAAAGGAGGTTCCAGTGCCACCTGATTCAAAAAAAGTTCCCGATCCTGGGTGTGGAGATGATCCTGAGCCTGTGGATGAGGAACCTATGCTACGACGTTCTGAACGTCCCCGATCCACTCCAAAACATTTGTGTGACTATCTACTCTATTCCTAGAGGGGAGGAGTGTCGTGTATTGACTCTACGAACTTATTCATTCTACTGTTCTGTGTTGCCTCCATGGTCTAATGTAAAAAAGCTCCTGGGTTTGAGAGTTCGTCTGTAAAAAGTTTTAGTTCTGCTTCTGTATCTTAGCTTGAATGCTGATGTCTTTGTCCGTGCAACGTAGTTAAATTAAAATAATGTTGCAACCGATTCATCATTTATTCCCAGCATCATTCTATTATGAAAGTATTTAACAGTATACAGATTGTGATCTTGCTGTTTAAGGGGGTTTTAATTAAAGTATCTTTTAAAAAATTCAATTTATGGTAATTCATTTGATTTTTTACATATATTTTCAAATTATTCGTAAAGCATTCCTTGTAACAATAAGAGACGAAAAGGCGTGTTTAGATACTAACACCATTCTATTACGGTAAACTCAATTTACATGCAGTATTTTGTTTTTTATTTTATTTTACAATTTCAAAGTAGAAGTAATTATCCAATAACATCTAAAATTAATGAATGAATCATTTTGAAAAAAACGCATATAATAAAAGAAATACACATAACATACAGAAAAGAAATACACATAAAATTATAATCAAATTACATATTCTTAAACATATTATTAAACAAGTTTTATAAAAAAAAAATTCTGGTTAGACCCTAAATATATTCCTATGGTAGCGGTCAAAGTGACCGCTCGCCGTCTTTCTTGTGTTAATATGGAAAAATTAATGTAATGTATATCGTTCTCCATTTATGTTTACAAATAGTATGCACTTATAAGCATTTATTTTTTTCTAGATGAAATTAAATATTATCACATTACGCAGATAAATATTTGACTATACCACAGAAGTAAACTAGAAATATATTCATTTTATTCCGTATTTCTCTAAAGTAGTATATTATGTCGATCGCATAGTGGAAGAGCAGTTGAGTATATATGTAAGATCTCAGCTTCGAATCCTTTGTGAATTTATTAATTCACAAAGTTATATTTCAATTAAATACAATTATACAATGTCATATATATACAGAGTGTTTCTAAACTCATGATACAAACTTTAAGGGTAGGTAGAGCACACAGTAACTATCATTTATTGTACAGGGATGTATGGGACCAAGTGACACATTAAGGTAAAAACACCAGGGGGCCAATTAGGCTCCTTTTTTAATTTTCAAAATTTCTCATTCACACCAAAAATTATTAAGCTATCTTTTTCTTGACATTTCATAATTACTTAACAATAAAATTCTTCTTTGAAAATTTTTGGTATGAAATCGAAATTTTTGAATTAAAAAAATCAAGAAAACTGTAAAACTTATCAAACGAAATACATGAAAAAAAAGATAACATGTTTATTTACAATGTAGTTTACAAGTAAATAATAATGCATACAATAATATTACAATAAGTGTTCAAAATTACGCCCACCAACTGTAATACATGCTTCGCAGCGTCGGTGGAACGATTGTCGTACACTTCTAAAGATGCCAGGCATCTCCCGCACACGTGCAGTAGCTTCGGATATGCGAAAAACTAGATTTTCGTCTGAGTCAACTGAATTCTCATAAACAAAACTCTTCAGATGTCCCCATAAAAAGAAATCAAGGCCCGCTAAATAGGGAGATCGTGGTGGTCCAGGAACTGGTCCACCACGCGTCCCAAATGTGGCATTCAGGTAAATGCGCACATCAGTGGTAAAGTGCGCGGGCACTCCATCATGTTGAAACCACATCCGGTTACGGATGGCGATCGGAACATCTTGCATCATTTCTGGTAAAATCTGTTGCAAGCAAACCAAATAATTATTAACAATATCCGCCCACAAATTCACAGAAAATCGTTGTTGATAAGCATGTGTCCGCGTTGCATGTGGATTATTGGTTGCCCAAAGATGGAAATTGTGCGCATTGAATACACCCTCGCGTTAAATACCGCCTCATCTGTAAACAGAATATGAGCAATAAATGTTGCTACAAAACCCAACCGCAAAACTTCAAAAAACTTCAACCGCAGAAGATAGTCTTCTGGATTCGAAGTTTGTACACGTTGAAAACGGAAGGGATGAAATCGATTTTCATTTAACATTCTCCAAACGGTCGGATGACTCACACCTAAATTCTGTGCAACAGCTCTTGCACTTGATTCGGACCTTTCACTCACAAAATTCAAAATAATTTTTTCCAGGCTTGCACTACGTGCAGCTCTTTCTCACCCAGTTTCCAGTCTGGTGACATGGGAAGCACCTGTTTCAGAAAGCTGATGGTGCAAGCGCTGAAACATTCTATGCTCAGACATTCTTCTGCGAGGAAACTGCTCCTGATACATTCGTAGGGCAGCTCTGGCGTTGCCATTTTCACGATCATACATGAAAGGGATATCGCCTTTTTCGGCATATGTAAAGTCTTCCATGACGAACGATAACACAATTAAAAATGGCGATTTCTTCTATTTGAATGCATGGTATTGAACGGTGACCAGTCACTTACTGCCCTCTACCGCCAGTGAAATCAACCAAAAACTAAATTTCTATTTCAAAAAAATTCTATTTCTATTTTCAATTCAAACAATTTCGATTACATACCAAACATTTTAAAAGAAGAATTTTATTATTAAGTAATTATGAAATATCAAGAAAAGGATAGCATAAAAATTTTCTATGATGAGTGAGAAATTTTGAAAATTAAAAAAGAGGCCTAATTGCCACTCTGGTGTTTTAACTTAATGCGTCGCTTGGTCCCATACAATCTTATACAATAAATGATTGTTACTGTGTTCTCTACCTACCCTTAAAGTTTGTACCATGAGTTTAGAAACACCCTTGTATATATATATATATATATATATAGAGAGAGAGAGAGAGAACGAGAGAGACAGAGAGAAAGAGAGAGAGAGTTATATATCAATATTTTATTAAATTTAAAAAAATGAAAACTTTAAGCTAACAAATATCAATCTAACACCGCAAATTCAATTTCACTTGAAGACTCACATTATCTAAATTGAAGGAACTCTTCAGTCACATTCAAAATGTCGGTCATCCGAGGCGTCATTTTGAAATATTACATATATCACAAAAGAAATACACAAAAAAATACTATCAAATTACACATGATGTTCATTTACTTTTAGTAATTAATCTTTGACCATGTGTCCAAATTGAAACAGTCACATTACATTTATTTCATTCTATTTATTTTTTCAGTAAAGCCATATATTTCTGCTTTTCCAAAGATATATACAAATCTATAGATTTGTGGGAAAGCTTTTCCTTTAATAGCTTTCCCTGCATGCCTACTCTTTACACTGCCATCTATTTTTCTCCCGTAACTGCTGATCAAGGCGCATTCAATCTGCTTGTTTCCTTTCCCGATGAACAGACAGCGCGCATGCGCTTGAAGGACAGATTTCGAGCTACAGACGTTCTTTCGCGAGAGTGTGAGCAGGAACTGAACCGAAGTGACAGATGACGGCGAGGAGAGAGGAAGTTGTGTTTTCGGCGGTAAAACAGTAGAATGATGATCTGTGCGTTATGAGAATGTGCTGTGATCGTTTTCGCAGAATAATGATGTAATTAAAATTACGACACTTTATTTTGTATATATTTCTGTATATAGTTTAACCTTCAATATAATCTACTTTAAAAATTTAATGGTGTCAGGCTCAAGTTTCTAAATGGTATTTAGTGGTGTTTAATGTGTTTTTACAAGCCCGAGTTCCCACATTTTGTGTGAAGAACTGTGATGAGAACGTTACGCCCACAAAGCTAATATTTGAAGTTTTGTTATGAAATCGCTATTTAAGCGTATAAAAAGTAATAAATATGATGGTTTTGGCTGGCTGATAGCTGAATTGTGATTACTACGAAGCTGGATATCCTTCTATGAAGTGAGTTTATTTTGTTCTTATTCAATATGTCAAAGTTAATTGATTTTAAGGAATTAGAACTTTCATTGAAACCGAAAAGTCTTCGAGTATTAAGACTTTGCATACATTAATTTTTGGAGAAGTCGGTGATAGAAATAATAGACGTAGAATTCGAAATTTTACTGGCTTTGCTTTCGAAATAGATTCGGATGAATATAACTCAAAATTGCAAGAAATTAAAGATAGTTTTTCCGTTAATGATTTGATTACTATTTGCAATGTTTTATGTATAAATAATTCTGGAACTTTCGACGAAATTGCTGCCAGAATAATTTCGTCGTTATGTGATTTTAATGTATTGAAATCTAATTTAATTCCTGATGAAGATGCTCTTAGCGATGATGAGAATGAAGATGAATCGAATAAAATTAATGATATTTTGAGTGTTTCTGAAAATATTTTGAGAAATGATTCTGGTAGTTCTAGTTGTGAAAATAATGAAAATCCGAAAATTCTAATTCCTGATTGTGTTGTTAAACCATCCATTTCCATTAACGATATTGAAAATATGATTTCTGAATTTGATGGTAGTCAATTTCAAAATGTTGAAAAATGGATTGCCGATTTTGAAGATACTGTTTCTTTATTTAATGTTAGTGATTTGCACAAATTGATTTTGACTAAACGCCGTATGACAGGCACAGGTAAATTGGTTATTGAAAGTGAAACAAAAATAAATTCGTGGTCTAAACTGAAAGCGTTACTTATTTCTGAATTTGGTAAAAGGTGCAATTCAGCAGAATTACATGAATTGCTATCTGAAAGGAAAATTAAACAAAACGAATCGTTGGACGAATATTTTTTTAGTATGAAACAGTTATGTTCAAAAGGCAACATAGAAGATTCTGCGCTCATTCAGTACGTAATTAATGGAATAAACGATCCTGTTTTTAAAAAATCCTTTTTGTATGGTTGCCCAAATGTTGTTGAATTTAAAGAGAGGCTTAAAATTTATAATAAATTGCGTGTCGATTATGATAGTAAACCTGATGTTGATGTTAGGCCTAAGATGAAAATAGAAGTTGAATTTAAAAATAAATCTAAACCCAATAAATCTGATATACGTTGCTATAATTGTGGCGATAGATTCCATAAAAGTAATCAGTGTAGAAATAAAGATAAAGGTCCCCTCTGCTTTTCTTGTAATTTATATGGCCACAAAGCATTCGAATGTCGTAAAACCAAAGATTCAAAGTTGCCAATGATTCTCAAGTAAATGTTCTAACTTGTTCTCAGAATTTGGTTTTTAAAGATGTAAAGTTGCATTCATTAAGTTTAATTTCATTAATCGATACATGAAGTGAAAGAACTATTCTAAAGAAAAGTAATTTTGATAAAATTAAAAGTTATGTAAACTTAAAACCAACAGATATGCTTTTAAGTGGATTAGGTAAAAAGTCATTCAGACCAATCCGTTACTTTGAGACCGAAATCGAAATTGATGATTCTAAATTTCAAACATCTATTTTTGTGATTGATGACAAATCTATTGAATTTGATTTAATTATTGGTACTGATGTAATACAACAAGGCTCCTTAATTGTTTCTGGTAATGATGTTAAGTTAAATAAGAGTCAGAATAATTCTTTAGTTAATGTTATTAATTCAAATGAAGTAACTGTACATTCTAAATTTTACCCTTATTCTTCCGCATTGCACAACAGCAACCCACAAATTCCAAACCAAAACAAATATTTACCTGTTCCTCAATTGCACTATTCTAGCCCTGAAATTAAAGAATTACGCCTAGAAAATAAAAATTTAACTGCCCAAGTTAAAGAAGTTAAAACAAAATATAAAATGTTACAATTAGATGTAATCGATTTAAAAGAAGCATTTTTGTCAGAAAAAACTAAGTCGAAAATTACAATAAAATCGTTAGAAGATAAATTAGAACAAGAAGTAACAGAAAGACAAACCGTTAGTAAATTGTATAGAAAATTAGAGAGACATTTTCAAGATATAAAATTCCAATTAGATGAAGAAAGTAAATGTTCAAAACAATACCGATTACGATTAATAAAAATAAATAACTATTCAAAACATCTTGAAAATCAGTTAGAAGAATCAGAAGATGAGTGTTCTAGAATAAAAATGTCTAAAAGAAGAATCCAGATAAAATTGAATAATTCCCAGGAAGATTTCGAAAATTTACGACAAGAGATGACTAAGTTAAAAAAGCAAATTAAGATGACTAACAGTGCTAAAACCCTTAAAAATGATTCAGATTCCACTAAGTTAGAAAATAAAGAAAATATGATGTATTCTTCCAGAAATGACAATCACCAGAAATTTGATGTAATAAAAGAAGAAAATTTTAGAAAAGATAATCTTAAGAAAATGTCTAACGCGACGTTGAAGAGTAATTCTTCTAAGAAAATTAAGAATATTCCTAATTCGTCAGATGAATTTGAAGATGAAATTGAAATTAATAATTACGAAGTTAAAAAACCTAAGCAGAAGTTTATTAAAAAGAGACCTGAATATAGAAGATCCTTTTTCGAAGAAAATACAAGTAAATTTGACTTAAATTCCGAAGATGACACTAATGATTCCGAAGATGACACTTTGACCGATTTTGACGAATATGGTATCGTTCCTGATAATTTCACCGATTATGACACTACCCCGACTACGACACACCACCGCACTGACTTTAAACGATTTTGACAAAATTAATCCCGAAAAAAAAAAGACGAAAAGACGTAAGGTAAAGGAAGATGAAAAGATGTAAGGTAAAAGAAGACGAAAGACGTGAGAAATAGGAAGACGAATCAGACGATAAGACGACGAAGAACGACGAAGAAACGTAAAACAGAATAGGAAAATATTTTTTTTCGAGAAATAATATAATTTTTGATGAGGAATTTTAATAATGATGACTTTTTTCCCAAAATAAAACTTCGGATGCTGCGGTTTTTTCTTTGTCTTTTCAGGTGCTCCTGCTGCTCCTTCCTACGGTCCACTCTGTTGATCGAGGTCGATCAAACTGTCAGGATCGCCGATTTGTGGGAAAGCTTTTCCTTTAATAGCTTTCCCTTCATGCCTACTCTTTACAGTGCCATCTATTTTTCTCCCGTAACTGCCGATCAAGGGGCATTCAATCTGCTTGTTTCCCTTCCCGATGAACAGACAGCGCGCATGCGCTTGAAGGACAGATTTTCGAGCTACAGACGTTCTTTCGCGAGAGTGTGAGGAGGAACTGAAACGAAGTGAGAGATGACGGCGAGGAGAGAGGGAGTTGTGTTTTCGGCGGTAAAACAGTAGAATGATGATCTGTGCGTTATGAGAATGTGCTGTGATCGTTTTCGCAGAATAATGATGTAATTAAAATTACGACACTTTCTTTTGTATATATTTCTGTATATAGTTTAACCTTCAATATAATCTACTTTAAAAATTTAATGGTGTCAGGCTCAAGTTTCTAAATGGTATTTAGTGGTGTTTAATGTGTTTTTACAAGCCCGAGTTCCCACATATATGTGTATCTTTCTTTAATGGTAACAGTGCAGAGCAATATCTTATTAAATTTAAGTCAAATCATCATGTGAAGCTAATATCAATTTATAAATTATAAATTTTATTTCACTTAATGTATATAGTTTATATCTCAAAATTTCTAAATCGATGTAAATCTCTAGTGACAACGAAAAATTGTCCATGAATGCTTACCTTTGATTTAATAAACATATCACAAATGTAATACACATAAAATTGCAACAAAATTGTATATAATCTACTGATTTTTCTAATAATTTAAAAGTTACAGGAGTAAAATGTTTCCTATTATAAAAGTTTCTAAAAAATATGTATTGTTTTGCATATTATTTTATCTTTATTCTTGAACATTTAAAATTGAAAAATTAAATTATGTGAAAGAAATATGCTTTTCAATGAAAATTATGTTAATAAATAACTTGGAGTTTTAAAATCCAATAACATTAAAACTATTCACTGCGCATATCGGTTCTTGAAAACTTTAAAAATGAAAAAGTTGTGAAACATTTTCAGAGCAAACTACGAATTTATATATATTAATGGTATACCATTAATGAAAGATTCACATTAAAGAGGTTCTTAAGTATTAGTCAATGATTTAGATGAATTTAACTTCAAAAGGAAGATGATCGAAAATGAAGTACATCAATCAAATTCCATGGACATAAGTAACACTAAAATACTCGAATATTTCCTAAGCGGGATCTAAACCGTCGTAATCAGAACCCTTGAAAACAGAGAATATTCGAAATTTGTATAATATGCTTTATGCAAGTTTTAAATCTACTAGAGATATGAAATATTTTAATGCTTCGATTAAATTCATATTTGTTGGAAAAAAGGAATTCATGTTCCTGTTATGAACTCGTTAGGACAATAACCTTTAAATTTTATATAAAGTATCAGAATTAGATATTTTAACTTACTCTTATTTAATATAGCCTTCAAAAAAACATTTCTGTTACTCTGCATTCAAACATGCTTTTTATTTAAATGAAAAAATTGTTAAGTGTGTAAGTGTTGATATTTTATCCAGCATAATCTATTTTCTCTTTTGATTGTTTCCTTGCGTAATAGAAAATTTAAAATTATAGATGTATAGAAATATAAGGCTAATATAAAATTCTATAATATAATATAATAAAAAAATAAATAATAAAATATAAAATTCTATAATAATGATTTGTGATTACAATTAGATATTTAATGCATTAATTTAAAACTTCATAAAAGGGCATGAAGATACACCTAAACGTATGTTTTCATTTGTTTTTGAAGAACATTTTTCATAATGAGTCCAAGTAATTATTCTAGTTAAATATTTTAAATAACCGTTTAAAAAGCGTCATCTTTACAGAATTCGTATTTATAAAATAAAAATATTTTGCATCCTAGGAATAATTTTACATTTCACTTTCTCAAAAATACATTTTTTTGGCAATCGAAATTTATATTTTATTTGTAAATAAAACACATAGATTGTACTATATACTCTTGTGTAAAATCTTTATATAAAAAGCACCCATTTTTCTTTATTATTTGTATATAGAATTCTTACAAATAATACATATTTAGATGAATTCTGCCCTATTGACTTTTTATTTTGTTATTTTTCAATTGTAAGATATATTTGCTTAAAATACAAAACCATTTATGATGTGCATGATTTGAATGCTTATTTTTCAAAGATATATGAAACATCGTTGAAAAGGGTAGGTAAATTTAAATAAGTTTCGGAACTGATACATTTCCTACGGAGATGATTACCTTGACACGTTATCCATTTTCAACACTAAGTTTCTTACTTCCGTTACTGGAATCATTCCAAACGTTTGACGAATGCTTCATTTTATTACTTTTTTAAAATATCCTGAGATACCAATACATAAATATGACTTAATGTATCTGCTTTGAAATAAATATTTCGTGACACATGACTGACATCTTCACTCAGTCACAAGGAGAAAGGGAATATATGTTTTATTTTTCCGGCGAACAGTAATTTTAAAGTGATTTGCTGTCATAGTCTGATCGCAAAAATACACGTTTTTCAAAAAATATATTAGGCTATTTCAAAACATTCAAATTATTATTTACTTTTCACTTGTTCACATTTATAATATGTTTATATTGAATTTTTTTTCATACAGGAAAATATAAAACGCACATTTTTATTCAACAAATACTTTACAATTTTGCACATCCATATGTAGGGATGTTCTTTATAAAATGACGATAATTTTTCGTAACATCATAACACCAGTTAGTCACCGTTCCATACTTTACACGAAGCCTAGTGCGTAAGAACAAATGTTATTTTGTATTTATCACTTACAAAAATACCGTTTGGTATACAGATGCTTGCCGATGTCGCCAACATTACTCATAGTGATTATTATGTGTATTGAAGACCTTCTCTTACAACAGCACACAGTAAGAGAGACAAAAGTTTCTTAATGTAGCAAAATATAATATAAGTACAAACGAATTTGTACAATAATCCCCTCCACGATTTTGAATATCTTATTTTGTTCTTTAGAAACCTCATAAACTAATATATTTTTCAGATTTTAGAAGCATTTATTAAAACAGTTGTTTTCAGTGCGATTGATTTTCCGAGTATTTTCTGTTGTGTAGCAATCAGTTTTCTCAAATTGGAGTATTGTTTTTTAGCTATCAATTCTCAATTGAATATTTCCTGCTGCTTAATTTTGTTTATGCATGCAAAAGCAACTAAATAATATTGATTTTAACGTAATTTTAATTTAACTTGTTTGTCCGCAAAACATGTTTGCTGAACACGAAAATGCTTGCTTCAGAAGAGATAGCATCCGAACAACCCATATCCCAAGTGTCGAAAACTAATGAATACACTATAAAAACGACTGGAAAGCGTTTAAAAATTCAGTGTCAAAAAAAGAAGCTTTGGTTTTATGAATGCTTCTTTAGATCTCAAAAAATAAACAATGGTTTTCAGAATCGTGGGTAACTCGGAAAGTGTCATGGTCCATTTTCGCACGTGGTTATATTATATTTTTGTAGAATAGAAACATTTGTCTTTTTTGAAATATATAGTGGCATTGTTAATACTGACTTCTCTAATCGCACTTACTGGAGCTCCGTATCTAATCTTCTTTGAAATTTATTGTCTCCCTGATCAAGAATTAAATAAAGAAGTTATTGTAATTTTACCTATTTGCTTACATAGTTTTTTCTGATCCAACAAACTGTAGTAAATTTGAATTGAATAAAAATTTAAACTTTTGTTGAAACATTGGATTATATTGGTTCTTCCTTAAAATTGGTCATTAAATTACGATCAGGCTATCACAGCAAATCCCTTTAAGATTATTGTTTTCTAGAAAAATACAACAGATATTTCCTTTCCTGAATATTGAACCTTAACTATTCAGTCCATAAAATATTGAAGCCAAACTTCAAAAACAATTTCTTTTAGAGAAGACAATTTCTTTTGTCAATTTAAAAAGCTTAACTCTTTAACGCCTACAAAGACGAAAAAATCACTACCTATAAATCCTGGCGTATGAAAGGAACATTTTGAGAAAATGGACTCGTCCTTTTACCGCATTTGAGTTTCCCATGGGGGAGGCGTGGTTGAAATGTCATCTTGATGTATGTTTACTCTCCTCCTTCCCCACGTACTTTTGCTTGTTGATCTATTATTTGTTTGGAGTGTTAATTCTAAACAGAAATAGGAAACATTTATCCCTTTTCACCTGCAGTAAGAAGTATTTACACTGCATTCTTACTCCATACATTTTATCGGAAATGTGAGTTTATAGATTATAAGACTTGGAAGAAAGGCTACTAATATTGTTCCTTGACAAGCGAATTTGAGCAAAAAGGTTTTTCCACGACTCTCGTCATACGACAAATTATGTATGCATGTAATAAAAATGGTAATAATCACAGAACAACAAACAATTTTAAGAATGCTGCAGAAAACCTCATATAACTATAAAATTACAATTAGAAATTAAGATTCGGCAGATATTCTATATGTGCAAAAAAAAAAAAAAAAAAAAAAAAAAAAAAAAAAAAAAAAAAGAAAAAAAAAGAAAAAAACAGAATACAGTAGAGCGCTGATTATCCGAACAAGCCGGGACAGACCCTAGTTCGGATAAGCAAAAGTGCGGATAAATGGACAGACAATTTAACGGGTGTTCCTGACTATACTTAAACCATCACACTTTATCCAGGCTTAGGACTGGCAGCACCAGTTAGTGCTAGCGTGTTTAAAAACTGTTTTTTTTTTGTTGTTGTTTGTTTACTTTTCTATTATTTAAAATTTTCTTTTTCCCTTTTTATAATTTTCTGAACTCCAAACATTATAATTTAAGCTAAAAAGCTTTCGATTGTTGCTTGCTTCAAAGAAGACGTTCCTTCCAATACTGCCATATCTCGAATTCTTTTTAAATACGTTAGTTGAATAAAATCAGCATTCTTCTGCCGGCATAGCCATTTCATAACTGTTTCCAAACATTCAAAGACTTCGTTATGTGATGGACCTGGGTCATTTTCAGAGCATTTGTTTTCATTTCTTCAATTTCTTTTTCATCTTAACACTAGAACGGCGGCGAGGGGTCATTTTGACCCTTGCCGAATGAATACATGTCGATTCGAACCAGAAATTGTTTTATGATATAAGATTAATATATGTTGCACAAAATTAACTTAAATAAATAAGTTAAACCTTTTTTACTAAAAACTCTGATGTGAAATATTTTTATAAAACTTGAGTAAAATTTCCCGCCGTTCTAGTGTTAAATCTCATCCATAATATCATCATAATTAGAAAATTTTTTTGAGAGAAATAGACTGTTCTTGGAAGTTCGGTTAATTGGAGTTCCGATAATCGGCGCTCTACTGTAATTCTATTTGCTTGGTTGTGTTTATAACGGCCAATTATCAACACGAGGGATATACAGGCCCAAAGGGGGGGAGTGCCCTCCGTAGAGGTCTTTCTAAGTGAACCTAACCCGTATTTACGCATGGAAATCCACGGTTCGAAGAAAACAACGAAAACTCCGAACGATTAGGTCGATGGGCGCGATTCGGTTTGAACCCAGCACCTCCCGTCTACCAGCTTGGAAAGCAGAACCTGTCGGCCACTGGTGGGGCAATTCTATTTGTATTAGACCTCATTATTTTCATTATAATGTAAATATTTCGGTACCATCTATTAGAGTATGAGATTAAAAAATTCTTATTTTAGGACAAGGCTAATACTTAATTTAAGGATTTAAAATTCAGAATTTTTTTAGAGACCCCCCCCCCCCCCCCTCTAAAGCTTTTACAGTACAATTTCAGAACAAATGCTTTTAACCCTTTATGTCCTAAATTATGAATTCATGAAAATGTCATCTTCTAAAGCATTTTTCGTGAATTTTTGAAACTACATCAGAAGATTGACACAATCCTTTAGTAACTTTTAGAAAGATTTTGTCAATTACAATTAATTAATTAAATTTGAATTTATAGGGATTTTGTACAATATTTATTACTCCACTCCAATCTTTTATTTACAATACTTTTGTTAGCATTTCGTAGAATTAGGAAATGTACAAATATAATGTCCTTACAATAGAAATATAGAAATATTTCCGAACTGAACACCCCTCTCCCCTACACACACACACAATCTTTCAATGTCAATAAAGCTGAAAAGATGCAAACAAGAGCTGATGCAGCCCTCCATTTAGAAAGGTAGTCATGTCTCCTTTTTTTTTGGGGGGGGGGGGTGTCACATCACTTAATAAGCAATTTTTATATTGAAGGTTGTCCCCACATCCAAAATGGCTAAATTTTTGATACGTTTGGGAAGTTATTTTCATTTGTAAATACCAAGAAAATAATATTCGTAATTATATATTCGCATTAATATTCGCAAAAAATATAAAATATACACATTTTATTCAGATACCCAGAAATTGAAGAATTTCCCATTTTCTTATAAATGCAAAGAATCTTTAATAAATTGAGCATTATATACAAATTTTTAGGACTTAACGGTTATTAAAATGCCGTCAGGAGGGAGCAATTGTTATTCGCGGCCTGAAATTCAGTTTTAAATCCCACAGTTTAAGGAAATTTCCCGAAAGATGCTTTGCCTTTATCGGAAAATGGAAAACGCTAATCAATCACATTTGTTTTAAATGCACTTGCAAATATCTTGCATCTGAGATTTAAAATGACAGCATGGGTGTGTCAGAAATTACCTACTTTGGATTTAAGTACAGCTTTAAAAGACACAGAAAGATTCACATAGTTGAGCAAAGGATGAATCTGAAAGAATTTAATATATGTTTCATGTTTTTAAGTTTCCTTTGGAAATTTTGAACGTTCAGGAAGGGGGGGGGGTCACGACCCCCGTGAACTCCCCCACGGATCCGCCATTGGATGCAAAGGCAAAAGAAATCATCCTTTTTTTTTTTGTGTGTGTGTGTGTGTGCGTGTGTAACCAATAATGCTCTTGGAACAAGATAAAGTAAAGTATCTGTAACTCAATCTAAACTGTATTACTAATAATCGATGTATTAAATGAATTTTATAACAAGTTATTTTAATAGTACTTATAAGTACCGTCGGTGCATAAAGTGTTAAGGAGATTCCCAAAAAATATTCTTCCCTGCTCAAAATTATGAAATTTTCTGTGACATTTATAAATTTATTTTTTCGAGAAAAATCACGAAATTTCAGCCATGGCTCTTGAATGGTTCTGATATTTTCTTCTTCTTCTTCTTCTTCTTCTTCTTTTTTTTTTTTTTAATAATGCATTATATCTTGAATTATAATCGATTGCTGTCTCATGACGACTTTTTTATGGCTTCCCGTCGGGTTTTTGGTTCAAAACGTCAATTTTGACAGTATTTTCAGAAAGAACGTGTTCTTCTATAGAAAAAGGGAAAAAGCTATTCGCTTGTAGTTTGTAGTTTGTGAATGTGAACATTTCATGTGCCTAGGTTTAAAAATGACTTCATGAGGGAGAATAACAATAACTATTTAGAATTTGAGAACAGCCCTAATAAATATTATTTAATAAGCTATATTAAAACAGTTCTCAAATCCAAACCGCTATTTTTTTTACACGTTCATGGAGTTATTTAGAATATAATGCAGCATTCTCTGTTAAAAAAGAAAGAATTAGTGTTTTCAATTTGCTTGTACAGATAAAAGCTTTTGCTGGAATAGGGTGACAGAAATCGTGTTTTAAGTCGATTTTTGTGACGTTACAAAAAAAAAAAAAAAAAAAAAAAAATTAAACGATTATATTCCAATATGTAACCCATTTTCGGCAACATAAAAACCATTACTCGCTTCATAGATATTTGAATAATAATGTTTGCAAATTTCATTATTATTTTTTTTTAAATCAAAAATAAGTTATCTTATTGTTAGAATATTTCACACTTTTGAGAAAGGGGGGGGGGCGGGAAATCTCCAATTAACAGGCATCTAGCATTCGAATCTAAGTTTTTGATAACCTTTATTTTGTCTGTTATGATTTTTCCTGCAAATATTTTAAAAATAAACAAATGATGTACTAAATATGAAACAAGGTTATTTTTATTTTTATAATTTTATTAATGCATAAGGTCTTGAAACAGCTGTATGATAAAACTTTTTTCAACTGTTTATGCTTTTTATTACATTGGCACAATTTTCTGCACAGCAAGAAAGACAATCAGAGTTTTAACATCTTATATGGTTTTTAATGTCATTGCAACACAGGAGTGTCTGATCTCACTTTATCAGATTTTTCGCACTCTTGAGGAGTTAATCTATCAGCTTATCTTATTATTACTGTATCACTGAGTTATCCAGCAAAATATCAGAAGGTTTTATTTAGACGAAAAGTTAGATTTTATTTTAGATAAAAAATAATTCATTTTATTTCTCCAAATCTTTAAATGTACCTATTTCTTTCATGAATAGCTAATGCAACGATGATGGCGATTTTAGGTGTTAGGAAAATTCTTAGTGCATTGAAATAAACTACGAAAAACACCAAAAGCTGCGATTGGTATGTGTTCAGATTTCTTATGAAGAAGGAAGTGGGGGGGGGGGGGAGGCGGTGATTAAGCTAAGCAACTCATTTGTTTAGGAATATTATTCGCCCACAGCCCGACATACCAAAAGCATAATTGAAGAGTTTTTCTAATACATTTTATGAAAACAGAGCTATGCAGTGATAAAATGAACTTAAACTAGAAAATTAAAAATAAAATGTCATAGTAAATATATTAGAAAACTAAAAAATCAAATTCAGCCCTTTCTGGCGAATTTATCAACTATTAGATGTACAGATAGGTTTTAAAGATAGCTTTCATAATTTATTCCGACAGGTTTTTTTTTTTTTTCTCTGTGTGCGAGCGTGTATGTGTGTGTATATTGGGTTTAACATGCCAAGTGATCACCAAAATAACTAATTTTAAGCACGTAATATATATATATAACATATAGTTTTTTCTTTTGTACATGTGTCCAGAAGCCTGTTGATCGAGTATAAAAAAGTGTATTCATGCCCTATACCATTTTTACAATGCTGTTCGGAGTTTGGACATGACGATTTTTTACAGCTTTAACATATTTCAGATTCTGATTTTGTTTCCTAAAATAATGACAAAGAGTAGGATAATCCATTTGGCCGGGGGGGGGGGGGGGGGGGGGTTCAAACTCCTTACAAAGGCTTGAGCTTGATAAAACTGATTCATCATGCCACTCAAACCAGTCTTTCGCTTCACAGTAAAATTAGAGTTGCATTTCATGCTGTCGTCGGAATTATTTCGGTGTTTGTAACTTGAGCTGGCTCTATAATCCTAAACAAACTAGGGTTTTTTTGAAAGACTTAAAATGAAAAAAAAAATTTCACTATTGAAATGGCGTCCTCTTTGTAACCGGTGATTATTGTACTGTCAGGTGAGTGCCTTTGTGCGACGCTTAAGCTGTACAATCGCATGGCACGACCCTGAAAGCTTTTTAACATATTCCCACTCAGTTTAAAATATAGTCAAAAAGATAATAAAAAAAAAATCCTCTCTTACACGTCATGAAGTATTATAATGTACAAGCGTAACTACTGAAGTCATTTGGGAGAGCGTTTTCTAATTTTCGATAAATTTTATGAAAAAAAGTATATAATGTTAGTATGATGTTCAATGAGGTGCGCAATAAAAAGCTCAATGATGAAAAAAAAAAAAAAAAAGGTAAAAATAATAGTAGTAATTATAAAGAATACACAGAATACACTCGAAATTATTTCGAATATAAATACACAACTTCATAAAGCATAATATGTAGAAACATGTAGAAAGTGATTAGAGTATAATATATATACAAAAAACGCAAAATATTAATTGGCAGCATTTAAACTTCATTTTACTTTTATTTAATTTTTAACTTACTTTATCTTTTATAAACTTGAAATTATAATTTTACGAATAGATGTTACATATTGAAAATGTATTAGGGGTGTGACTGTGGAGGAGGGGGGGAGGGAGGCAGGGCCCCATTAACCTCTGAAGCTATGGGAAGCACGAATGCCATTTCGGGACTCCCTTTCATTTAAGAAGAACCTTTAATTTAAAATCTGAACATTATTTTAAATTCGCCGTACTCGAAAATTCACCAATGCATATTATTCTAAAGAATGGATCAGTTTAGTTCATGTATATTTCATGAAACAACTTTTTTTTATATGTTCCCCTATTTAAATACACAGAAATTGGATACAATCAAGAAAAATATCTAAAAATGATTTTGCAGGTATTAGAATAAATATGTTAGTTGGATAAAAAGGTTAAATTCAGCATGTACGCGCAACATAAAATATCACTGTTTTGAAATATTTCTTTCAATATTGGCAATAGTTTAAATGATTAAAATTTTATGTTGTCTATATAAGCCAAATTCAGTAATATTCAAATTCAATATATAAAATAAATAAACATTTAAAATAATGAACAAACTTAAGGATTGTCATCACGTAGTTGAAACTGTTTTATTACATGAAGATTTAATTTGTTATGAAAGGTATATTTATGGAACACTTTTTGGAAAAAATATATATATTATATATATACACAGAAATTAATATAATCTGAAAATAAATTTGATAGAATTTTGGAATAGTATTGATTCAATATGAAATTTGGGTCCCTCAGTTTTCTCAATTTCGGGCCCCTTCAAAATTTTCTAAGGGAAGCACGTGCTTCTCGTATCTATTCGGTAATCAGGGCCTTGGGGGGGGGGGGGGGGGCTCGTGGTTTGAAAGAAGTCCATCTGTAGACTCTTTCAACTCGCTACATAAATAGCTTATGTATAAGGGCAGAGGCTTACTACATATTTACCACATTTACGGATATTTTCCCCAAGGGTAGACATTGGAATGTAAAGGGGGGGGGGGGCATAAATTAAATTAATCAAAACTTTACATACAGAGATTTTAAAGGAGTTGAAATAAAGACAAACACGTGAAAATTATTGAAAGGTGAATATTTCTCATTGTCTTTACCTTTACAAGATAAGAGTGATTAAAAAAAGTAACAAAAACTATGAATAAAAATTTTTAGGTAACACTAAGAACCAAGAAAACTCTATTTAAACAACACACAGAAAAAATAAAAATGTTTTTTAGATTTGTTTTGATAAAATTTAGGATCTAAATTTTTTGGTTATGGTAGTTCACAAGAAAAAATGGAAAAAAAATGTGTATTTAAGAACAGGAAACTTTCTGACACAGTTACTGACTAATTTTTAAACGTCATTAAACACTCGGAAATGACTATTGAAATGATTTCGATTCCAATGGATGTTTTTAAAGTTTTGATACATAAATTAGATCTTGGGTTATAAGCGATCGTTTGCCGAGGATGACGTTTATTGGACTGTCGCGTAGAAAAATTTTATTCAAAACGTGAATTTTGAAAGTATTTTTTAAAAGATCATCTGCCTTTGTGAAAAAATGGAAAAGACTATTCGACTTACATTTTCTCAATAGCAACATCTGCCAATTCCAGGTGTTTACAAGTAAAAATTAATCCAGGAGTGTAAAATGTGCACCTTTTCTTTTTGTACCAGTTTCCAACATCGCTGGAAAAAACATTAAATTTCTACATGGACAAGTGGGGCACACATGCACATCGGCTCACAGGCCGCTTAATTTGGATATCCCAAATGGTTTCAGTTTTTATAGTAGTATTTTTTTTTCTTTTCTACTTTATTCGAAAATAATCTATATTTTTAAAATAATCCATAGCACTGTAGCTAAATTGTAGAAAAAATATTTTTTTTTAAATAATTTATTTCTTTTGATCCATTTATTGTTACACGTTCTCTGTTGAATGTTGTCTATTTTTTTTTTCAATAGCAAATAACATTTTAAAGAACATATATCTGAAAACCTTGTACAAAGTATCATAATAGCTTTTCTTTCATAGACATCCAGATATTTAACTTTAAATGTGATTAATTAAACAGCAAAAATTTAACAGTCTTAGATCAATGCATTTAAATCTTGTATGAAGGCATAACAACTGCGGATAGTATAGTATAAAAATCATTATATTCTTTGAACTAATTATTTCATATACACATGGTCTGAGTTGTTTTATCCTAAAGAATGTAAAATAATTTTTCTAAAACAGGAAAAATGTCACTTTTTTCTTTTTCGAGCTTTCATGTCCCGGATCACTTTGTAGACATCCTATGTGATTCCATAAAAGAGGATCTCACTTTTACACTTTTCACTTTTCACTTTTTTTCTTATTTTCCTAAATAACGAAGTTTAGTTAGCTTTCAGTGAATGTTGGAAAGTGTTTCATAATCTATGCCGTACGCATGATTTTTCTTTCTTGTTTTAATTGTTTATAAAAAAAAAAATAATTTGCCTTGTTCTAATTTATTTTTTTAAGCAATCTGTATAACATGTAATCAAGGTATACAATCAAGAAGTAATCAATAAAGGCTTCAATTCGAATATTCATAATTAAGAAATGAGAAATCAGTGAACATTACGGTATGCTGACACATTCCTAAGAAATTTTATTTTGTTTTATCAATGGAAAAATACATTACAAGGTAGGTATAACGTCATTTTCAGCGATGCAAACTTTTTACCAGGTGATCTATTTTCGTGTTTTTATGGGTATCCACTATCCACCATGTATTAAAATAAAAATATACTTTATATTTAATTGTAATGACCAAAAGAAAATAGAGCACCAATAAAGTTACAAACAATAAAGATAAATAAACCCGATGGAGAATATTATTGTGCATCAAAATAAATATAAATCGTTATTTGTTTATAAAAATTAAGTATTTTTACCGAAATTTATCTTTTTTTTTTTTTTTTAAAAAAAAAAGGTCAAAAATCTGCATAATATGTCTAAATATCAAATATATATTTTTTGTTTTCAACATCCCTCTTATGCAGATACATAATATAAAATAAAATGCATAATAAATGAAATACAGTATAATAAAGTTATAGTAATCTTAAGTTTTATAGAATGTACAAAATTAAAAGTAGATAAATACAAATTCATTTAATGCTAATTATTGCTGATGCCAATATCCTTTTCTCTATATACATATAAAACGGACAAAAATAAATGAGGTTCGTGTGAAAGATTTTGAACAATATTTTTACTTAGTATACTTGCATTTTGTTGAAAAACTTTGATTAAAAATTGCAGTTAATAATAATAATAATTATAATAAAAATTATATACGTATCGACAAATAATATTAATGATAGCATTGCAAAACTCCTTGCGCGGTTCTTCTTGCTTTACATTATGTCTCTTATTTCTGCAACAATGGGAGAAATTGTATTGCCATGATTTTGAAGAAATTTTATGGAATATAATTAAAATTAAATACAAAATTGAGAATATTAAAAAAAAAGAGCCATTGTGACCATATATACAAATGAAAATCTATGAATTAAAACAATAGTTAACAAAATCGTTTTAGTGGAAAGTTCAGGCCTGATGACTAAAAAGCAGCTTTGTGTTTTGAGGTACTTCTACACTTGCGCGAAAACGCCCGCTCTCTAATGTTAATTCTATGGGAGATTTTTTTTTAAAATAACTTTTGTATTTCAATATTTTTAATACATATATATATATTTCTTTACATAGATGTGGTCGATATCTACAATGGCCGTTTTTATTCTTTTCATATTGTTTGAAGTTTTTTGAGGATACTTTCACTTTCGAAACCGGTTCCGAAAGTGAATGTACCCTAATAAAATAAGTCTAAAGGAAAGCAGAAAAAAACGGTCTGTGTAGAGATCAGTCTCAACAATCCAATGAAAAAATATCATTTAAAATTTTTAAAATATAAACGAGATGTTTTTTAAAAAAAATTGTCCCATAGGTTTGACATTAGTGAGCGGCCGTTTCCATATTCATAAAGTAACCCCATTATATAGATTACTAGATTATATTAAAATATACAAGATTATATAACAAGATATATAATAATAATAAATATTTATAATAAAAAAAAATGAAATTCTTTCAGTCTTCAAAAGAATTGGAATAGCTATTTGGCTATGGACGGTAACTGTTAAAATAAATTTTTAAATGTTTACTTAGTTATCTTTTTTACCTTATTTCCCTAAATAACGAAGTTCTGTTAAAGCTTTCAGGGAGTGTTGGAAAGTGTTTAATTATCTATGCCGTACGCATGATTTTTCTTACTTGTTTTAATTGTTTATAAAGAAATTAATTTACCCTGCTACTAATTATTTTTTAAAGCAATCTGAAACATGTAATCAGGGTATACAATCAAGAAGTAATCAATAAAGTCGTCAATTCGAATATTTATAATTAAGAAATGAGAAATCAGTGAACATTACGCTATGTTGACACATTCATGGGATTTTTTTTTTCTTTTATCAATGCAAAAATACTTTACAAGCTAGGCATAACGTCATTTTCACAGACGCAAACTTTTTACCAGGTGCTCTATTTACGTGTTTTTATGGGTATCCGCTATCCACCATGTATTCAAATAAAAATATATTTTACATTTAATTATAGTGAAAAAAAAAAAGAATCAATAAAGTTATAATGAGAAAAGATAAATAAACCCAATGGACAATATTCTCGTGAGTCACAAAAAATATGATTCATTCACTTAAATCTGCATGATGTGTCCAAATATCTAATATACATTTTTTGTTATCAATATTCCTCTTCTATGCACACACATAAAATAAAGTAATAGGTATTATAAAAAGTATAGCATAATGAAGCAATAGTAATCTTAAGCATAATAGATCGTACCAAATTAAAACTATATAAATGCATATTTATTCAATGCTAATTATTTCTGATGCCAAGATTCCTTTTACTACATACATATAAACTGGACAAAAATAAATGCGATCACGTGAAATATTTTGAACAAGATTTTAAATTAATATACACTTGCATTTCGTCAAAATACTTTGATTAAAAATTGCAGTTAATAAAAAAACTCATCCAAGATTTTAACTTAATATACACTTGCATTTCGTTAAAATACTTTGATTAAAAATTGCAGTTAATTAATAAAAAAAACTCATCAACAAATAATTTTAATGACTGCAGTGCAAAACTGCCTTGCACGGTTCAGCTGGTTTTTCATTATTTCTCAGTTCTTTGCAACAATAGGAGAAATGGATTTGCAGGGGTTTATTACTATTATTATTATTATTATTATTATTATTATTATTATTAGGAAAGTTTCACTTTCGAAACCGGTCACGAAAGTGAAAGAGTCTTAATAAAAATCACTCAAAACAAATCGAAAGAATAAAAACCGGTATTTGCAGACATCGATCTCAACTATCCAAGGGAAAAAAAAAAAAAAACCTCATTTAAAAAAAAAAAATTAAATGCAAACGACATATTATTAAATACTTCTCCCATAGGTTTAACAAAAGCTAGCCGCTGTTTTCAAATGGGTGAAATAGCCTCATTGTATAGATTACAAGATTATACATAAGACTGAAGATTATATAACAAGATATATAATAATAAAAAATGTTCTTAATGTATACAATCAAGAAGTAATCAATGAAGGTTTCAATTAGAAACTTTATAATTCAGAAATGAAAAATTGGTGAACATAGACTATGTGGATGTAATCATATTAAATTTTTCTTTTGTTTTATCAATGCAAAAATAGATCTCAAGCTAAACATTAAGTCATTTTCACAGACGCAAGCTTTTCACCAGATATATTTAGGTGTTTTTATGAGTATCCACCATGCATTTAAATACAAATATATTTTATAAGTAATTGTAAAAAACCAAAAATTAGAGCATCAATAAAGTTAAAGTTCTAAAAAATAAAGATAAATAAACCCGATGGACAACATTATTGTGCATAACAATAAATATAAATCATTATTTGTTTATAAAAATTAAGTATTTTTACCGAAATTTATCTTTCAAATTTAAAAAAAGTAAAAAATCTGGATAATATGTCTAAATATCAAATATTTTTGTTGTCAACACCCCTCTTATATTCAGATACATAATATAAAATAACAGGTATAATAAATGAAGAACAGTATAATAAATTTGTAGTAATAGTAAGTCTTATAGAATGTACAAAATTAAAAGTAGATAAACACAAATTCATTTAATGCTAATTTTGCTGATGCCAAGTCAATATCCTCTTCTCTATACATATATAAAGCGGACAAAAATAAATGAGGTCGTGTGAAAGATTTTGAAGAATATTTTTACTTAGTACACTTGTATTTTGTTAAAAAATATTGATTAAAAATTGCAATTTATAATAATAATAATAATAATATACGCATCGACAAATAATATTAATGGCAGCCTTGCAAAACTCCTTGCACGGTTCTTTTGATTTTACATTATGTCTCTTATCTCTGCAACAATGGGAGAAATCGAATTGCCACGATTTTGAAGAAATTTCATGGAATATAATTAAAATTAAATGCAACTAGTCGGATGTACCAATCCCAAAACTTTCTTCTATCTCATACATGTTAATACTTCAAAATCCACTATCACACTGCCAAAATTAAATGGCAATCTATGCATCTCATGAGGATTCTAACGATATGAAATTCCGTGCGTTAGTTCTTGATATATGACTTCGCTGAAATCGTCTAAATTCAGAAAAATGCTGCCTAGCAGCGCCACCTATTGGGTGATTTATACCAAATTCTAATCAGCAACAATTTATGTCAACGTCTGACTGAATCTGAAGTTTGGAGAAAATCCTTACTTTAGTTTTTGAGATAGAGCAATAACGAAAATCGTGAAAATTCCTGCATAGCAGCGCCACCTATTGGGTGATTAACACCAAAACCTAATTAACAACAACTTGTGTCAACATACAACTAAATCTGAAGTTAGATGAAAATTCGTCCATTAGTTCTATTGATAGAGCTATTGAGGCAATCGTGAAAAAGGCAGCAGAGAAGCGCCACCTGTTGGGCGATTTACACCAACACATAATCAGCAGCAAGTCATATCAAGGACTAACTGAATCTGAAGTTTGATGAAAATCCGTGCGTTAGTTCTTAATATAGAGCTATTGGGGAAATCGTGTAAATCCTACAAAATTCATCATAACAGCGCCACCTGTTGGGCGATTTACACCAAAACGTAATCATCATCAATTCATATCAAGGACTAACTAAATCTGAAGTTTGATCGAAATCCGTGGATTAGTTATTGAGATAGAGCTATTGCGAAAATCGTGAAAATGCAGCATAGCAGCGCCACCTGTTGAGCGATTTACACCAAAAACTAATCAGAATCAATTTGTATTAGGGACTAATTGAATATCAATTTTTATTAAATTCCGTGCATTAGTTCTTGAGATAGAGCGCCCACAAAATTTGTGTCACATACACACAGACAGACAGACAGACTCACAGAGTCACAGACAGACATTTTGTAAAAACATGTTTTTTGGAATCTCTGACCCCTAAAACGTGTAAATCCGTCGAAAACCGGAATTCGAAAATTTTCATGAATCCAATACTTTCTTCTTGTAAAGATAGAAGAAAGTAAAAAGGAGAATATTTAAAAAAAAAAAAATAGCTATTGTGGGCATATCTACAAATAAACATCTATCAATTAAAACAATAGTTAACAAAATCGATTTAGTGGAAAGTTCAGGCCTGATGACTGAAAAACAGCTTTGTGATTTGAGGTACGTCTACACTCACGCGAAAACACCCGCTCCCTAATGTTAATCCTATGAGAGATTTTTTTTTAAATAACTTTTTGTATTTCAATATTACAATTTTTTTTTTTTTTTTTTTTTTTTTTTTTTTTTTTTTTTTTTTTTTTTTGCATTGTATGGGTGTGGTCGATATCTACAAAGGCCGTTTTCATTCTTTTAATTTTGTTTGCATTTTTTTGAGGATACTTTCACTTTTCAAACCGGTTCCGAAAGTGAATGTATCCTAATAAAAAAAGTCTAAACGAAATCGAAAAAAAAAAAAAAAACGGTCTTTGTAGAGATCGGTCTCAATTTATCCAATGAAAAAAATATCATTTAAAATTATTGAAATATAAACGAGATATTTAAAAAAAAAATTCTCCCATAGTTTTAACATTAGTGAGCGGCTGTTTTCGTATTGATGATGTAACCACATTATATAGATTACTAGATTATATTACAAGATATAATAATAATAAATATTTATAATAAAAAAGGAAATTATTTCGGTCTTTTTAGGAACTTAGGCGAAAAATAGTCTCATGGTATGGGCCAAAACATTCTGCGCACAGGCAAATTTGGCAAACTTCGCACATCCATGAACTTTCAATAGGCCTATTAGAAAGGGTTTTCAATTTTAATTTTCTGCACCTTATGCAGGTTTTTTTGCGCCCGACAATTTTCACTTTTATGTGTCTGAAATCATTTGAAGAATTTATTTTTTTTTTGCTATTTTGACAGTTTCAGACATACTTTTGATTAACTCAATTCTAAAATCCAGCAGTGTTTTCGGCTTTTTCTGTAAAGGAAAGTTTGTTGTTGAAAAAATAATAAAAGCATTATTTATTGCACTGTTGACAAAAAACCAGAACAGATATATCCACCATTTTCTAGATTTCCTTGCAATGTCATAATACTTTCTTTTTTGGTCTGCAGAGTCTACTCCACCCATTTTTTTGTTGTATTCCGCAAAAACAACAGGACAAGGGACGGTGTGAATAATTCCTCCTATTCTGCGTTTTACGATTGTCTCTTTGTGCTCAGTATCATTGGAAAGCATAAGAATTTCCTTTTTGTCTTTCCACACACTACACGTTAGAAACGGAAATTCTGTGCACTGGAATGCTTTGAAATCACCTGTTTCCTTTAGTTTAATTTTGCTAATATTTGCTGGGAGATTTTTTCGATTTGACATGACTGTCCCACTCGCTGATATTCTTTTTTCGGATAAACTTTTCATCAAATAAGTAGAGGTAAAAAACCTATCAAAATATAAATGGTGATCCGTTTTAAGGGGCTTAGATAGATGTGTTACCACATCATATCCAAGACCGTAATTAGATCGTGGCATTTGATCTTTTTTCCCGCAGTAAATTTCAAAGTTATAAATATAACCAAGAAAAGAGGTGCACATCATCCAAACTTTGATGCCTCTCTTGACTGGTTTTTTAGGCATATATTGCACAATGCCTAATCGGCCCTTATATTTGATCATCGTTTCGTCAATCGACAAATCTATATAGGGTATAAAATGTTTTTGACAATTTACTCTAAGATCCTGCATAAATGGATCAATTTTCTGCATCATGTAAAAGTTTTGATGCGTTAGAGGTAGCTCTTTACTCCTGTCAGAAAGATGCAAACATTTGTATATTTGAAGAAATCTGTCTCTTGACATGATCTGTTTTACCTTTTCGTTCGCTAGCATTGGATCTGAAGACCAGTAGTCTCTCAGCTTTGGTAATTTATTAATTCCCATCATTAAAATTATGGAGAAAAAGTTCCACAATTCTTGAACATGATTTATCGGAGTCCATTTCCATTTCTTTTTCCCTATGGGCTCAAAAGCATCTTTTACGAGTTCTTTAATGTAATCAGCATAAAGATTCGTATTTATTCTGATCGTTTCACACATTTCTTCCGTAAACAATAATTTGAAAAAACTTTCTGCGTTCGATCCTACTGGTAAATCATGCTTTGGTCCTCCCGAAGCTTTATTCGACTTGTCCAGTATTAATTGGTTCTGAATGATTTTCGACCAAGTAAATAAAATATTTTCGGCTTCATTTAACACCGAATTATCACCATCCGCTGTTACAAAATAATCATTGTTTTCTTCCATTATATCACTTATGATTTCTTCATCGGAATCATGATTATTAATAAAAGAACAATTTAAATTTGCATCTATGGGCCATCCATCATCTTCGCTTTCTATGTCACTATCACTATCATCTGATCCAAACAAGATTTCATCAATTTTTAATTGGGTGAGATGTCTTTTTATTTTACTCATTTTAAATTAAACTTTAAGTAAATATCTCAATACTAGAGTTAAAAATCTGCACAAACAACGATATCGTTCTCTTGAAATAAGAAACTGAAATGAAAAAAAAAAAAAAAAACGGCTCGTCTGAATAGAATCACTTTAGCTTTTAAAAAGGTAATGACAAACCTGCAAGCAATTACAAAGTATTCCATCACTGTCATCGGACAACGTGACCGGCGACAATAAAGACGAACCCCTCAGCACAGGGAGAAACGAATCTCTTTCTATACCTATCACCCCTTATTTTGCTATAGACGGCCGAAACCGGCCGAATTAGGACTTAACTCACAAAGCCGTATAGGGCCGTTTCAGGTGTTAAAAGGTTAATAGATATAAATTTTAAAGTTTTATTTAAGAAATAAAACATTTCTAACTCATAATATGCTTCGTCTCCCAGTGTTTGAATATACAATTATTTCCGAATGGAAAATTATTTTTATTTAGCGAAGGACTTTGCGCTAAAAAACAAACAAAAATAGTTTTATCAATATAACAGAACACTTGGGAACTATACCACTTGAAATAATATTTTAACATAAAGTAGAAACGAATTATTGTTCCTTTTCTGAATTAATTTAATGATCTTAAAATATAATTAATAAATTACGTAACGCATTATATTCCCTACATCCTATCGCAAAAACAATGTTAAAGCATAGTTAACTTTACACATCCTTATGTTTCCAAGTTTTATTAGGTGGAATGCCGTCAAATAACTTCGATCTTTGGCCAAAATCCAGAATGCTGTTGAAAATCTAATTTCAACTATACTAACAAATCACCGACAGCTATTAAGTAAGAAAACAGCATGTCAGATGTGCAATAACGTTTTCTTCACGTAAAACGTAATTTTTCTACTCCTTATGATGAAGCGATCAATCACTGTTCTAATTAGCTTTTTAAACACAAGTTTTAGAGATTCTTGAATTTCTGCCAGATATATCACCGATAAAATAAAAATTACGCTCTAGATCACTGATAAGTTGGTTAGATAATATAAATAATTCGAATGGATACATTAGTTCTTGTCGGTTTTTTTTAAATATTTATTTGTGTTTTGAATACCAACGCAGCACTTTAGACAAAGAATTATAGTTAATTCAAAACTGAACTTAAATATTTATAATGTAAATTTTGAACCAACAAAATTTATACCGCACGGAATAATCTATATAATTTATTTTATCTATTGCACAAGTTAATGTATTGAAATAAATTATTCCAAATAAATTACGTAAGAACTATTCGGACTGGTTCAATAATTAGCATCAGTTGAACAAATAACTAGTTAAATAAAGAAGGATAAATTCCTCTATAAATTATTCTCATATATATAATTCTTCACCTTTTTGCGACAATTGTAACTTCAAAAATTACTGTTTTCAAGTCTTAATTATCCGATGCATCGAAAATAAAGCTTCTCTTCCAACAGATATATGATGTCAAATATACTGACCTCCAAAAGTTAAGGTACAACATAGAACACGTTTCCTGGACCAGACTGCAATGGGCTTCTGTGCTCTTTATGGACGAGTCCAGATTCACACTGGAGAGCAATTCAGGGCGCCTGCTGGTCTGGACGGAACAATACATCAGATATCATCAATCCTACACTGTTGAAACATACAGGTACAGAGTTGGTGTAATCATGGTTTTGGGCAGGGATCTTACTCCGTGGTCTCACTGACCTACATGTGTTCCATGGAGGAACTCTAGCTGGCGTGAGATAGCAGGATGATATCATTCATCCATATGCCGGTGTTATTAATAACGATTTCATTCTGATGGAAGATAATACACGGCCTCACCGAGCTGTGGTAGTTGAGGACTGTCTGAAGGGTCACGGTTTGGAGCGAATCGAATGGCCATCTCACTCTCCAGACCTGAATCCGATAGAATATCTTTGGGACTACCTTAGCAGACAAGTTACTGCTTTAACTCTTTCAGGGGCAAGGTATGTTTCTTCGTAAAATACTGAAATGATTTAATGACCCCAGAATTTAAAAACAGATTTATTTGAAAATAATTAGAAGCATTTCTTCACGTATTTAATAAAAGGAAAATTATAATTCCAAAATTCTTGTGCTATTTGGCATTTAGAAGTTGAAACTAAGTGGTCCAAAAATGAACCATCACACTAGAAAGGGTTAAGTCCTCCTCGCAGTTCGTTAGATAAGCTGGAACAAAGCCTACTTCGTGTCTGGTCCTCGATTCTAATGTCGGGGTGCAACAACTTTATTGATAGCATGGAAAGTCGAAGCCGCCAATGCATTCAAGTCGGGGGTGGACACATTCCTTATTACAACCCATTTCTGTAACGTTTCTATGACATTTTACCAGATAATACTGTGATGTACTGTATTCTCCAAAAATGGACTAAGAGTACTTTTTTGTTGTAAATCATTTTTGCGTTTAACTTATGTAAATTTCTATGTCACATTCAATAAATATCTATTTAGTGCACATTTCCACCGCTTTTTTCTTTCTATATTCATTCATTTGCAAATGAGACGCAAATAAACCGGTTGTACCTTAACTTTTGGAGACTTGGATATTAAACTTGGACTATTTTGTTTTACGCCGTTCGTTTTACCGTACACAGGCCTGCGATGAAAAAAATACAAGGGAATTGATAGTCAATCTTTATGTATTTTTTGGTGCTAATTTAAAAACAAATAATGAAAAAATTCTATCACGTCATGTTTTCTTGAAAAATTTAATTTTAGTTGGATTTTTATGAAGATTTCATCGTAAATACGCCCCGTTCATCATCGACCTGTTGTGCGAGTGCCTTTGCCTTCAATTGAATTGCAAAGTGATCTTTTCAGGGTCTTGAGACTCGGAACATCCAGGTGTTCAAGGCTCCGATAAAGAATATAAGCCCTCTGGAAGCGATTCACCTCAGTCCATCTCCCAAGTTGAACTTAGTGATCTGACTAGAAATTTGGGCCTTTTGAAAGAGGCAGCAATATTGTTGGGATCCAGATTGAAAGAAAAGAAACTTATTGGTCAAAGGAACCGTTTTTTATCCGTACAGGAATCGATAAAAGGAGTTTGTTAAGTAGTACGTTTAAGGAGGGTGAGAACCTGGTCTATTGTTCTGATGTTCCCACATTGATGAGCAATTTTAATATCACATATGATAAAGATGAATGGAGGATTTTATACATACATCGAAAAGGAGCCTTAAAGCTGTCTTTCTTCATCACGGAAAGCAGTGTGCATCTGTACCAGTTGGATACTCTGTGAATTTAAAAGAACGCTACTAAAACCGGGCTTACGTCCTCAACAAAATTAAATATGCCGACCTCGGTTGGACCGTTTGCGGTGATTTGAAATGTACCTGCATGTTTCTTGGTCGACACGGCGGATACACAAAGTATCTATCTTCCATCTGTGAGTGGAACAGTCGTGATAAGACTGAACATTGGGTCAAAAAAGAATGGCCGAAAAGACGAAATCTTAAACCAGGCAGTAAGAATGTGATTCGGAACAGTTTAGTTGAGCCAAAAATTGTATTGTTTCAAATGATTGCTATTGTTTCAAATGATTGCAATTTTTTCAAGTGATTGCGATTATATCAAATACATGTGCAAATAGTTTCAGTTTTATGCAAAACCAAGTTGAAAGAGGAAATCTTTGTTGGTTCAAATATCCGCAAGTTTATGAAGGATAAAGAATTTGAGACTAGTATGACAACAAAGGAAAAAGAAGCTTGTGTTACCTTCAAAGATGTAGTCAGCAAAGTTCTGTGAAATTACAAGAATCCTGACTGTAAACCAATTGCAATGAATATGATGAACAGATTTCAAGCGTTGGGATGATCCATAAGTGTCAAAATACATTTCTTTCATTCACATATGCACTTTTTCACCCGCAAATTTAGGATCAGTCAACGGAGAACAAGGTGAAAGGCTCCATCAAAACATCAAAGATATGGAGCGGTCAAAAGCAAGATGCGATAAGATCATGCTCGCCGTCTACTGTTGGATGTTAACATGGACACGAGATAGGTCTGAGATTGAACATAAAAGAAGAAAATCAAAAAGAAGTTTCAGAGAAAAAGAGTACGTACTTAAATAAAAACTTTTTTTGTGTTGTTTTGTTTTTTGCTCAGTTTAAAGTTTGTTTGAATCTTTCATGCACACATACATAATATTTACTCCTCTTGGTCAGTTGTCTTTTCTATGTACGTTGCCTTAATAAAAACAAATAAAATAGTATGTAGATTATATTCTTCTAGAAACTGCACCATAATTTCATGTAACAAGTTTAAACTCTAGGGAACTTTTTGTTTTATCCTCGACCAGAGTCGGCTCGTGCGATATGGCAAAAGTTGTTTTCATCCACTTAAACCTATTAAAAAGTAATCGATTACTGAAAAATAAGTTTGCCTCACCGATAATCGATCATTTTACATACATTTGCATGGATAACAACCACTGTTCCCAGATAGTAGATGAAAATTGTTGGAGAGAATTCATTTTCAAATAGGAGTTTAGCAAAAATATTGATATCGATTTACAAAAAATCATGATATGGTGGAACAAAATGGAGGTCATTTTCGAAATCAGCACACCAAATAACATAAGAATCTGTGAAAACTTTCCTTGTATTTTTCAACAACTTCAATTTCGCAGGCTTGTATAATTATCATATATCTTGCAATCTGCATTCTAAGGAAATATTACTTTCTGAATTATGTAGTCCCCGATACTTAATGTTTTAAATAAATTGATGTACTTAAATCGAATAATACCAAGTATTTGTAAGTATTCCTACCAAAATCTATTAAATAAGTCAAATATATATATGTTAAAATGTTTGTTATACAAACAAAAGCATCCATAGCTTTTTCACAAAATAATCTTCAGAATATTCAATATTCGAAATATTTGTTACGCTGCTGCATTTTATATCATATTTTTTTATTATATTTTCCATTTTTTTAGGAAAGCAAAATATAAATTGAAATATGCTATCAAAAATATAATAAATGATGTATTTTAAAGTATGGAAAAGTATATTTCTCAAACAGCATTACCCTATGTAGAAAATGAATTAGAGATAAAGAGATGTGTAATCTCATTGCATTGTAATCTATTGCATTCCTCATGTGACATCTGTAATGCATGTTATTTAAAATGATGAATTCCATATCCTTCAAAGCCTTTGAAGAATTACTTTTGTCGAGGGACATTTCCACCAGTTGAAATGGAAATATACGCGTCTACATGGCAGCATAACAAATGTTTTTGTCAGTCAATTGAAAATTTGTATTGAATTCAGTTACGTGTTTATCGTGTGGTTTTCAGATATATTCAGAAGAAATAGAACAGTTCTATTATATTGGATGAATTCTGGTATACCTTTCTGAAAATATTTTAATCATAAGTATAAAAAAATGAAAAAAAAAGGTATATTTTTGCTAAACTGACACATTCTAATGCTAATTACATTTTATATCTCTTTTTCTACTCGTGAAAACTTTATACAGGGTATTTTTTGTACATTTTTTGTTTTACTTTGTTACTTTTAAAAGGGCAGTGTTGTTAAATAGTGGCATTATGCGCGCATCAAAAACTGCCATATTTAAAAATATTCTCAAAAGTAAAAAGAGAAAGTAACTTGTTAAAAAACTTAGCTAAAACCTATTTTTTAAACGATTTTTATTTTACTATACAATACCTTTTCCCCCCAAAATATGAATTTTCATTTTAACTTTTTAAAGGCATATATCATGTTTTTTAAGCTAATATATGTTAATAAAGATTTTTATCTTTTGAAAAAAAATGTTTCGTAGAATTCCATTGTAATTAAAAAAAAAAAAAAAATATTGTACAACTCTATTTTCTAAAGCAAAGCAAAAAAAAAAAAAAAAAAAAAAAAAAAAAATCTTAAGCGTTTCGTTATTATTTGAAATTACGAACCTTACATTTTTTTTTATAATCTCAACACATGAAAAGGGTTTTCAAAAGATTGAAGGTATTTTTTATAACAAAGACATTTTTTTACTTAAATATTGCTTTTTGTTCGAAAATATATGGAAGTATTATATCAATTATTCTAAAAATAAGTCAATTCACGCCTTCCTGTTCTTTTACTATGAATAAAAATCAAGGTTGAATAAAGCAGAAACTAATTGAAAAAAACGATAGGTTATCAAAAGCCGTCATGTAGCACTTTTTAAATTGTTTGTACTTCCCTATATTGAATTTGAATAAAAAAAACTTTGTCTTATCAAACTAATTAAAACTTATCATTTGAAAATTTCAGTGGAGTACGCAAAAAAAGAGCTTTTGATATTCTATACTGACAATAACTCTTAAATTAATGCAAAATTGTCTTAAAGAATGCAACTAACATTTTTAGCCGACTTCATTAAAGGATTAGGTTATAAATTCGACATGTATGTATTTTTGTTACTTATGTTCTCCGATTACTCCGAATCTACACGACTCTATTAAGAGTGTATTAAGTCAAGACGCTGATTACTCAAATTTCTCACAAAATTTTAAAAATGTAAAATATGCCTACTTTTTAAACATATATGTGTAAGACTGATCATTTACAAGTTCGTTATATTTAGTTAATTATCATAATTAGTTTTATTATTGGTACCAAATATTTATGATAGTTTGTGACTTGATTAACCTTTTAGAATCATATATGTATCAAAATTATGCAAATACGAAAAAAATTGATACAATCATTAATTTCTTTTTTACAGTTAGTTGTTTAATTCAACACACAAGGCTGTGTAAAAAAAAATGCATTTACATCCTTGTGATAATTTGTTGATTTTTACTACAAGTTTTATTATTATTAGCCAGTGTTAGTTTGCTACTTGATTACCTTTTGATTATCATATAAGATCATTTTTCCTAAATATGACGAGCCGTAAATGAGACAATGTTCTTATACTTAATATCTTAATGGAATAATAGTAAATAGGTTTTACATAAAGAGACATTCGAACTTAATGAACAAAACGCAAAACATTTCGCTACATCTAAAACGTTCTCTTAAAAAAAAAAAAAAAAAAAAAAAAAAAAAAAAAAAAAAAAAAAATCCTATTAAAATACACATAGTTCAGTATAAAGTGCGGAGAAAAAGACAGAAAGTGATTCATGGTTTTTCTTTTTTAAATTTGAAGATCAAATAACCTTATGGTCGTCAACGAGCACAACGTCTTCTTCATTTACGTGAAGTGTAACCCCAAGAAAAAGCGATCAGATTTCAGATTAGTGTTATAAAATATTCTACGCATTTTAGTGACTTGATTTTCTACAAATACTTCTTACCGACGAAATGATTTCTCTAAATAGGGAGACACTTTTAAGAGATTAAGAGTTTTACCTTTAGTAGTTTATAGGGTATTTTTCATATATTGAATTAAATGAAGTTTAAGGCAAATATTGTGTTTAATTAAGCTGAGGTAATAAATCAGGAATTTCAGCATGATCATCCAGTAGTGTTTTTCCTCAACTGGTTACTTTAATATGTGTTTAAAATCATCAAAATTGAAAATACGTGCTTTATATATATATATATATATATAAGAAATGGTGTCAGAATAGTTGTGTATATTCGAGACAGAGAATACAGACACATTATGGGATTGACTATAATTTATACTGTGGAATTCTGAAAAATCTCTTATAGATTCAAAACACTTAAATTGTGTTTATTTTAATGCGATTAAGTTAATTTTAAAAACATTACATCAATCGGTAGCTTAAATGCCGAATCCAATTAAAGCATGATGCAGCTCTAGTCTCCAATTTTTGTTTTCTTGTTTACTAAATCTGATATTTTAATTAGGTTTTCAACTTTTATTCATTATAATCAACGATTTCTACTTTTAGTTTAGAATAAGATCAAAAAAGGAAACTATATCTAAATGAATATTTAGATTTTAATATATATACTCTAAGGCATAGAAAAAATATATATATATAGTATATAGATATATATATATATTTTTTTTGTGTAAGAAAAAGAAGAGAAGGGGCAACACTAAATCAGGCCCTGGGACTTTGAACCTGGGTCCAGGCTCTTTGGCTTTATAAGCCCTGGTTAAATAGATTTAACATTTTGCATTTTATAATAACTACACTGTAAAAAAGGGTGTATTATTCACTTAATTTGGGTTTCTAAAATGCCGAATGAAGTTTAAATATGGGCTATTTCTGTTGTCAACACACTTTTAAGTGTTATAATAGATTAAAAATGGTGTAGTTTTACTCCTTTAAAGAAATTATGGAAGCTTTACACCAATTCAGGAGTAAAAATTTTAAACGACATATGACTCAGAGCGCCATTTTGAAATTCATTTATAGAGATGTTCCCGGGTAAGGATTTTGTCCGATTTCCGATATATTTCTGAGTAATGATTACTGATTAAAAACAGTTAATATAGTCCCTGTTTCAGTTTTACCCGAGCTGTAGCTGTGTTTATTAGCCCCCGGAACGGTATGCTATTTCTTTTTCCCAGCTTATTTTGTCTCCAAAAAATAACGTTACCTTACAGACGCTAGCAATAAACAAAGCAGATGTATTATTGTACAATTAAATGCTCTACAGCATTTTTTTTATTCTAAGCATCGCACTTTTTCAATGTTTATACTGTCGTATTGGGAAAAAAAGTACTTTTGAATGCAATTTTTTTGAAAACTATCTCCATTTATTTTTGAAATATTAATTTTTTGTAGTTTTTAGCACCATTTGTTTAATTTTGGCAACTCAAGTACTCCATTTTTATAGAAAGTAAAGGGAAAATAGTTGAAAAATAGCAATTATATCTTTCTGTTGTCATTTTCTCATAACAACCGAAAGAAAATGTAATTAAAATACGTGCTATTTTGAAAAAAATATAAACGAATAATTTCTACGAATAATAAAACATGGAGCTATTATAAACTATATTTAATTTTAAGTATCTGTAGACCCTTTCAGTGTGACGTCAGTCATGACGTTTTGGTTGGAAACTGACTCCAAACAAACGGTTGCTATGTGTCATTTCTTTTTAAATATAAATCGTTGAAAATGTTACCAGTACATATCAAGTATTAAAACACTTAGATGTGAGATATAGATATAAGATATAGCTGCAACACACTAACAAAATATAAAATATAACATAGCAACCGTTTGTTTGGAGTCAGTTTCCAACGAAAACGTCATGACTGACGTCACGACTGAAATCGTCCATATTAATGTTACAAACAAATGCCTATGAATCATTAGATAGCCGTTTTTTTGTTCAGTTTCTTTAATGACACCATCTTTTTGCTGCATTCGTGTATTATTTTGAGATAGTGACATCCTATGCATGCTTTAATGTAGATGTTTAAGAGTGGATCGTAAATGTGTAATTCTTAAGCGGATGCGAATGCCGTCATTTTACATAAAATAAAAGTTTGTGCTTTAAATTTTAAAATTGAAATAAGTTTTGTACTATTTATATATACATATATTTTTTTTCATCGGGGGCCACACTAAATTCTGAAAAAGCAGAATTCCTGTTTTCTAGTTTTAATATGCTTGGACTAATTAGTCGAAACCAGCCAGGCTGACGCTGAATTAAAAAAAAAAGAGAGTCAAGTACACGTGACGTAAGTCCAGATGTACTGAACGAAAGATTTGTGAATTGAAAAATCTGCTACCCTGTATTTCCTTGGAATAAATTTGATAACTGTTAAGAAAACTTAGGAAATAGTAAGTTACTTATTGTTTATTTTGTTACAAACTCTGAAATAAATATCTAACTGTGTATAATTGTTTTAGTTTTATAGTATTTAGTAATTTTAATCGTGTTTAACAATTTTAAAGCTAAAAACTGCTTTAAAGTATATGTTATGCGTATGTATTTTGTCATATGTCCAAGTTTTAACAATATAGCCTTTCACTTGATCGTACTTATTGTTCGTTTGATAATATACACTGGAATGTCTAAGTAACCATATATGTTTTCCTGTGATGTATATATTTGCTTTACATATATATATATATATATATATATATATATATATATATATATATTAAACTGATACATAATAGTTGTAAACTATGACTTAGTAGACTAGTTATTTCGATATTTTTAAAATCAAAATTACTTATAATATAAACATGTAAAAATATCACTTTCGTATAGACCTTTGAAATGCTACTATTACTTTGAAATATATTGTAAAAATGTAAAAATGTCATTTTCGTGTAGGGCTTTGAAATACTATTAGTTTTGATTTTATAGTTTTAACATGATTTAAATGCCATTGGGTTGAACTGCTTTAAAGTAGTATTACAAATAAACATGGTGTTATAAGTTCATGTGTTAACAATACATCCTTTCAATTCATATTTGTATTTTTTCTATTATTTAAGTTTATCAGAGGTTTTGTACATAGCACTTTAAGATACGTATTTTAATAATATGTAAAACACTAAAATTGTTTTAAATTTGAAAGCAAAAAAAAAAAAAAATATATATATATATATATATTTATCATCGTAAAGGTGTAGTGCTTTTTAATTCCGTACTTATGATGTTAGGATAATTAATGCTAATTAATTATATTTTCGTGTACTATTTGGCAATAATAATAATACTGCTGGCAATAACAATCAGTCGCGTAGCCAAGGCTTCCTATCTAAGGGTGCCGAAAATTTTCTATTTGAATGGCATTCCGTTTTACTTTATCATAAACACGAGCATTTTCGCTAGAACACATTGCAATGGGAAGGGTTTAAAATTTGTATACGGGTAATAATAGGTGGAAAATCAATTTGTGGCATATAACGCTGATAAATTCAGGTTATTTTTCTATAATTTTTTTTAATCAAAAAAAGGTAAATCTAAAACTTTGTTAAAATATATCAGTAAAAAAGAAGTAGATGCGGGGTGAATGGATTAAAACCCCTGTAAAAGCTCTAATGTCGGTATTAATAAATATAGTTGCAAAACTAGATACGCATAATAAGAAGATAAATATGATAAGGGATGGGATAATATGGAAAGTTTTGTTCATTATTTTATTTGCTTTTGCATGAAATATTTTTTGATGAAAAACATTTTCCTTAACATACTATTTTTCCTGAAAAACTTTAATTTTGCATAATAAATTTATACAGTTATCACAATGTTTAGCAGCCACTTTGCGTGAAACTATTTATTGTAAATTATGGTTGCATTAGATTTAAAATGTAATCTTTTAATTGTTTTTATTTTACTGTTAAACTTCAAACCAAATAAGCAGTAGTGTGACTTTACACCAGATAAGCAGTAGCGTGACTTTACACCAAATATGGTGGCAACTAAGTTGCCACTAAAAGTGGTGTTTGTTTACACCATTTGATAGCTGGTGACTCATTACACCAATTTACAACTGGAATTTCATTACACCAGTTGGGGTGGCAACTTAGTTACCACCCTTTTTGGTGTAAAGTAAGGGAAATATTTTTTTACAGTGTAGAGTTATATCACACTTTCCAACCTCCCGCTTTTTTTAAATGAAAAAGCAGACTTTCAACCAGAAAATTTATTAAATTAATGTCAATTGCTTCAAATTGAAAGTCATTTGAGACATGATTGAAATGTTTAAATAAAATTTCTAGTTTAAATTATGTTTTGTTGATTTTAAAAAAGCGGGAGCTTGGCAAGTATGTTATATGCAATAATTATTCTTGTTAACAATGATATAAGGTTAGTTGGGGTAACTGGACCCACGAGGTGACTGGCCATAGGCTATTTTATAAAAGACTGTTCATGATTTTTGAGTTTTAGTTTTTGTGAACAATGCATCTTAATGTCTACTTTCTAAAACAATGTGTGTCAACCCAATCATAACTCTAACTTTGCTGTGATAGGTTGTCAAAATTTTCGTTTCTTTTTTTAAAAACACGTCAATATGGTTGAACTTCCTTGGCTTTTTATTAAAATACTGTAAGTACTTTTATTAAACAATCTTTTTTTTTAAATATTAGGCATATAACTACATTAATATTATTAGGTATCTATACTTATTTTCTTCATGTTTCAAATGTAAGCCCGGTGTCACAATTACCCCGTAAATGTTTCAAGAATGAGGTAACTGGAACATGTATCCGGGGTAACTGGACCATGCTGGAGCCAGTTACACCAATAGCTATAAATAGTTTTTCTGAGTTTCTCTTACTACGGGAAATAAATTTCTCCATTGTTTTTTTTCTCACAGTAAAGAAAATTGTAGAATAACTTATTAAAATTACGTAATAAAATATAAAAAAGCATATTGGGTGGTATCAAGCCAAATTTCTGGACCCCTTGAAAGGCGGTGATACCATTATGGCATCACTTAGTTTTAATCCCTAATTGCCACATTGGCACCGAAATTTTATAATGAAAATTTTACCTTTATTAAGTACGCGAAAATATACTTTTACTTGTTTACAAATAGATTCTCTTGTAAATACTGGTGTCATTAAATTATTTCAGTAATTTACGAATGCAAGTACCTTGCCCCTGAAAGCCAGACAGCAAAACCTTGAAATTGTACGATACACAGGTGTCGCATTCTATAGGGAATCTTTTACTGTTCCTACCACTACTTTGAGAATAATATCTCCATTGCACCTTTCTTTAGAATATGTTAAATAAAATTATCATGAAGGTATCTCAATAAGCGTTCTGGTAGGAACAATAAAATTTTCCCTATATAATGCGAACCCTGGATACAGAAAAATGTACTTAAGTACTTACGTAGCCGTTCGTTCATAGATTTACCTTGCTATTCTTTTCCTTAAAACACCCATGTGACTTTTATACTTATTACCTATACTAAAGTACATAAGTACTTACTTAATTTTTATGTTTTTGGTATAAATAAATCTAATATTCTCACTTTTAGTGCTTTTTTTAGACACATTGACAGCAAAGGTTTCTCTTACAACGCTCTTTATTTGATATATAATTCACATGATCTGACTGGTTTAAATTTTTTTAAAGTTATTTACACTTTTTCAAACAGGACCTGATATCCCATATGAAAACAAATAAACGCGTGTGGAACATAGACCCTCCTGGACCTTTGAGGAAAGAAAGATGACATATGCATATTTTTATATTTTTAAATATTAAAATGTAATTTTGAGCATTTCTGTCTGATAGAGGGAAACTAACTGAACACATTTATAGAAGTTCAGAGTTAATTCAAATGAAAGTTAGCTTTTTGAAGCTGAATTGTCAGAAGCTCCAGAGTCACAATGTAAAATCATGGTCCAGTTGCTCCAACGAACCTTAAGAATCATGCAAATACTCTTTTAACCCGTGAACTCTACATTAATACGAATATGCACCGACTAAAATTTTGGCGTTATTTAAAACATGCTTGTATGTTTCAATAACAAAATAACATTTTTGTTAATAATCAATATCCTTGTTAAATTCCTTATTAAATTTTGTATGGGAATCATATGGTTATATTTCATTATCACTGCATTGCCGACAAAATTAACCCTTAACTGCTGTTAGCAGTCTCATTTACCACTAAGTTTCGTTTTTCATCCTGACAGTTTAACTTGTAATTTACTGTTTAACTATAGTTACTAGTGAAATTTTATTTCATGTGGAGCCCTAGTACTAGCGTTAGAAATATCTGAAAAGGAGAAATTTAATTAGAATTAAACCTGTACAAAATGCTTAGTTCAGAAAATGTATTCTATGCGTTAATCGCGAATGAATTCATCTTTCGTCACGCAGACCGCTAACAATTGTTATGTAACAATTTCGGTCACAGAAATAAACAGTTAAATGAATATTTTTAGATAAATTGGCATGAAACACATTGTCACATTTAAGACTTTGGAGGTCTTCATTTAGGTTTTAAGGTATGTGCCTAATTTCGGGGCACTTTTTTTTGAAAAATATGAAATTTTTATCAAACACGTGTGTTTTTAGATGAAACAGGGAATAAAACAATGAATTCATATGGAAAGTTCTGAAATTAAGTGGAAATTTCACTTTGGTAATTTGTAAAAAAGTAAGAGTTCAAATTGTCCTGTTTAAGTTCGGTTTCCAACATTTTTTTAAAGTTTTATAGATAAATAAATCCTGATTCGATGCCAAGGTTTATTTTTTTTTATTTAAAATTTATTTTTTATATAAACATGGAGGTGACACTTATTCAATGGTGGTGACAACCTTTAATATTAACGATGAATATAAGTTTTATTGTTCATTTACTAGATTGAAAAACATTTATGGTAGCAATATTAGGTTGTTTTGTTGGTTAAGAGCTATAATATGTTATTTCAATGAAATACCGAAAGTCAAATAAAACATAAAAATAAAAACTGGATTACGATATAGGTAAAGAACGAATACTCTAAAGTAACGTATTAACAAAAAAGAATAAAACAACAGAAAAAAACTAATTTTTTATTAAATAATGTTGCAGTTTTGACAGATTAAATATCAAAGATATATTGTAATAGATTGTTCACTTTCGGTTGTTCAACCACACAAATCAACTCTTCATATCTATTGATTGCTTCTGGCTCTTTCCTGAAAACAAATTTGTTCTTGGATCCCGAAGATTTTGCATAATATTAACTTCTGCGTAATCTTCAACCGAGGTCACATTTGCTAAATACGGCTTAACAGGACACTAACTGGAATTTTATGCATACTGCGGAACTTCATTATTAAATTTTCAGAAAGAACAAGTCTAAAGGCTTTCTTTGATTTTTGAGACTTCTCAAATTTAAAAAAAAAATATTCTCAATCTAAATATTTCAATGCTGAACCGAATTCAAGACATTTTCTGACTTTAGAAGAAACATGTTCGACTTTCAATATATTTTGTACCCTCTCTTTTGTAGTGTTTTTTTTTAAACTTGTGTTGATATATTTTCTTAAATTTATCTTTTTCTCTTTTGTATTTCAACTTTTCATAACTTTCATTTTTAAGCAATTTTTCGTGCAATTTTATTCTTCTATATACCTTTGTTTTGTTTCTGTTAACAATTTTTCGACTGCTTTTTACCCGATTTGTACCTGCTTTACCTATCACATCTTTAGCATTCACAATAGGATTATTTATACTTTCTGGATCATCATCTGTTTCTGGAGTAGTAGAATTTAAAAGAACTTGCTGTAAGTTTTCTGTATTTCCTTTCTTCTCTCAACTTTTCCTTGTACCTCGTACCCAATTCTTTCTTTGTGCACTCTTCTGTTGTTCACTCAATTGAGAAATAGCTATAACTTTCCCTTCTTGTTTCATCTTGTAATAGCTTTGCGTTCCCTTTTATTACATTCTTCATACAACTGGATTTACTTTAATTTTATCCCGTCTTTTCTGCTCAGCTTCTCGTTTGATTTTTCTTTTCTCCTGTATAGAAACATTTTTGCTTTTTGGTCGTGCTATGATAAATAAGTATATTTAAAAATATTAATGTGCAATTAGATAAAAATAACTAGATTAATAGAAAAATAGAAAATGCAACTCTTTAAATATATGACTGCAGACTACCCTAGTGTGGCCATATTATTTTAATATATTAAATATTCAACAAATATTTTGCGTGTTTTTTAGGGTTCCGTGCTTAAAAAGTAAAAACGGAACCATTATAAGATCACTCCTGTGTCCGTCTGTCACAGTCCTTTTACTCGTAAACTATGCAACGTGGAAAGTTCAAATTGGGGAAAGCAATTAAGATTACTGACCCACATATTTACAGATTAATAAATATTAAGAAATATATTTAGGAAAACTGTAGAGGGGCTAATAAAGTTACTTGAAGAAAAAATTCTTTTCTTTGTATATCGTGTGGGTATCGTGTGAAAGCTTTCGTAACGGTTAAATCAAAAATATATTTCATTTAATTTTAGGTATTATATTTTCAAAGTTATGGTGGAAAATGTAGTGCAAAAATTAGTATCCCACTCTCATCTAATTCCGAATCTATTGAAACTAAAATTATGAAAAAATTAGAGGTAGTAGACATTAATTTAAGCCTTGCAGGAAAATTATAGCGATTACCCTTGGTCACATAGTTTTTGAGAAAATCGGATTTTTCCGTACACTCAAATTTCGATTTACGGGCTTCAGCAAAAGTCTTGAGCAGAGCTGGAGGTACCTATCGTAGCAGAAGCATAAAAGCATTGATGATGATGAATTTCGGAAAAAATCGTTGGTAATTATCTGAGATATTAACCCTTAAAGACACGGGCGGTTTGGGCATACATAATGACAGGGGTGGCGTACTCTATGCTCCATCGGCTTTTAAAGCATAGATAACAAATTTTAATGATAATTTTATGTAATGTAATGCCCAGTAGCAGTATAAAAACAATAAACGTCAAATTGTTAAAAACAGACTAATTTAATAAGAATTAATCACATAAATAATATGGGATTCGCGACTAGTTTCCATAGAGTGGCTCTCTCAATACATCTACTATGTCTTTAAAGGTTACCAAAAAACCTATATGGAATAACAAATATACAGAATAGCTATATTTTCTATTATTTAAGTGCCATATAGCTTTGAACTTTCATGGTATATCCATTTATACTTTTCTAGTATACAGGGTGCAAAGGAAAATCCTTTTAACTTGAAAAGATTTGTGAACGGAGAGATCTACAGCTATGCAAGTGAGGTAACGGTATAGTAAAGCGAATACACGCGATTTAATGAAAACGACAGCAGCACCCTCTAGTGGCGAAATTTGGAAGATAGCCACTGCAAATCGAAAACGAAAAGAGATAGAGAAAAATGTCCAGTTAGAAAGTTTTAGAGCATCAATTAATTAGTAGAATACGACATTTGGTTTACATGGATAAGATAAATCTTCGCCTGTTTACCCAAAAATGTCCTAAATCGATACACTCCATTTTTTGTAAACGTTTGAATGTAATAGTCAGAAGTATGAAGAAATACGCATAATTTGTGCTATAAATACGTATTTATCTCAATACGTTTAGATAACATCACACACACACAAAAAGACAAACTCTCTCACAGTGATAAAAAGTTAATATTCAGTATGTTCGAAAAGTTCGCTATTGTCCATGATACACGTTTGTATACGTGAGAGTAATTCTGCATGCACATTTCTCAGCATGGAACGCATATTGCAAGTCTCTTCAATAGGACGACATAGATTTAAACCTTTCATGGGCGGTGGCTAGACGGTCTAGCCACCTAATTTTAATTCCAAAACTGACAAATGGCACCAAGAATATTTTAATAAAATTTTGCTTTTGTAATGAAAGTGCAAATTAGCGGTTTTTGCTTTCTGAGTAATTCGTTTGAATATTCTGGTGTCAGTTAATTATTTCAACAGTTTACGAACAGAATTCTTCCGGCCCTGAAATGGTTATTCTAAAATTTTAAATGCATTGGAAATTAAATCTTTAGGGATATTACAGCACAGTACAACGTCACAATCTGCAATTCATTTCCAGAATGTGATTAGGCTAAGTAGAATCGTCTCTCATCGATTTCGGATATTTTTAGGTATGCAGGTGACGATTTATCTTATCCGTGTGAACCAAATGTCGTTTCGTACTAATTAATTGATGCTCTAAAACTTTCTAACTGGAACATTTGCTCTCCCTCTTTTCATTTTCAATTTGCAATGACTATCTTCCAAATTTCGCCACTAGGGGTGCTGCTGTCGTTTGCATTAGGTTGGGCGTAAGCGCTTTACTGTACCGTTACCTCACTTGTATAGCTGTAGCTCTCTCCGTTCGCAAGCATTTTCAGGTTAAAGGGACTTAATTCTTTGCACTATACGGCTATAGAGCTATACCCAACTATACAGCTTATACTATACAGCTATACTCAACCCTACGTTGTATAGTTTTTACAAAGTCTTAGTATTCTTTTAGCAACGGTATTTTTTAATAATACACTTACTAATTCATATATTATTGTACGGAACCCTCTGTGCGCGAGTAATACTCTCACTTGACAGTTTATCCATTTATTAAATTGCGTAGAATAGAAAAACTGAAAATTTAAATTTTGTTATTTTTTAGATTTTTTTTTATTTTTAAGTTTAGGAGATCAAGAAATTCAAAAAGAGGCTTTAAAACACAGTTTAATTAAAACTAAAATTTAACTTGCATTGAAAGAAATACTGAAAGGCTTTAATAAATCAAAGTTATACAAAATTGAATATTTTAGAATTAAAAATTTTCAGTTTCCAAATTTTTTTAAATAATATAAAATTTTCCAAAAAAATAAAAATATAGATTCATTAATTAAAAATATACTCTAGGCGCCCTTGAAAAATTATTTACATCAATAAATGTCACATCCATGGAGGTGACATACCTGAGATTAGGCCTAATATTTTCTAAACTATGCACAATATTAACATAATACTACTTGGATACAAAATTAATTAGAGCAATTTAAAGCAAAATAATTCTGCTATTTTTAAAGCTGACATAATTAATGAGGCCATGGAATTGATATCCAATTAAATCACCCTATGTTAAGTAAAACTTTTTAAATTAAAACTAGTAACTAGTAACTAGTCGCAATGCACCACGATTCAGAAATATTCCATCCAACAAGTAGCTTCCAGTAATTAATTTTAATTCCAATTTTTAGATTATTTTGCATCTGGTAGATTTTTATATAACTATAACTAATATGTCATGGAAGTTGCTATAATTCTGGGGACTAAAATGTGTTGGTCTGAATTAAAATAATAATAATAAATATTCAAATTTTTCTTCTAAAAACTAAATGAAGTATATCCATTTTTTAACTTAATATGTTTTATACGGTTCTTTTCCTTTATCTTATGGGATACATTCACGTGAAGACAGTAAAATCAGGCATGGGGGAACATACCATGGAGGTGACATTTAGTATGTTATTAAATTTATTAAAATAGTTTTAAATTTCAAATTTATTCTAAAGTATTTTTAATAGAAGTTTTAGATGTGCCTTCATAGCTTATCTGTTTAATTGAACAATTATTTCTATAAAAGTACAAAAATTTGATTGGGACTAAAATTTTCACTTAATTTCAGAACTACCCATGTAACATGTAAACGCCAAATTGCTGATATTGTATGGATTATATTTCTAAAAGTTAATTACTTTCTGTAATAAAATTCGTATGCCGTAAAATTTCAATAGGCAATCCGAATAAAAAGTCGCAAATGATAATGGGATCCGCTTATTTCTAAATCGAAATACTTAAGCGCTGATTTTGAAAATAAAGTTATGGTTTCTCCTCATTTCTGCTCAATTGTGAAAAAAAAAAATATTTTCTTGATTAAAGCTTAAATTTTGTTCCATTCTGTATTTATTTCTGTATTAAGTTAAAAAATGGATATACAAATCATATCAATTTCTTGAAATCCCTAATTTCACCTTAAAATAACAGGTTTTAAAATGTTTTAACAAAAAATTATCAAGTTTTAAAAAAATTAATAATTATGGGGTCAATGGAAATTCTAAGTCGTACTAATTATAGTTGTAACAATACGTTATCGAACACCATTGCAAAAATTTGGTATATTATACAGAGAATAACCTAAAGCCACCCCCTCCATTCGGATGAATTTTGAACCTGTCCAACAGTATAGCTTCCCCTCCTTTTTCACTTTGGCACTTGAACCAGCCCATTTGGTATAGAAGTCTCAACCTCTGACTTTTATTATTTTAACCTTGATGATAAGCATGAATATGCTTAAAAGCTTTTTAAGCTTTTTAAGCATGAATATGTTTAAACGTACTTGGTTTTAAATGTATTTTATTGTGAATAAAAACATCTTTGAGTACTTAAATGACATTTCGTGTGTACAGAATTTTTATACTTGTTAAAATCTATTAGAATTTATATGTATACGTACATGTAATTTATCTCTTACTGGTATGTAAATAATGCATGGTTAGATATCTATTGTTTTAAAGTATATAACAATAAACCTACAATAGTTATAATCCATAACAGCATTCTTAAACATTTTTTGTTTTTAACTTGTTAAATTACAGATGTGTTTAAAAATTTTCTTTAAATATCTATAAATATATTAATATATTTATCCTAGTTTCTTCAAAACTTTGCAGCTATTAAAAAAAATTAAAAACTAAAGTGTTACAAGTATATACTTGTATTTTTTTCAGCTAAAAATTGTACTACGAATCCAATTGCTAATAGAATATCGGTCTTTTCACAGAATTTAACGGTGCTAAAATCTAGCTAAATTGCCATATTCACTAAAAAAATAAACTGCTTGAAAAATTAATTATTTGCTATAGAAATCAGATTTCTAATATTATTTTAGTATTTTTACGAATTTTAACAGTGTACTTAAAAAAATCAAGCAATTATATCATGAAAATTATCAATATTTTATCAACAAATTTTTGATATTTTCTTAAAATGTAGACCACTTTTCTCTCAAATTGCATTTTCATTAAAATAAATCATAATGAAGGATGGTTTTATTGCGTCTATTTTTATCTCAGTGAGTTAATAAATTATTAATTAATAGCAGAAAAGGATTTTAGAATTTCATTTCATTTTTATATTAAGATACTTCATTATAGATAAAGTAAATGCATTTATTGGCACATGTTTTAACGCTAATGACTAGCACTAACTATAACACAGTAACTAATTTTCAAATATTGTGCAGAATATGAATATTTTCTTGAAAATAGAGTTATTTTTTTTCTATAAGATAAGGCTTGAAAAGTGTCTTTACCAATGCTTTTAAAATTTCATATGTAGCAGAGATTCATTTTTCTTATTCAAACAGCAATATAGTTTGACAGAGATAAAAATAACAAATTTATTTCAAAAACTTGGAGATATTCCAAAATTCACACCAAGTAATGATATCTTTGCTCATTTGGGTGTAGTTCAAATTATCCATGCATGGGACTTCTGCTTCATTAATCAAATGTTCAAATAAAGTAATTTTGTTCAAAGGTACAGAAATGCAGTTCATCTTTTCCACTCCTTTAAAACAATGTTAGGAAGTTGAAGAATATTAGACTTTTTCCATGATAATAAAACCAAAGCGTTATATTATGTTTTCTCTATAATCGAATCCTAAAGGAATCCTATAGCTATATTTTATTTATCGCACACTCATTAATTTTATAATGTATAAGAAAAATTTGGATTGTGTGATTTTACGAAGACAATATGTATTTTTTTTATAACTTAATTTCAATAATTCGAGTAAAAAAATATATACATTTGCTTTAATTTTGTCGTAACTCAATTTCTTGTAATCATTTTCACATTTTAAAGAATTTTCACAAAATAATTTATATATATTAAATTTCAATATCACTAATGAATATGATACATATTATTTTAATTTATGATAACTAGGGAATCCGACCCGGCTCTTTCGGGTTACAGAACATAATTTAATGCGACTTTTTTTTAAAACTAATAGAATTTTTACATTTAATATATATATATATATTTATTTCCAACCAAGATCATCAAAAAAGCGATACTTTCGTGTTAGTATCATTAAAGTAGTTAAAAGCAGATGAAATAAATAATAATTACGCTAACTAGAGCAGCCTTTTTAATTCTGATAATTTCATTGGTTTCAGCAATAACATATTTTAAATTTGTGTTATATGTATATCTTATTATTTAAATTATTTATGAAGTTTTAATTTATTTGTGCAATATTAGCTGAAAAAAATGATCAATTATTTATATCGTTTTAAATGGAAATTGCTTAGTCTTTCGTAATCGTCTGCACGGGATAGAGATAGTCTATTTCTTCTATATGTCGGTGTAAAAATTGAAAATGTATGACATTTAGACGCAATTACGTCGTAAGGTGTTGCCAACGTCAAAATGACAAAAGCATTACTCACGAATAATTTTGTACTTTATAATAACGATATATACTCAAGATAGTATAAATAATCTTTGAGACATGTTAAAAAAATGTGATACATATGTTAAAAATATTAAGGAAAAATATATAATTATATTTTCTGTAACTTTAATTATACAACTTTGTATTGTGTGATCGTATGTTTGGCGTTATTTGTTGCTAAATCTTTAAATTAAATATATTAAAAACATACAACAACAAAAAAAAAAAAATCCCAAGCGAAATTTCAATTATAATAAAATGATTTTTTACAATGTCTAATTCATTGTATTTTTAACAGATGTCAATTCCATATCAAGGGAAAAAAATAAACTTGTATTTGTTGAAATTACTTACTTTTTTATAGTTGTTGATTATTGATTTTATTCATCTTTCTTATCTTGACATTCGTTGAAAACAGACATTTGCCACAAAGTAATATTGCGTAAAACAATTGCCAGTTTGACAAAAACCCTTTTTCTTTCAAGAATGTCATAAAAAAATTTATAATTTTATTGGAATATTTATAATGACAGGAAATCCATAATGACAAAAACTTTTAATATGGTTTTACTTATTTTTTGTTTGAAAAATCTATCGTTTTGAGATGAAGGAGCTATCCAATAACAATAGAGAATAACACGTTACTGTATAAATTAATACATATGAGCAAAGAATATTCAAATTAATTAATTTAATTAGCTTTCACATAAGTACTCTTTAACTAAACATAAATATTTGTACGACAAACATCAATTGTAGATATTTTTAATATATATTATACAAAAATACTTTTAAGGAAGTTTTATTTCAAATAATTTTCAATATCAAGATAAATAGAAAGTCTCTGTTCATCTAACATTAATTTTAGGGATTCCGGTTTATAGAAATGCAAAAATATGCATGGACAATTAGTGATGCTAAGAAGTTCTTCCGGCCAGTGCCTTGAGGAAGAGGTAGCTTTCATATTCCTTATTTTTAAAAAGTGAGCATATATTATTCAAACACACGAAGATCAATTTAGTGGAAACCGATTAGAGGAGATTCAATACTTATTTTTATCAATACCAAATCATTATAAATGAGAATTTCGCGAAGTTAGACTGCTTTATCCAAGCTGCTTTTATTTAAAGTAACTTATATTTGGTTGCCAAATTCGGCTATATCTTGAAGTTCCTGCCATTTTAAAACAACATGGTAGATGAGGCTGACGAGTGAACTTGGTCAAGACCTTAGTAATTCCTGTGCACATGCTCATTCACATCGGAATCGGTTATATATACAAGTGCTGTCGCAGGCAAAATTCAGATTTTTTAAAATGTCACCCACATTTGAAATTGAAACTGCTATATCTGAGCCATTTTTTAAGATAAAGGCAAAACAAAAAATGCTCCGAAATCTTTATATCATGATCAAATACTTAAGAAAGAAACCTTTTTCAATTTCTAATTTTTTTGCACCTCACTTTAAATATATTTTTTTATTTAATTTAATGGCCTCCATTTTGAAACAAGATGGCTGATGAAACTGGCCAGCGAACTTGGTCGAGACATTACGATATACTAACCACATACCTTCTTACATCGAAATAGGTTAATAAATACGCGTGTTATCACGTGACAAATATCAGATCGTTTCAAAATGTCAGCCATGCTGAAATTCAAAGTGCTATAATTCAACCATTTTTTAAGATATATACGAAACAAAAACTGCTCTGAAATCTTTGTATCAAGGTCAAAAACACAAGAAAAATATTTTTCATTTTTCAATTTTTAGATAACTCATTTTAAATTTTAAATTTATTTGTTTTTTAAATGGAAGTCCTTTTGAAACAAGATGGCGAATGAAGCTAGCCAACGAACTCGGTCGAGACAATGGTATGTACTATGTACACATCATGTTACATCCAAATCTGTTCATAAATACGCCTGTTATTGCGTGACAAAAACAGGTCGTTTCAAAATGTCAGCCACAATAGAAATTCAAAATGCTATAACTCAGCATTTTTTTTAGATATAGACGAAACAAAAACTGTTCCGAAATCTTTGTATTAACGTCAAACACATACAAAAAAATCTTTTTCATTTTCCAATTTGTTGGTACCTCATTTTAAATTTTAAATTTTTTTAAATGGCTGCCATTTTGAAACAAGATGGTGGATGAAGCTGGCGAACGAACTCGGTCGAGACATTGGTATATACTATGCACTGCACATGCCTTGTCACATCCAAATCGGTTCATAAATACGCCTGTTATCGGGTGACAAATATCAGGTCGTTTCAAACTGTCAGCCAAGCTAGAAATTCAAAGTGCTATAACTCAGCCATTTTTAAGATATAGAAGAAACAAAAAATTGCTCCGGCACCTTTGTATCAAGGTCAAAGACATAAGAAAAAAATATTTTTCAATTTTCAATTTTTTGGTACAACATTTCAAAATTTAATTTTTTTAAAAATTTTAAATGGCCGCCATTTTGAAACAAGATGGTGGATGAAGCTGGCCAACGAACTCGGTCGAGACATTGGTACGTATTATGTATACACCAAGGTACATCCAAACGATTCATAAATACGCCTGTTATCGAGTGACAAATATCAGGTCGTTTCAAAATGTCAGCCAAGCTAGAAATTCAAAGTGCTATAACTCAACCATTTTTTATGATATAGACGAAACAAAAAATGCTACGGAATCTTTGTATCAAGGTCAAACACACAAGAAAAAAAAATAATTTTCAATTTTTTGGTACCACATTTCAAATTTTAATTAAAAAAATATTTAAATGGCCGCCATTTTGAAACAAGATGTCGGATGAAGCTGGCCAACGAACTCGGTCAAGGCATTGGTATACACTATGTATACACGGAGCTACATCCAAATCGGTTCATAAATACGAGAGTTACAGTGTGACAAAGTTTATATATATATATATATATATATATATATATATATATATATATATATATATATATATATGTATGTATGTATATGTATATATATATATATATATATATATATACAGGGTGATTCATAAATAACGAAACAATAGGCTATTTCCTTAAATATTGTACCTAGACCCATGCTTCCAATTGCAAAGTTTCATAAAAAAGGGTGCAAAATTTAATATCATAAGTTACAACTCCATAGGGGGTCTATTTGAAAAAATACGAAAATTAAATTTTCATACGGCCCCCATAGTTTAAAAAGTCCAATCAGGAAAACTTTTTTTATCCATTATTGAATTAAACACAAAAAATTGCATCTTCATGTCTGAAAAACTCGCAGAGTTATGGCCATTTAAATAATTCATCAGGTTTTAAGGGATTAGACACAAATTGAAATGCGTGCAATCGAAGAAAGAATGCTAGTTTAAGAGTTCTAGTAAACATGTAAAAAATATATTTGTTGAGCTAGAATTTTTTTGTGACGGTTAACCGTATAATTTTCAAAAAAAAAAAAAATCACATCCTAATATTTCGCATAAAGTTTTTAAAAAAATTAAATGTTTAGTATTTTTTAAGCGGATTTAATTTAAACAAGAAACATTATTTATCGGATTTCAATTTTTTTTTCATTTAATTAAAGAGGAAAGTATAATTTTAGTTTTGTTTTAGGAATTTTTAAAATTTTAATTTTAAAAATATTAAAAATATTTGTTTAAATAATTATGTAACTTATTTTTAAAAAAATCTTATTTTCAAAAGTAAATTATTTTTCAATTTGCCGAAAAAAATTAATGTAAAATAACCAAAAAAGACATGTTCCAAGTTTGCACCTTTTTAATTTATGATTAAAAAAACATCATGCAGAAAAACGCATTTAAAGTTTTAAACATTGGTTGGCTCCTAATAAAATTAATAAAATGTTTAATTGTTTAAATGCATAATAAAATAAATAATAAAATGTTTAAATGCATTTTTAAAAATTGCACGTGAAAAAGTAACTTCTTTCGATAGCTTAAACTTCCGATTCAGTTTAACTTTTGCCGTTTCTGCCACCATTTTTTGCTACTTAAATGTCCATAAATAAATGTTAAATGTATAATTTGAAACAATGCTTTTTCTAACATGCCGATTAAGAGTTTTTCATAATTTTAGCCCTTTCAAATTCAGGCTTTTTATCGTCCCAGCGAGGCCGATAACAAAGTCTGTATACTGGGGCCGGACCAGACCTGGGATTGGCGACTTTTTTTTCGGAAGACTAGGCCAGGGCGGGCCTAACGTATTTTTTCATACCAAACCGAGTGTTGGTGTGATTTATGACGACCAATTATTTATACGAGGAATGTGGCCAAGAAAGGGGGGTGCCTTCCGTGGAGGTCTTTCTAAAGGAACCTAACCCGTATTTACGCAAGGATATCCAAGGTTCGAAGAAAACCACTGAAATCACCGAACGACTGGGCCGAAGGGCGCGATTGGGTTCGAACCCAGCATGAGAGCAGAACCTCTCGGCCACTGGTTATACCGAACCGGGACTGTCTTCCTTATTCCTAGGTCTCCCCTGGCGAAATTTTCAGTCCCGGTCTCGAGACAACCCGTATTAAAATCATTATCTCTGACTGAACTAATCCGTGCAAAAATAAATAAAATTTGGCTCAGCACAAAAACTTTTACAACAAATGCATATATTTTTAAATGGCCATTATTTTACAATAAAATTTTTAAATTCATATTTTTAAAGGATAGTAGATTTTAAGGCAAAAAAATTAAAATACAGTAAAACTAGTAAAAAAAAAATCTGCCTACGACGGAATCCTTTCTTAAACGAAAAAATCTATTGATCCATGGAAAAGGAATATAATAATACCTGAGAAAAAATAGACTACATTTACAACTCCTAGGAAGGGAACTTGTCTATAACGCTTTTTTTTCCTTTCCTATGTGATTCCATCTTAAAAGGTTTTATTTTATAGCATTTTTCATTGTTTCCAACACATGGAATATGGATTAACGATATTAAAGGAGAAGTGAATCATTTACATACAAATAGAGATTCATTAATAAAACAAATTATCACAGCTTTTGGCGCTTCTTTAACAATAATAGCTATAAACATGAAAAAAGAAAAGATATAATAAGTATTTTTGGTCAGAACTCCTCATACGAAACAACTTTTAACCGTATCGATGTAAAAAACTATGTAGAAATTCAGTCAGCTCGGACCAGGCTACGATTTGAACTTTTTTCCAGGCAGGGGCGAACTTTTTTTCCTATGGGTCGATTCGGGACCGGACCTAGATATTTCGACCCGTGCAGACCTCTAGTGCAGACCACCAGCATACTTTGAACACAGGTTTAACGTTAAATCTATACGCTTCCTCTTTTATGTCCAAAGGAGAGGCACTGTCTTATATCGACTTTTAATAATGTACAATTTGTGGCTGATCCCTATATTGCCTTTAAAATGAGTCAAAGATTTGTCGCTCAGAGGCATGGATAAATGGTGTAAGTCACGAATTTTGGATTTTGATATCTCTGCGAATTTTAAAGATATCGAGATGAATTTTTTGGTGTTTAATTCAGGAATGGATAAGGAAAAACTTCCTAATTGGAAATTTTACTCTACGGGGTCCGTATAATAATTTAATTTTCGTATTTTCTCATATGGACCACCCATGGAGTTTAAACTAATCTCATCCAATTTTGCACCTTTTTTTAATGAAACTTTGCAATTGGAAGTATGTGCCTAGGGGCAATATTTAAGAAGACAGCCTATTGTTTCGATATTTATGAATCACCCTGTATATATATATATCAACTTTTGAACAGAGGGTGGTTTCAGGGTCTGGGGGTCATTATCGATGAAAATACACAATTTTTTTTTTTAAATCGCTTTCCTCCGAACGGCTGCAATAGGTAGCTTTTTGTAATGAAAGCTACCTAAAACAAGCGAAGTTTCTGAGGAAAATGAAGAAACGATTACGCATACAGCTTCCGTTCATAAATTATGACCCCCAGTTAATGTTAAGATAAAGTTGATGGCCACAATGGCGAATGTTTAAATACGGGCAGTGCCTGAGCTATATTCATGACTATTACAATAATCAATCATTCATTTATAATTAAATAATCAGTATTCAACCATCATAATGAAAATGAATAAAATTACATTGTAAAATTCCTGATTTTAAATAAAATTTTTGATGCATTTCTATTTCTATCATTATAAATCCATAAATATATACTTCTATACCTAAAATGTTACCTTAAAGTTCCTCGGGATTATAATCATGCATCTTGTATTTAATCATGCACAGTGCGGTTTGGTTACGAAATAAAACTATGTCTCGTATATAATAATCATTATATTTTACGGGGAAAAATTTTGGAAATGAAAAACAAAAACTTACAAAAAAGAAGAAGAATTTCGAGTGTAAATTTCCTTAATTCTTCTTTTCTCACATTAGAAACAATGTTCCAAAATATTTAACACCAACATGTTAGTATTATTAGTAATTATAAATTAGTGAAAGGCTGGACTTTAGATTTTATAAATTTTCGCAGTGATATAAATATCAAACATGATGGTTGTAACTGAAGGTGAAACGAAAATTGGAAAATACTACTGATAATTTCTACAACAATAGCAATAAAAACGAAGACTGGTGTGCTTGTGAACTACATGTAGGGAAATTTTGAAAGTGTTTATTATTTCATGTTGTTATGTAGAACGCTAATGTAAAACGATGTCTGATGTATTTCTATTTGGCAAGCTGGCCCATTATTTATTTTTCAGTTATGCTAATTTATACTTAGGTGCAAATATTGTATGCCTTGAATTTCTGGTCAAACTAGTAGAAAGCATCACAGTGAGTATTTGCTTTATATTTCCACACATACAAGTCAAACATGGCAAATAAGGTGCGTTTTTACAATAACTGATTTTATAAATATTCAGATCTTACTGCAATAGCTGTTGCAATCTTGCGCAAAAATGCATGAATAAAAAAATTAATACTACTATATATATTACATTCAGTAATACGGAAATAATATGACTCCATCTTAAATAGGATATAGTAACCATGGCAACCGAGTAACCTTACCAATCATGTGATATCATTGAATTAATGATGTATAATAGGGTTTAATTGAATGAAGAAAAGTTTTATTAATATCTTTTTAACACTTTCCAACAAAGTTGAAAAGTGTTTATGCATCCGGATTGTCTGGCCGTCTGTCCGCGCTCTAACTCCCGTAAATATACTCGGATGCTAAAATATGCATTCTGTACAATATGCTGTGCAAAGGATACTTATTATTCATTTATAGTGCCACACAAAAGAATTCCGCTACATAATGATATGGGGGGGGGGATTGTTTGCGGCGTGTTTTAATTATGTTAAAGTATTTCATGTATAGTGGAATTTATATACATCGCTGAGGTTTACTATAAGTTATTTCATGTATAGTACGAAGTGCATAGCATTTACAGGGACACACAAAAGATTTCAGATACTATATTGTATCTGAAGTACTGTACAGTAGTGATGATTGCTGAAAATGCATTTTTAATTATGTAATGTGTTTTTATGTTTCACTATATTTATGCATGATATATGGTGTGTATAAATTCTGTAATTCATACACAGGGCTACATAAAAGAATTCGTAATGGTTACTGGGTATGATTGCAAATTGCTTAAAGTTGTTTTTTAAATGAGTTATGCATTTTTACGCTAAACAGCATTTAGTTTACTAAGAAATGTTTGTAGAACATACATAAATGATATACAGGGTCACGGAAAGAATTGTATACTTGGCCGTCTATAAATGATAATTCCTTGAAATGTGATTTCAGTCATTTTAAGAGTGTTTTACTTTGAATCAAACTTTTTTTAAATAACGGCGTGTAATAAAGGTACTAGGTTAACTACAGGGTTGTACAAAAGTACACAAGTATATTTCCATCTATTAGTATAAATTGCTGAAATAGAAATTTCAACCTGTTATGCATTTTCTTGCTAAACTAAATTTCCCTATTATATAGTATATATATCAACCTACAGATCAAATACTGGGCTGTTCAAAAGAATTGGAATACATATTTTCTATGAACGGTAGCTGCTGAAATCAGTTTTTCAAATGTTTTATGGGTTATCTGAAATGTTTACTTAGTTCTATTATATACCTTATTTCCTTAAATAACGAAGTTCTATTAAAGCATCCAGGAAGTGTTGGAAAGTGTTTCATAATCTATGCATAACGCATTATATTTCTTACTTGTGAAGTTTTGATTCGAGTCAAACGATTATATATATATATTAAATTCCAATCCATTTGGTTGAGTAGATTTTGTGCTGTTGTATGCGGACAGACAGACGGAACTGATGAAGACTATAACTATTGCGTATTTATACAACAAAGAAGGACTAAAAAAGTGCATCGCGTACTTATTTTACCTACCACTTCTGAATTTCTACAATTTCATCGTGGTATCTCTATCTTGTAATCAGTAATTTTATGATAGAAGATGTGTGTGCGGTTGCCAAAAAGTAATAAAAATTTTAATTTTACTACCACTACTTTTGTAAGGAAATATTCGCCTTATTACATATCAGAACTTCTACATAAAAATCTCACGAAAAATTCCATACGAACATAGCGAAATTGAGAATAAAATTTATTATTTTCCTGGCAACCTTGTATACGTGGTTTCATATTTTTTCTGTCGGAAACATTCTTTATAAAACAAACACAATACATTTCCCCCTAAAATTATCGGGAGAAAACTCGCATCATACTTGAGTATATACGGTACTTTAAATGTATCTCACTATACAGGTCGGTTTTTCAAGCATAGCAACAATTAGTAACTTAAGAAATCAATGTCGAAACATTTTTTCCGTTGGAAAATCGCTGCATTTCAGAAAGTATTATATTGCTTTATATTATTTTATTATTAATTAAAAAATAACCGATTCTCGTATGTTTGTTTCATACAGGAAAATAAATTACCATTACATGGATACGATAGCAAATAGAAACTGGTAGATCAAATACGATGGTACGACAGCAAATAAAAATTGGTAGAAAGAGAAAACTTATATATATATATATATATAAACTCGGTATATGGCGTCAGATGCCGCCATCCGAAGAATCCCCAAGAGTCTTTTTTCCATTTCTTCCAGTTAAGGGTCCATTCCTCTTCCAGACCTCTATCCCTCATTGCCTTTGAGATATCATTCTTCCAGGTCTTTCGTGGTCTTTCCCGTTTCCTTTTTTGTTTGTTTCATAGTTGAATGTTATTTTGGGTAGTCTTTCATTATTCATTCTTTTGACATGACCATACCAGATTAATTGCTTTTTTTTTAAATATCATCTAGTATGGTTCCCTTTATTTTCATCATTTCCTTGATTCTGCCATTTCTTACTCTTTCTATTCTTTATATCCTGCATGATCTACTTAGGGCGTCCATTTCTACTGCCGCTAATTTCTTTCTTTCTGTCTCCATAATTCTCCATCCTTCTGCTCCATATAACAATATGCTCTTTACAATAGAGTTGTGTATATTATACTTTTTTCCCTAGAGATCTCCTTACTCCACCAAATAGAATTTAATATTTTTACAGCCTTTTTCCCCTGACAAATTCTGTATTTAATTTCCTGTGAGTCTCTTCCTTCTCTATTAATGTCTACACCTAAATATCTATAATGCTTACAGCTTTCTATTTTTATGTTATTAGTTAGATTTAGGTCTGTCTCATTTCCTCCTATACATAGGTATTTGGTCTTGCTGACGTTCATGTGAAGTCCCCATTTCTCATATTCTTCCTTAATTTTCACCGAGAAAACTTCATTTTCGGTTAAATGGAGCCCTTTACAACTGACGAAAAATTCACAAATTGCAGCATGCATTCCGAATAAATATTATTAAAAGTGTACAAAATTGAACATTTTGAAACAGTTGATTAAATTTGAATTTTTTTTATGAACTTGCTCTAAATGCTGGCAAAATTTTAAAATCGAGGAAATATTCAGTTACGCTGTACAGTGCAAAATATCAATATAGTTAATAAAAATAACCTGATATATTGGCTTCAGAAACATTCGGACTTGTTTATCGTCAATCCGAAACCATAATTACAGACCTTTACTTGCGAAATATTTCCCTACTCATTACAACAATTATCTGAAAACTTAAAATTTTGTCTTCTAATGATACAAAATATTTTAACTGAAAATTTTATGCAGTCACACTGTCAAAAAAGACAAATGTTCTTAATATAGAAAAATATAATATAACCAAGAACGAAAATATAAGACTTATCACATTAATTCTGGGCAACTCTTCTGATTTACCCATGAATCCGAAAATCATTCTTTATCGTTAGAAACCTTTGAAACAAATATAGTTTCGAAATTTACAGAAACATTTATAAAAACAAATTTTTTTTCCACCGATTTTTAGATACGTAATTGGATGTTAATTTTAATTATAATGTTGTTAATTTATCATGTTTGTCTGTAAGACATATTTGTTGAACATGAATATGTTTACCTGAAAAGTGATATAATCCGAAAACCGGTATTCCTGTTTGAGATAACTTATTAATGTACTACAGAAACTGTTCAGAAATGTTTCCAAAACTCAGTGGCAGCAAAATATGTTTTGTTTTTATAAATGCTGTTATAAATCTTTAAAATATATTAATTTCTTCCACCGATTTTAAGAAACGTTCCCGAGTAGTCTTATAAAGTGTTAATCTGTTGTCTCAAACTGAGATATCGGTTTTTCAGATGTTATTTATTTTCATTTAAACATTTTCAGATACATAATTGAATGTTAATGCTAATGATAATGCTGTTAATTTATCATGATTGTCTGTAAAACATGTTTGTTGAACATGAAAGTATCAGGTTGTAACGAAAATTTTCCGCCACAGAAAATACGGTCTGCACAAACAGTTCGCGTTTACGTATTTGCTAATAATTTGTCAAACGACTTTTGGCATTTGAAAGAAAGAGACTTCCTTTATAACACTGTATTGTGAAATTTGTAAAAAATATCGTTATCATTAAGTACAAGGTGTCTGAAATTGAACTATCACACTACCTTATTAGAATCATCATTTACTTCCAGTTCTGTTGCAAAAAGTCAGCTACAGAATGTCACCAAATAAAGTGTACACCTTTAGGTACTAGTGCTGTATCATATGACACTGTGAAGGTTTGGCGGAATGGTGGTTAAATATAATATAACAGTTAATTATGTATAGTATAATTAGCATTATGTAATGGCGATTTGGCGGAAAACTTTCGTTTCAACCTAATATTTACCTGAGAAGTGATATATTTCGAAAAATCGATATTCCTGTTTGAGGTAACTTATTAATGTACTATAAAAACTATTCAGAAATGTTTCCAAAACTCGGTGGCAGAAAAATAAGTTTTATTTTTAAAAACGCTCTTTTAAATGTTAAAAAATATATTAGTTTATGGGGTTTCTAAATTTAAACAATGCTTTTCTGAATCTTGGATAACTCTGAATTACTTATTATATTATACTATCGTCTTTTTTTTGAGTGATGTAACCTATAAACGACAATTTGATAGTAACAAAAAAAATCAATTTTAATGTTAATGATAATGCTGTTAATTTATCATGTTTGTCTAAAATATGTTTGTTGAACATGAAAATGTTTACCTCAGAAGGGATATAATCCGAAAAACCGATATTCCTGATTATATTATAACTTATTAAGATACTATAAAAACTATTCAGAAATGTTTCCCAAAACTTGGCGGCAGCAAAATAAGTTTTGGTTTTATAGATTCTGTTTTAAATCTTGAAAATATATTAGTTATTGAAGTTTGTAAATTTAAAGAATGCTTTTTTGAATCTTGGATAACCCGGAATAGGTTACATTATACTTTCGACTTTTTTTTTCAATGATGTAACCTATAAAAGTCAATTTGATTCGTATTTCGTACCAATGTCAACTACCGTGCAAAACATATTAGATTTCATTCCAGGCTTTTCATGAGTGAAACATTCATGCATTTGAATGGTGGTTTTTCAGTATTTCCTCATGAATGCTATCGCCGTAGAAAAGTCGTAAGAGTAATTCTTAATATATATACATATATATATGAAGAGCTACGTAAAAGAACATGTTAAGTAACAAAAATTACATTTAAAGAAATTTGAAGTGAAAGATTTTGCTGTAAATTTTAATGATTTATTTTCTGTTTGATACCATGTGATTAAAATATTAACAGGTATGGTACTAAACTCTCTCAGAAAAACTTAGTCATAATTAATTTTCAAATATTAAAAATTATTAATATTATTGACATTATTAAATATTAAAATATTAAATATTAAGGAATAATGTCTTAAATCTTCAAGACTAAATAGAAGTTTAGTATTTTATCTTCACCATGTGATAGGATACCTCGTAACACTTTCATCCAAAAGATAAAAACTTTTTTAGAAAATGTAGCATAACATGTTCCTCCACTCAGCTTTCATATATATATTAGGGTGGGTCGATAAAAAGATTTTTTTTTATTTTCGGAACGCTTTAGTACGGAAAATTGCCTATTGTAATAAGAAGAAAAACGGCATAATTTTTTTTTAATCGGTTAACATCTTCCATTCGCGCATCGTACTTAAATTTGATGAAAAATTACGAAAATAGCGCTTTTTTCTAATTTTTTTTAATTAATTAAAACTTTAAAAATAAACACGCTTTAGCTTTTTATGCTTGTTTCATGGTTTACATAACCTAAACAAATTAAATTCCGATCAATAATCTAATTTTTTTTGGTCGCGCAAGAATTTGGAATAAACATAAATTTACTATATTTTCGCAATTTTCACCGTGCAACTCTTAGTTTGTTTTGCTAAAACAAAACGACACAGAACTCACCACGTGATGGTGGTTGCATGTTGAGTTCTAACCACACCCTTCCCAACCAACCGTCCAATTGTTGGGTGTCGTATTTATATTATATTAAAAAGACCACATGCATGTCAATGTGCAATTCTAATTAAATTCTTACACTGTAAAAAAAATTGTAGATTTGCCAGTGCAAACTGTTGGCGTCCGAATTGCCAGCACATTGTGCTGTTAACCCATTAACCGCTAAAACTATAAAGTAGAAATTTTCAAATTTCTCATTGAAAGTCGTTCCCACCACAAATTCAGCAACGTAAATTTCGCTTTACTAAAATAGAAAAATTTCTGCCAATAAATAAAACATTTATGTTAATTCAAAAATAGTGGTGCCAATGCAATTAATTGATTAAGCGAGCAATTATTTTGACTGTTGCGTCAACGCAACAATACGGGTAACGCGGGTAATGGGTTAATTTTACGCAACTACTGTATTTTTCATGTTTATATAGTCAAGAAACCAAAGAAAGCTACAGCACATTCGACTGTGATCGAGTTTGAACGCGAGATGAACAGTAACTTGTACTGTAAAAATGTCGTTTTTTTCAGTGTACGTAAAAAAAAAAAAAAAAAAAAAAAAAAAAAAACAAGTCTTTGAGTTGAGGTTTATGATTACATTGGAATTACAACTTCTTTTTTTTTTTTTTAATTTACATCAAAGGACTTATAATTTGGGGGAAAATCGGATGTATTTACAAAGCAATTACAAAAAAAGTTCAATGTGAAGGCCGACCGGAAAGTTCGTGATCTTCAGCAAGCACTGAGTGGTTCCTCAAATAGTTCTAAAGTTCCTAAAGTGGCAGTGTACTATGAAATTGATGAACTCAAGCACACTTCTTTTGAAGACTCAGAGTATGAGGAAAATAAATACAAACCGAGTACATCGACTAAAAGCCCAAATGGCAGGTGAGAATTAAAATTAACGCAACAGCGCTAAACAGCGATCGTTTAAGAGCTTCTGATCGGCCAAAAGCTATCTGGATAATCGACACAGATTCTTCTAATGTGGTTGATAAGTGTAAAATAAAAAGAGACAAGTGTCGTTTTAGGACGGATTTGAAAAGCCGATTCACACTCTCTGAGGAAAGTTTGGGTCTTTTTTTGACGGATAGAAATGAGATTCTTCGTTCGTCGAAAAATATAATGCCAAGCAATTTCACAGAAATATGAAATAAGAACACTATTTTCTTATCCAGGAATCTGGATCAACTTATATTCGACATGTCTCTCCTTTCTCGAGTTCATCAAATGATATAAGTCAAACATTGTTTCTTGTTTGTCTGAACTATCAATACCACTAGGAAAACTAGAAGTAGTATGGCGCGATGGTACTGTAACACACACTGGATGCAATAACGGTGATTTCCACGTACTAGAAAATCATAAATGTGGATCATATGCATCCGGCATTTTAATGAGCTTTCTTATCGCGAAATTTTCCAACATATTCATGATCAAACTGAAGGGCCTAAATCTTTTAGTGTGCCAATCAGGTAGCAGCTTAATCGCTGTGAAAAAGCTCCTGTGGTCGATTGTGAACCCGCAGATTGTTCAATTCCTGATATATAAAGGACTTTTTGAGCGAAGAACAACAGTATTTTGGGGACATTTTGAATGCAATCACCTTGGGACATTGTCCAGAAGACTTGGCGAATTGGGACCCTGGTACTTCTTTGTCCGATTCCAGATGACTAACTGCGGCCAAATGAGTTCTTAGATTTGATCAGATTCATCTCAAATCTTAGATTCATCATGCAAAGAAATGATTACATTGTTATCTACCTATGGTATTTTTTGGAGATGCATTTTATTTAGTTTAAGCGTCTATTATCTGAAGCACTGTAGTTAATACGTAGTTTAATTAAAAATCTATATTTATCAGGTTGTAACGAAAGTTTCCCACCACAACTAATATCGTCTTTTCAAACAGTTTGCGTTGTCGTATTTGCTCATATTTTGTCAAACGATTTTTGGCATTTGAAATAAGGAGACTTGCTTTATAACACTGCGTTGTGAAATTCGTAAAAAAATATCGTTAACATTAAATACAGGGTATCTGAAATGGAACTATCACGCTACCAGCTTAGAACCAGCATTTACTTCCAGTTCTGTTGCAAAAATTCAGCGACAGAATGTCGCCTAATCATGTGTACAGATGTAGGCACTAGTTTCGAATAATATGACACTGTGAAGTTTTGGTACCGAAAGTTCAAAAATAAGGACTATGACATTCAAGAAGCAGAGCACTCTGACCAGCTTACTGATGTTGATGAGACCCGACTGCAAGAACTTGTGGAAGAATATCAGTATTTAACCACTCAAGAGCTAGCTAAGAAGTTAGACGTTAGTGCCATGTCCATTAGCCGCGCTATGCATTGCATAAACTTGACATACAAGTTCAATCGCTGGGTGCCGCATGAGCTGACTCAAGCAGATAAGTGCAGACGTGTTCAGGCCTGCACTAATCTGCTGGAATATCAACGTAAGGACAAGATTCTGGACAGTTTCGTCACTTTTGACGAAAAGTGGATTCACTTCAATAACACAAGTCGAAAAAGGGGTTGCTCTACGACCGGTGAGCCCATCGGCAGCGTCACAAAGCACAATTTGACTAACAAAAAGATAATGATATGAATCTGGTGGGATTACCGTGGTATTATTCACAAAGAGTATCTGGAAAAAGGTAAAATCACGGGCAGTAAGGTGTACAGCAAGATGCTAGTCCGTGTTGACGCTGCTATCAAGGTAAAATGTCAAAATGAGTTACGGCGCAAGAAAATGTTTCATCAATATAATATGCTAGATCACATATGTCTGCATTCACCAGCTGGACTCTGTATGGACTCAAATGGGATATTTTGCCACACCCACCGTATAGCCCCGACATCACTTCTTAGGACTACTACCTTTTTTCACACTTGCAGCTATATCTTGCTGGTGCTATCTTTAATTCTGCACAGGGCACCCGAAATGAGGTTGATCTGTTTTTGGATCCGCGGCCCCAAGTGTCTGAGCCGAAGGCTTTGAAAAACTACCAAAACCTTGGCAGAAAATCATAGATTCGTGTGGTGATTGTTACTCTCACTAAAGACACTGCTTTCTTGCTTTTTTTCTAACTTTATTAAGAACTTTTTTGGCGGAAAACTTTCGTTACAACCTGATATTATTCAAGGTTGCAAAAAATAATTCAACGATTTTCCCGTCTAACGGAGGAAATTGCTAAAGGTGTATTTTAAATTCTTATATGACAGTTCTTCCTGTACGAAATCTTCGCCTACTATGTCGTATATATTCAAATCTACTAATAATATAAATGCTTGCGCGGAAGAATGTGACTGCGTTTTTGACATATTACATGTCGCTCAAATTAGACTTTTAAATGTGTCATACTTGTTTATTTAACTGTTTACATCATATCCTTTTTCTCTGTTTCCTATAAACGCGAAGTTTCGTTACATTCATCCTAATATGTTGGAATGCGTGTCATAGTTAATGCTTCACGTCTACTTTTTATGTTTTTATTTAAACGGAAAATATTTAAATCAGAAAATATGGTGTATAATATCATTTACATTCTGTTTACTATCTGATAAATTTAAAGTAAATTAATTATTTTTTCCATTATAGTTTCGGATATCTTTATTTAGTACAGAGAATGTTTCTTCACACATTTGTGTAAGAAATTGTATAAAGGAATTAAAATATGGGAAATTTTTTGGGGAAAATTTTTTGCATCAACTTATTATTTGTATTTAAAATTATCCTTTCATACTCTGAAATTTAATCTTCATTCAACATAGCGCATCTAAAAATGCTGTGGGTCGCAGAATAAATTTTTTCCGCTTCAAGAGAAGCAAAATATTATTCTGTAATCTAAAAAAATGCTAAATGCATAGCATAGTTTTAAGGGCAAAAATAACAAAAATAAGAAATAAAATTTAAGGGCAAAATAATCAATAATGTTAATCAGAAGGGAAAATTCTCTCAATAAGTACGTCTACATAGAATCAATAAGTGACTATCTCAAAACATTACATGGATACTAGAAAATTGTGGCCGATGAGTGGAACAAAATCAATCTTGATATTTTAAAAAAAGGCGTTTTATCTTGAAATTCAAGATGTAATATGACAGTTCAACAAAAAGGGACATCAGAATGAAAATATTAGAAAATAAATTATTGTCTTTGTTTATATATTTCTTTTTTCAACATCTTCATGTGTATTTGTTGGAAGCATGTTCCCCTTTTTAATTACCCTAAACATACCATATTCAAAAGGTATTCTTTCATAAAATGAAAGCATACATAAAAAAATCCTCATCATAATATCATATAAATATGTATTGAACAATTTGCACCAGAAATTGTACTTTAAAACTTTGTATTTAAACTAAATACAGTTTGACAAATTGTAACCATTGTAACTCTGTGAAGTTCTTTTACTCTCCATTCATTTATTTTACTGTGCTCTCAGGCATTTTTGTCTGATTTGGAACTTTTTGGCTTGTTTTACTTAATTTTATCATGATGACAATCGTTGATGTGATTCGAAATGTAGATATGTAGCAAGTTGTGTTTAGTTTGAATACAAATATTTTAAATAGTATGGTATTATCTGGCTTAAAAACTAACATATCTTTGCTCAACGACTGTTTTTATTTTTTAAACTGTATTACTATTTATGAGGAATATTTTTTTAAACTTTGTTTTTTAAGAAAGTGTCAATATCATTAAAAAGTGAATAATATCAAGAACTGACATGTCTTATAAGGAAAAATCTCAAAAGGTTATTTTAAAAAAATCACCTAATTCTGTTTTTCACTTATCTATAAGTTTAAAGTTTAACGGTTTGTGGTTATTGAATACCAGTTTTTAAATAGTAATTTTTCACCTTATTTAATCTTTAATTTCTGTGACCAAATTATACGATTATTACAAATTATACGATATTAAAAAATGCGGAATTCAATATCAATAATCCGTTAAAGTACAGACGTGTGAAAAAAACAGAACAAAGTATACCAGTGATAAAAATTTAGCTGAAAATGAATATTTTTTAGAAAGGCATTTTTATTTATCATTATTTTTGTTTTCTAAATTGAATTTTTTAAATTTTTGTCACGTGTTTGTTTCTTTTTTTTTTATCTTAAAGGCATATGTATTAAAAAAGAACTTATTTTTAACATAAATTAAAACAATGGACAGATGATAAATAAATAAATATATATATATATATATATATTTCTAAACTAAAACATTCTTAGGCTAATTGAATTTCTGTTCCTGCTATTCCAAAGGTTGTATAAGGTAATCAATTTTTATAAAAAAAATTGTTTTTATTTTCTTGCTTTCAAATGAACAATGTGATTAAATAGTGGCATTAAAAAAACTGCCACATTTAAGGAAGAAAAATCTCAAAGTTTATAAAAAATTACCCGTTATAAAAATGTAGCTAAAAATAATGTTTTGTATAATACTTTTTTTCTACGCAATAATTTTGTTTTCAGACAATGTGAATATTTATTTGAACTTTTTTGTTACACAGCTTTGCATTCTAATTAAAATTAAAAATACATTTTAATTGTACAATTATTTTTATTTAAAGGAAAACAAAATACAATTATTCAGCTTTTCGTTATTATCTAAAATAAAATATCGCAACACCAATTTTGAAGAGATTCAAAATATTTTTTATGAGAAATACATGTCTGGATGATTTTTTTATACTATGGAATTATTCTATCGAATATTCTAAAAATTTCCCATTTCACAACCTATAGTCGAGTGAAAAACAGAATCAGTGCATCTGTAATAAAAATCTACTTGAAAATTGTTTTAGAAACGAATTTCGACTTATTAATTTTTCTCTTATTCGATTTTTAAGACTAATGTCTCTTTGTTTGTTTCATTTTTTTTTGTTCTAAAGAGTGTGTATTCAAAAAGTTATTTTTATTATGAATAAAAACAGCGCACGCAAAAAATTATTTATATTTTTTAAACAACACATCTTTGCGCTAAATGTATTCACTTTTCGACTATTCCAAAGTTTAGACACGGCAATTATTTTTTTTACATTTTTTTTTTCTTTTGCTGCTTTAAAAATAACATTGTGGTTTTATTGTGAATTGGGTTATGATACAAGTTTTAAAAAGTACCCTTTTAAGTAAAAAAGTTTTTTCATATATTTTTCCTGAAGCTAATAATTGTTAACAAATATTTTTGTATGTTACAAGAAGATTTTTGTTTCGTAACTTTATAATTTAATTAAAATAAAAAACATTTTTATTATGTATTTTTTTTCTCTTTAAAACAAAGAAAAAACAGTTAGTGAACGTTTCGTTGTTATTAGAAATGAAAAAGCTTATAAAGTTTTAAAAATCTCAACAAAAACTCGAAAATAGTTTTCAAACGATTCAAAATTCTTTTTAATAAAAATGAAATTATTTGAGATTTTATTTTCGAAAATATAGGGAATTATTCAACCAAATATTCTAAAAATATTTCATTTCACACTTTACTCTTATTCTTTAACTTCTGAAAATGAAACTTTCAATAAAGCAAAAACCGATTGAAAAGAGAGATAAATTAAAGAATATATGTATTACTAATTGCACTTTTGAAATTGTTTACATTTCTTTATATAGATTTACAGTAGGCGAACTTTCTGTTATCAAAAAAGTAAAACTTATCTATCGAAAATATTACTGAAATAAAAAACTTTTAATATCCTATATAGTCTGAGATATCTTTACACTAATATAAAATAGCTTTCAAAAATTAAACTGCTATTCTCTTTTGCATATAAACATTAAATTGTTATATTTATCCAAATAAATATTTTTGCTCTGAGAAATGTTTAAATAAAGATTAAATAAATGTTACATTTTATGGGCTCATTGGATATAAAACGTGAAATAAAAGGCAATAAAAAAAATTAGAATAGAAAAAACAATTCTAACTTACACTGCAATAATTTTATCTATGAGTATATTTAAAATAATATAATTTTGATCAGTTTAAAAAAATAGTATTTCTTTAATAATTTCATTGTACGTATATAATTAAAATTACTTGCCTATAAATATAAATTTATTCAAAACTGATTTTTTGCCGCTTCGACTTTTCAAGAAACGGAAGACTTATAAGCCACGAAACATTCTTAAGTGCGTTTACGGAATATGAACTCCAATTTTTTACTCAAGAGTTGAGATAAGTGCAATTGTATACTCCTAAAAATTCATACGTCAATAGCTGGTCAAATATGTTCACTATATATCCTACTGTAAAATATTCTTTGTAAACATTAAAGATATTGGAAAGAACGATATAATTTTCGAAACTATGTAACTCGGTATTAACCAAACAACACTAAACCCTCTAAAATAAAAAATATATATATTTTATGGTAGATTTATAGCTTCATTATATATATCACCAACAATTAACCGCTAGTGCTGCGTTGATGCAACGTTAAAAATAAATACGCATGCTTAAATTAATTATCAAGCTACTACTATTTTTGAATCAAAATTTTGCTTTGTTTAAGAGAATATCTTTAAACGAATATCTTTCAAAATTTGTGGTGGCGAGCGTTTTTCAGTAAAAGAGTTTAAACGGTTCTGATTCTATATCTAAATATAAAATAAAATGATTATCTAATTTAAAGCTAGATTTTGTTTCAGATTTTGTTTCATTGTATTTTACTCGCATTTATACTACTTGCTTAGATAAAATTTATTTGTAACCAGTATAGAAGTAATACATGGATATTTATCAAAATGTAAAACAATAAACTTGAAATATTTATAATCAATAACAATATATTATGCCTTTTTTAAATTTCCCATGAGTTTGTTAAAATACACTTGCGTTTAAAGACCAATCAATACCAAATATGACCACACCCAGATTTCAGATGAAAATGAACTGTGTTATATCAAAATTATCATTTCAAATGTTATTGTATTTAATATATATATATATATATACATGTTTGACAATATTAAATAATTCATAATTTTGTCGCTGATTAATTATGGTAAGGACAGTTAAAAAAAATACTTTAAAAACACTTTAATCAGAATGAGTGACTGTTTTAAATAAAGCCATCATTTTCAAAATAGATTATTTAACATTAATTAACATATATTTTGCAGATGTTACACACACACACACACACACACACACACAAAAGAACATAATAAATATTTCTTCTTGGAATACAGTATTTTGTGGCTGCTTTATTTGCAGGCATTCCGTTTTGAATAGCCTAAACTGCTGATTCCATTCGGAGTTCCCTTTACAGTCGCTTTAATATATTCCGTAGTTTTCTATAAATATTGACACAGAAAATGTTTAATTAGCTTTGTTAATAATAATATACGATGGAAATAAAGTGTCCCTCAATAAGACCAGGTTTGATTCTGCGTGGTCTTCTGGAGGGATTTCTGCCTTTCATATGTTTTGTTTTTACACAGAAACAAAATTAAAAATACAGAACCCTTCAATAAACATTATAAAAGATCATTAAATTATCTCGTACATAATGCAAAGATCGTAAAATTCAATCAATAATTTTCGCTGATTTCGCACAAAAGTTTACTTATTGTTTTTAATAACGGCAAGCCGAAAGATACTGTGGTCCGAAAATGACGGCGAAGCCGGTATCAATTGTGTTCGACACTAACTGCACATGTCAAGGATACACAAACTGTTAGGTATACGCTTTCATTTGTCGGCCCGAGACACTTTCTTACAAGATATAGACTGATGTCCTTAACAAAAGCATGTCATTATTTAGTAGAAGTATATTATATTTAATTGATTTTTTTAAATACTTCCTACAATAAACAAACAGAAACACAATTAACAACTGTGTGGTAATAAATAAAAACTCGTGTGGAAATATAAATCACCAAAAATCAACGTTTAAATATACTATAAAATCCGTAAGGTAAACCAAATAACTGTGTGGGAAATGGTAAACCTGTAAAAAAAAAGGCTTTTTTAAAAAAAAGACGAAAATTGTACTTGCAATCCATTTACTTGTATACTACCGGTCTTTTAAAAGAATTTAACAGTTCTGATGTCGAAATAAATTGTCGTTTTTACTGAACAAGTAAACCGAGTAAAAAATTTTAAAACATAAGAAAATCTACTGGAAACCCGATTAACAGCACCATTTACGAAAGACTTTTTACGAATTTGAACAGTGTAGTAAAAAAACAAAGAAATAATAGGCAAAATATAGACCACTTTTCACGTGCAATATTTTTTTTCCTTCCAAAAAAATTTAAAGTGGAGAAATTCTTTTTTGTGTATAAAAAAAAAAAAATCAGCAGTATAATGCAGTATATTCGATAGCGCAAAGTGGATATTAGAATTGGGTTTCAGTTCCTTATATTAAATTAATTTAATGTAGCTAAAGGAAATACATTTATTGACACACATTTTAACGCTATCGACTAATTATTTCATATTGTGCAGAGTATGATTAACGTGTTAAAATAAAAGAGACTTTCATTGATTTTCCTTAAGATAAAACTTGGAAAGTCCCCAAACCAATATTTTAAGAATTTAATATGAATCAAAGCTTATTTATTCGTATTCAAATGACAATAGAGTTTGACAGAGATAAAATTGAAAATTTACTTTAACAACTTGGAGATTTCCCAAACTTTACGCCAATCAATGATACCTTCATACGTTTGGTTCTTTTGGATGTAGAAGAAATTATCCATGAATGCAATTTCTACTCCATTGATCAAATATTCAAATAAAGTAATTTTGTGCAAAATTACGATATGCAGTTCATCGTGTCCCATTTCCTTAAAACAATATTGGAAAGTTGCAGGATATCATACTTTAGCACCATGATAATAAAACAAAAGCTTTCTATCATATTCTCACTATAAGGCAATCTATAAATATGATTTATTTATCAGACACTAATAAATTTTAAAATTTATAACAAAAAGAGATTGCGCTATTAGGTAGCTTTCTTTACAAAAAGCTACCTATTGCAGCCGTTCGGAGGAAAGCAATTTCAAAAAATTTTGGTATATTTTCATCGATCATGACCCCCAGACCCCGAAACCACCCTCCGTTCAAAATTGATATATATATATATATATATATATATATATATATATATCTGACCTATGTCACACTGTAACTCTTGTATTTATGAACCGATTTGGATGTAATTCGGTGTGTACATAGTACATACCAATGTCTCGACCGAGTTCGTTGGCGAGCTTCATCCGAAATTTTGTTTCAAAATGGCGGCCATTTAAAAATTAAAAAAAAATTTAAAATTTGAAATGTGGTACCAAAAAATTGAAAATGGAAAAATATTTTTTTTTATGTATTTGACCTTTATACAAAGACTCCGTAGCAGTTTTTGTTTCGTCTATATCTTAAAAAATGGCTGAGTTATAGCATTTTGAATTTCTAGCGAAGCTGACATTTTGAAACGTCCTGAATTTTGTCACGCGATAAAAGGCGTATTTATAAATGCGATTTTTTTTATTATGCGATTTGGATGTAACTTCGTTTATACATAGTACAGACCAATGTCTCGATCGAGTTCGTTGGCCAGCTTCATCCGCCATTTTGATTAAAAATGGCGGCCATTTAAAATTTTAAGAAAAATTTAAATTTGAAATGTGGTACCAAAAAAATTGAAAATTGAAAAATATTTTTTTCTTATGTGTTTGACCTCGATAAAAAGATTCGGGAGCAGTTTTTGTTTCGTCTATATCTTAAAAAATGGCTGAGTTATAGCATTTTGAATTTCTAGTGTGGCTGACATTTTGAAACGCCGTGATTTTTGCCACGTGATAACAGACGTATTTATGAACCGATTTGGATGTACCTTGGTGTGTACATAGTACAAACAAATAACTCAACCGAGTTCGTTGGCCAGCTTCATCCGCCATCTTGTTTCAAAATGGCGGCCATTTAAAAAAATTTAAAAAAAATTAAACTTAAAATGAAATACCAAAAAATTGGAAAATGAAAAAGAGTTTTTTCGTTTGTGTTTGACCTTAATACAAAGATTCCGGAACAGGTTTTGTTTCGTCTATATCTAAAAAAATGGCTGAGTTATAACATTTTGATTTTCTATTGTGGCTGACATTTTAAAACGACCTGATTTTTGTCACGCGATAACAGGCGTATTTTTGAACCGATTTGAATGTAACTTGGTCCTTTCATAGTATATACCAGTGTCTCGACCGAGTTCGTTGGCCAGCTTCATTCGCCATCTTCTTTCAAAAGTGTTGCCATTTAAAAAAAATGTAATTTAAAATTTAAAATGAGGTATTAAAAAATTGGAAAATGAAAAAGATTTTTTTTTTATGTGTTTCGCCTTGATACAAAGATTCGGGAGCAGTTTTTGTTTCTGAAAATTTGTTCTTTTGTTTATATCTTAAAAAGTGGTTGAATTATAGCACTTTGAATTTCTATCATGGCTAACACTTTGAAACGATCTTGTATTTGTCTCGCGATACCACACGTATTCGCCTATTTCGATGGAAGAAGGCATGTGGATAGTATACATCAATACCTCGACCAAGTTCGCTGGCCAGATTCATCAGCCATCTTGTTTCAAAATGGCGGCCATAAAATTAAAAAATATATATATTTAAAGTGAGGTGCAAAAAAATTAGAAATTGAAAAATGTTTCTTTCTTAAGTATTTGACCTTGATATAAGGATTCAGGAGCATTTTTTGTTTGTCTTTATCTTAAAAAATGGCTCAGATATAGCAGTTTCAATTTCTAACGTGGGTGACATTTTGAAAAATCTGATTTTTTGCCTGCGACAGCACTCGTATATATCAACCGATTCCGATGTGAGTGAGCATGTGCACAGCAATTACTAAGGTCTCGACCAAGTTCACTGGTTAGCCTCATCCACCATGTTGTCTTAAAATGGCAGGCACTTTAAGAAATCGCCGAATTTGGCAGCCAAATATAAGTTACTTTAAATAAAAGCAGCTTCGATAAAGCTGACTAATTTCGTGAAATTCTCATTCATAATGATTTAGTATTGATAAAATTTAGTATTGAATCTCCTACATTGGGATTCCACTTAATTGAGCTTCGTGTGTTTGAATAATATAAGTTGGCTTTTTTAAAATAAGGAATATGAAAGCTACCTCTTCCTCCCGGCACTGGCCGGAAGGACTTTTTTATAAAGTAATCATATATTTTTTATAACACGGTTTCAACTTTACTGTATCTCTAATTCTTGTATTCAATTGTGCATTTTATTCACATATTTCAATTCAGTACTCAACATGAGGTTTATCTCTCGTGTAATTTATAATAATATAGCATTATAATTCTATACATATTATTTTTAAAACATATTAATAAATCGTATTATATTAAAACTATAGTGAAAAGGCATATGATTATTTTTTCTGTAAATTTAATTACACAACTTTTTCGTGTGCGGTCGAAGTTTCGGTGTTATTTCTCGATAAACCTTTAAATATAATATTTTTAAAACATGTAATGAAAAAAATTCTCAAGTGAAATTACAATTATAATAAAATGAATTTTTACAATGTCTAACTCATAGGTTTATTTTAACAGATGCGAATCCCCATATTGACAAAAATAATTTCAAATAGTATCTTGTTTAAATTATCTACTTTTTTATCGATTTGTTGATTACCGGTTTCATTTCTCTTTCCTATATTGACATTTGAAAGACCAGACATTTACCACAAAGTAATATTGTTTAAAACAATTGCCAGCTTGACATAAACCCTTTTTTATAAGAATGACATAAAGAAATTACAAGTTTTATTGAAAAATTATTAATGACAGGAAATCGATAGTGACAAAAAAGTTTTCATAGGTTGTTCTTTATTTGCTTTTATTTAAAAAACCTATCTTTATGAGATAAGGAGTTATTCAATAACAAATCATAATCATACACTCATATGTGCAAAAAGACATGTAAATTAAGTGTATTCCATATAAATTATTTATTCAATTGCCCGATAAATACTCTTTAACTAAACATAAATTAAAGTAATTGTAGATACTTTTCAAGAACGTTTATACAAAATACTTTTAAGGAGTTTTATTTGAACTAGCATCTAACATCAAGATAAACGTAAAGTATCCCGGATCCTTAAAGTTAATTTTAGCGATCTAGATTTATTTAAATACAACAATCCTCTTGTACACTTAAAGTTATGTAAAACATGCGAATTTTCTGATTATATGTATGAAACTAGAAGGATTACAACTACAATTAATCGACTCTTAATTTATGTCTACTTTCCAAATAAGTGTATAAACTCTAAAATTAGGCTTATATACATGATTAAAATTGCGCCAATTTCATAAAAATATCAGATTGGTTGACCATTGATTGCAGAATCTTTGGACTCCATACTTGAGTTCCTTCGATTAAAGCATTCCGGAAAAAAATGTGGCTTTATACTTTTTCTTAAATTATAATACAGCAAGAAGAGTTCAAAGTTATACAAATTCAGAATCTTCAAATTAAAAAGCATTTTTAACACTTTCCAACAAAGTTGAAAAGTGCTTATGACTTTGGTTTGTCTGGCCGTCTGGCCGTCTGTCCACGCTCTAACTCCAGTAAATATACTCGGATTGCCCTGAAATTTTTTTATGTTATTAATGTTTACCATAGCACGTTCCCTATTTCAAATGAAGTTTATAGCATGTTTAGCTCATTTACATGGACAGTCAAAAGTTTTCCGTTACATTACGGCATCTGGTAAAAAAGCGTCTAAAATGATTTTAATGATGTTTCGTGCTTTCATGCATAATAAAATTGATATGCACTAAAATATGCATTCTGTAGAATATGCAGTGCAAAGAATAATTTTTATTAATATGCAGGGCCACACAAAAGAATTCCGTTACATAATGATATACGGGTGGAGGAAATTTTTTGAAGCGTATTTTAATTATGTTAAAATATTTCATGTATAATGAAAGTGATATTCGTCGCTGAGGATTAATATAACTTATTTCATGTATAATACGAAGTGCATAGCATTTACAGAGACGCATAAAATATTTCTGATACTATATTGTATCCGAAGTACTGTACAGTAGCAATGATTGCTGGAAATGCATTTTTAATTATGTTATGTACTTTTATGTTTCACTATATTTGTGCATACTATATGCTATGTATAAATGCTGTAATTCATATAGAAACTACACAAAATAATTCGTAATTATTACTGGGTATGATTGTAAATTGTTTAAAGGTGTTTTTTAAATTATTTATGCATTTTTGCGCTAAATAGCATTTAATTTACTAAGAAATGTTTGTAGAACATAGATCAAAGAATATACAGGGTCACGTAAGGAATCAAATACATGGTCGTCTATAAATGATAATTTCTGAAAATATGATTTCAGTAGTTTTTAAGAGTGTTTCACTTCGAATTAAACTTTAGCTAAATAGTGGCGTGTAATAAAGGTACTAGGTTAACTACAGGGTTGTACAAAAGTTTACAAGTATATTTCCATCTATTAGTATAAATTGCTGAAAGAGAAATTACAACCTGCAATGCGTTTTCTTGCTAAACTAAATGTCACCATTATATAGTATAGATATACATCAATTTACAGATCATATACAGGGCTGTTCAAAAAAATTGGAATACATATTTGCTATGGTCGGTAACTGCGGAAATCAGTTTTTCAAATGTTTTATGCGTTTTCTAAAATGTTTACTAAGTTCCCTTATATACCTTATTTCCCTAAATAACGAAGTTTTGTTAAAATACTCAGAAAGTGTTGGAAGTGTTTCATAATCTATGCTTAACGCATGCTTGTTCTTACTTGTTAATTTGATACAATGAATAGATTCATAAATATTTCAGATGCGAATACGAATTATAACGTGCAATATTCTTTACGTAAAATGAATCGCATTCCTCAAAAACAAGTATATGTAAATTTACCTCATTCTAAGGGTTACTTTTCGACAATGTAAGGGGACCGTCTAATGTTATTCTTAGTATCCACAGACAAGAGAAAAAAAAACGGATTTTTCTTTCTAATAAAATGAGTTAAGGTTTATGCAGAATTTCGTTATAACATTTTTGGTACTTAATTGAATAATCCTAGAATTATGCAAACATGATATACCGGGCATATACCGAGAGTCCTAAAAAATGACTGATGGATTTTAAAATTCCATAACATGCAAACGGTGGCAGATATTAAAAAAATTCTTGTTATGTAAGATGTCAGGAGTTTTTATGCTGCGATTCGCAGATTTAGTTACAAATAGCATCGATAGATGGCGCTGCAAACAATAACCGCTAAATCCAGCCTCGATTTTTTGGCCTCTCTCTATTTCCATGCGAAAAAAAGGAAATTAAAATGTATTGAATGGATCCCGAAGTACCAAAAATCGAGTCTGGACTGAGCGCCTATTGCTCTCAGCGCCATCTGTTGTTTGAAACTCGAACTAAAATCAAGAATCACAGTACAAAAACTCAACTCCTGACATCATACATAACCCTCCTGCAAGAAGTTTTTAAATATATGTCACCGTTTGAAAGTTATTCAATTTTAAAATCCATCCGCCATTTTTGGGACACCCTGTATATGCAGTATATGAGGAATTTCTATATAATGTTTATTGTGCGTAATAATGTTCCAGATACATTGTAAGAACTATCTTCTTAATCATTTTGAATTTTATTAATAAACATATAATAATATACCTTGTTTCAAAATTCATTGATGATTTAACAAAATAAGTATAGGGAAAGGGAAGTACACAGTGAGACGAAAATTATTATAACTTAACGAATGGCAACCATTTTTATTCTTTTGAAAAAAAATTACTACATCTTTAAACTACACAAATACGCTACACATTAATGTATAAATGGTTTTAAAAAAGTTATTTATAAATGCGCAGAAGCAGCATAACGAAGTATCGAAAATTGTCTGACTGTGTATCGCAAGTGGTACACAGTGAGGCAATGTATATATTTTCATAAATCATACATTTTTATACTCTATCAATAATTTTCTGCAGTTTATGACTTCTAATTAGTATTTCTAGATTATTTTTTTTTTAAATATGAGCTTCGGGTGGACAATGGCAGACACTGGGCTACCTTCATGCACATTTTTAGCCTCTTACGTTTAGTAGCTTTCACTAGCCATCGCACGCCCCCTCCCCCCCACACACATAGACAGAGAGAGAGAGAGAGAGAGAAACCTTCGTTTATTAATAAATAACTTTTTTTACTTCAGAACAGCATAGTAGATACACAATGAGGCACGTCTCGCTGTGTACCACCACTGTGTACTTTCGTTACGTTGTAACAAAATGTAGACCATATCTGTTTCATCATCAATTTCGTATTTTTGAATGCCTGTGACGTTTTGTCGACATAGTCTGTCATTAGATATAGCTGAGTTTGGTTAAGTAAATATATGCCATAATAAAAGAAATAAACTCTAAAATGGACGTTTATGTAACTTTAACCCCTGTAAAATAAATAATTACTTACTATTTTGTTGTACGAGTAACCGAAGTGCCGAAACTACATCCATGTGTTGCATAAGATGAGGTGGTTCAGTGTTTGTTCCAGCTAGGAGAAAAAGTTATAGCTATATGTCAAAATGGTTGCTGTCTCGCTGTGTACCATGTCTCACTGTGCACTCATCTACCCTAAACTACCCATTTTTCCGGCTTACTAGGATCTCAAGACATCAAATGTTATGTGCCTCCCATGTATCTTTAATAATTCACAGCATGAAAATACACATATGGTATTTCCCACTTTCAAAATACGAAAACAACAAATAGAACAAAAAAAGAAAACAGAAAACCTGAAGGCCTACTGAAAGATTAAATTTTTTGTAATGAAATAGAATTTTATGCAAGCAAGCAATCTCTATAATTTTTATGAATAAAAACGACATAATTAAAACTTTTAAACAAATTTCTAACAAAATTATTGCGTTTACAAAATAGTAAAAAAATCGCTAGCTAAATGAATTTTTAGAATAAAGGTGTTTCTGGAAATTATATAAAAAATTAGTATTTGTTTTATGAATTTTGTAAATTTATTTAAATTAGATTCCATATTTTATTGTACTAAATTAATTTCAAGACGAAGCTCGTTTTTGATCAGTCGGCGGGGATCTATTCAATCAAATATATTTCACTAAGTTTGACGTAAAGGAAGGTGATAAGAAATCAATAAGATGAAGAAGGTTAGATAAGATTCTAGTACAGGAAATGAAACTCTCGTCCAGGAAATGTTTTCTACGGCGAGGATATAAAATTCGTCACTTCTACGTTATTTATTTCTAGGAAAAAGGATTAAATGATTTTTTTAAAAGAATTTTACATATATAAATATAATTTTAAAAAAAATCCCTGCCGGCCCAGCCTACAGGCAGAGGTAGATTTCGAAGTTAAGTATACTAATTTCAACAACAAAAACTAAATCATTATTAGATATAAATCCACTTTAACAGTTTTATCTGTCTGCTTTTGACGAGTTTTTATTTCCTTGTTATAAAATAGCTGGTTTTATCAGAATCATGTTAAGGCGATATTAAAAAAAAATATTTTTCCATGCTCAACAACTCGAAATTTTCTGGCAAATTTTCAGATTCATTTTTAATAATAATAAAAAAAAATATATATATATGAAACATGCTGACGTGATTTTTGTAAAGATTTATAAGATATTTAAAAGATATTTTCCTTTCAATTAATTAAAACTTGATTAATAAACAATTATTTTCTCAGTAGGGCAATATTTTTCGTTTCTAACACAATCGCGTCGGGAAATTCTGTTCAAAATGCCCACTTTGACTTGATTTTTTGAAATATATTCTGCCTCTATCAAAAAATCGATCATTACTGTACATTATATAGTTTCTGAATAAGAGAATCTAGCAATTGAATGCGTTTCAGAGCAAAAAAGAATTTAAAAATGAGTAAGAAATTAGACTGTTTGGATTTGAATGCACCCTTAATAAGATGGCTTTTTTCTTCAACCGCTATGTATTTTTAATTTGTTTTTGCTGTAAGAATTTTCCCTATCAAAAACTTGTCTATATAAATGTTGAAGACAATATTAAGAAGATATATGATAAATTCATGGAGATTTTATATCTTGTAAATTGACGGAGTTATGAAAATTTTTCTTCTTCAAACCCCTTTTTTGTTTTCGTTTTTAATTTCTTTTTGCGGTACGAATTGGTCCTATCAAAAACTTGTGAATATAAAAGTTGTAGATAATATTAAGGAGATGTATAATAAAATTAATTGGATTCGATATCCTGAGAATTGACGAAGTAAGGAATTTTTTTCTCCCCAAAACCCTATTTTTTGTGCCCTTTGAGCCTATTTTTAATTTTATCAAAAATCTGTGATGCATGAAGTTTTGGCGCTATTTTTAGAAGTAATAAAAACTTTAAGGTGATTTGATATGTACAGAAATTAAGAAGTTATGGGGTTTTTTCGGTTTTCACAAAACCCCTCCCTATTTCCATCCCCTTGGTCCACATTTGCCCATTAACGAACTTAACCGAGATTTTATGTCCCTTGATTTTATGTATCAGTTTGGAAGAGATTTGTGTAGAATTGCGGAAGTTATCGTTTCCAGAAGAAAGGGATAACACAATTGTTTCGGGAAATTCCGTTCAAAATGCCCACTTTGACATAATTTTTTAAAATATATTCTGCCTCTATCAAAAAATCGATCATTGCGGTACATTATATAGTTTCTAAATAAGTGAATCTTCCAATTAAATGCGTTTGAGAGGAAAAATGAATTTAAAAATGAGTCAGAAAATAAGCAGTTTGGATTTGAGTGCATCCTTAATTCAATGATATTTCCAACACAATCCGCATCGGGAAATTCGGTTCAAAATGCCCACTTTGACTTCATTTTTTGAAATATATTCTGCCTCTATCAAAAAATCGATCATTACTGTATATTATATAATTTCTGAGTAAGAAAACGCACCAATTGGAAGCCTCTGGGAGCAAAAATGAATTGTAAAATGAGTCAGAAAATAAGCAGTTTGGATTTGAATACACCCTTACTTAGATGATTTTTTTCTTCAACCGCTATGTATTTTTAATTTGTTTTTGCTGTAAGAATTGGTCTTATCCATAACTTGTCTATATAGATGTTGTAGACAATATTAAGAAGATATATGATAAATTCATGGGGATTTTATATCTTGTGAATTGACGGAGTTATGAAAATTTTTCTTCTTAAAACCCCGTTTTTGTTTTCATTTTTAATTTTTTTTTGCGGTACGAAATGGTCCTATCAAAAACTTGTGAATATAAAAGTTGTAGATAATATTAAGGAGATGTATAATAAAGTTAATTGGATTCGATATCTTGAGAATTGGCGAAGTAAGGAATTTTTTCTCCCCAAAACACTATTTTTTGTGCCCTTTGAGCCTATTTTTAATTTTATCAAAAATCTGTGATGCATGAATTTTTGGCGCTATTTTTAGAAGTAATAAAAACTTTAAACTGATTTGATATGTACAAAAATTAAGAAGTTATGGGTTTTTATCGGTTTTCACAAAACCCCTCCCTATTTCCATCGCCTTGGTCCGCTTTTGCCCATTAACGAACTTAACCGAGATTTTATTTCCCTTGATTTTATGTATCAGTTTGGAAGAGATTTGTGTAGAATTGCGGAAGCTATCGTGTCCAGAAGAAAGTGATAACACAATTGTTTCGGGAAATTCCGTTCAAAATGCCCACTTTGACATAATTTTTCGAAATATATTCTGCCTCTATCAAAAAATCGATCATTGCGGTACATTATATAGTTTCTGAGTAAGTGAATCTACCAATTAAATGCGTTTGAGAGGAAAAATGAATTTAAAAATGAGTCAGAAAATAAGCAGTTTGGATTTGAGTGCATCTCTTAATTCAATGATTTTTCCAACACAATCCGCATCGGGAAATTCGGTTCAAAATGCCCACGTTAACAGCATTTTTTAAAAGTATATTCTGCCTCTATCAAGAAATTGACCATTACGGTACATTATGTAATTTCTGAGTAAGAAAACGTACCAATTGGAAGCCTCTGAGAGCAAAAATGAATTGTAAAATGAGTCAGAAAATAAGCAGTTTGGATTTGAATACACCCTTACTTAGATGATTTTTTTCTTCGACGCTATGTATTTTTAATTTGTTTTTGCTGTAAGAATTGGTCCTATCCATAACTTGTCTGTATAGATGTTGTAGACAATATTAAGAAGATATATGATAAATTCATGGGGATTTTATATCTTTTGAATTGACGGAGTTAAGGATTTTTTACTTCTTCAAACCCCCTTTTTGTTTTCGTTTTTAATTTTTTTGCGGTACGAATTGGTCCTATCAAAAACTTGTGAATGTAAAAGTTGTTGATAATATTAAGGAGATTTATAATAAAATTAATTGAAATTGATATCTTTAGAATTGACGAAGTTATAAATTTTTTTCTCCCGAAAACCCTATTTTTGCGTCCCTTGAGCCCATTTTTAACTTTATTAAAAATCTGTGATACATAAAATTTTGGCCCTATTTTTAGAAGTACTAAAAACTTTAAACTGTTTTGATATGTACAAATATTAAGAAGTTATGGGGGGTTTTCGGTTTTCACAAAACCCCTCCCTATTTCCATCCCCTTGGTCCGATTTTGCCCATTAACGAACTTAACCGAGATTTTATGCCCATTGATTTTATGTATCAGTTTGGAAGAGATTGGTGCAGAATTACGAACGTTATCGTGTCCAGAAGAAAAAAGTGATATATAGAGATAGACAGATAGATAGATAGATTGATAGATAGATAGATAGATAGATAGATAGATAGATAGATAGATAGATAAAGTTTTTTACTGAGGGTGGTTTTGGGTTCTAGGGGTCATGATCGCTGTAGATCTGCAAAAAGTTTTCAGAAATTCCAACATAGAAGCGATCCCAATAGGTAGTATTTCATACGAAATCTACCTAAAATACCTGTAACAGAAAAAAAACATATTAAGCATTTTATAGAATGAAAGTTTCTTGTACGTAGATTTTCTATTTCAATGTCAAACTAATCGTTTCAAACTACACATTCATACATTTGTATGCATTTTAGTTAATGGTGTCCTGTACACAAAAATCTTGCATTTTTTTTTTTATTATTATTTCGTTAAAATTTTCTCTGTTTTTTTCCTGATTAAAATGACATTTAAATCCTGTTTCTATCTGAATTAGAACAAAAAATATTATGATTTTCGTTTTGGTTTGTTTTCAAAATCTAGCTTTCAAACAATGTCTGTCATGGAAACGACTTCTTGTAAAAATGCATTTTTCTTCATGATAGGTTTTTCCACCATTTGTCATATTTAAATTCTTATATCTCGAGAACCGTTAAAGATGTAAAAATTGTAATAAAGATGTAAAAATTGTATAAACGGGTTCAAACTTGGAACATATCTTTTTCAATTGATTTACTTTAATTTTGATTCAGCATATTTGAAAAAAATATTTACTTTTGAAAATATGAATTTTTTTAAAAAAGTTATACCACTTTTTTTATAATTTTTTCATTAAATATTTTTATAAATTAATATTTTTTAAAATGCTGAATCAAAAGTAAAACTTGTATATTTCTATTTATAAAAACTTTTCAAAATAGCAGACATTACATTACATTGCAAGATAAAAACACTAAAAACAATATAAAAGGACATTTCGGATTCATTCTGAATCCCTCATGAGCTAATTTCTAACGTAAAAGTCATACTAGATTTTAAAGTTCAACAAGCAGAAAAACATTACATCAAGTTGCCAAAAAATTATAGTTAAAACAAAACTGAATATTCTATTGGTAGAGATGCAGCCTCGTTAATTGCTAAATCAGCAGTTCTCGTGTACCAAGCTTCCAAAAACATACGACTTGCATAAATGCTGCAGCCTGATCTAAATATATAAGCATTCTCAAAACTCGGAAAATGATCAGTCATTTGAATTATATATTTCTGTTTATTTAAATGAAAAAAAAAATTGAAATTCTATAAATAATATTACGAGTTATAACGATTTCAATTTTCAACACTTTTTTAATAAATTTTAAATTTAATTTTTTTTAAAAAAATTATGAGAAGTTTTATCAAGTGATTTTGTTTACAAATGATAAGGTTAACCATAACAAAAGAATTCAGAATTTTAACTCAATAAATAAAAATTATTTTAAAATGTGTCCCGGACCCCCTTAAGTCCACGATCTTGTACATAATGTAAGATGAAAGGAATTATAAATAATGAAGAACTGACATAGCTTCAAAATAGCAAAACATCAACTGTAACTGGTTCTGCAGATGCTGATAACCAACTGTGCAAACTTCCACGAGTTAATTAGAACAGAATTTTTCTCCTTTTTTAAATGCCTTATACAAGCACATTTCGTATCATATGTAAGGAAAATATATGTATTCATTTTTATCGGTGAATATTCCCCAGACGGTATAAACCCGGCTCATCCAGAATTTCTATCATTTGTAATGGAAATTAGCTATTCGTTTTTACTGATAGATATTTGACCAGGCGGCATCAAGCACTACGGTTCCGCAATATTGTGACTACGTAAACAGTCCTTCTGTCAATGTCAACGAACGAGATAATAATACCAACGACGCAAACTGCCACCAGTAATAACGACTACAAGTCTGTACCTTATTTAAGACAAAAATTCTATATGCATAAGGCTTTTACATATAGCAAAAATCTCTATTTAAATATACTATGCAAGTTTTTCATGCCGCGGTAATCAGACCCTGATAATTAGTTGCAAACAGACAATATCCAAAACCTTGTGACTACATCATCAGTTATTTCAGTCATAACTGGTTGTCTGGAGGGCTAACTTACCGATCTGCTTTCTGCCTATACCTCTCAATGCGCGCAAGTAATAAAGCCTGTACTTTCATAATATTAGATCGAGTTTTTCAAACTTCTCTCATACTTTTAATTACTTTTAATTATTTTTGAACGTTTTTCATATTATTTATGAGCAGTACTTGTCAAATTCTTCATGTTTCTTGTTAAGGATACATGAGATTTTATTTTACATATGATAAAATTAAAAGAATTTCGAAGAAATAAAATAAAATTTCTAGTTGTTGAAATAAAAAATATAATTCAGGGAAAGCTGTAGCATGTTCTGCATAAAAAAAAAAATCGAATTTGAAAATATCTCACCATGCTACTCTATCGGTGGAAATTGGTTTTTTGCCATAATTTTGCCTTCGAAATTCTATCCCGAATTCATGGGAAGACCGCTACATACCATGTAACAGAATATACGAGTAAATTAAAAAGTATTAAACTTTTCAGTGCCTGATGCACATAGATTTTCTTTTTCAATGTTTAACTTATAGTTTCAAATTATAGAGTTATATATTTGTATAAGTTTTATTTAAGTTCACGAAAGTGTGCATTATGTATGATGTAAGGAACTATGAATAACGAGGAACTGACTTATATTCAAAATATTAAACTTCAACTTTTTCTGCTTTATCAAATTCTCATAACCACCGGAGCAAACTTCCACAAGTGAATTAGAACATAAATTTTTATTAAATGCCCTCATTAAATGCCTTATTCATCCAGAATATCTACCATATGTAATGAAAATGAAGCTATTCGTTTTTACTAATGGAAATTTGACCCGGCGACATCAAGAACTGTGGTTCCGTCATATTCTGACGACGTAAACAATCCTCTTTTCAATGTCAGTGAATGAGTTTATAATACCACCGGCGCGTTCACCAGTAATACTGACCACAAATTTGTTTCTTATTTCTGACAAATATTTCGTATGAATAAAGCATTTATATATAGCAAAAAATTCTATTCAAATTTACTGGTGGAGTCAATACGGCGGTAATTAGTCCCTGTTCATCAAATGTAAGATTTTCTCTTCCCCGAGACACTTTTAATGTGCAAAAGTAGTGAAGCCTGTGCTTTTTATAATATGAGAGGCATTTTATCCAAAATTTTTGGCATACAAATAAGTTTTATTTTTTTTGTCATTTTTTTCCACTTTAATATTTTGTAGACCATGTTGCTTGTTAAGATTATATGACAGTTCATTTTATGTATGATAAAATTAAAGATTTTCGATGAAATTAAATATAATCTGTAGTTGTTCAAGAAAAAATTATGATTCAGGAGAAAGTGTAGCATATTTAAAAAATAAAAAATACAATTTGAAAACGTCTAGTCTACGCTACTCTAAGTGAGGTAATCGCTGTTTGCCATACTTTTTACACCGATATCCTACGGTATTGTATTCATGGTAAGACTTCTGTATTCAATGTAACGGAATAGGGGGCTTTGGCTCTTTGTAATATAGGCTCTTTGTATATTGGCTCTTTGTAATATAGGCGACATCAGTATGGATAACACTATTTGTCTCCTCATTTGTATTTTAGGTCCATTGTATGATGCACATTTATCATTCTGTAATTATTTAAATGCATGTCTAATTTTAATCACTTTTTATAACACTTTTGTGCCATGTATAACCTAACTTTGAGCTATATATTTTATTTCATTTTAATAAATAAGTAAATATAAGCTAAAACTGTTTTTAAAAAGACACTCGTTTATAAACGTTCAATGAGCTCCAACACACGTCTTTACATTATTTGGAATTGGCTTTGGCCCCGATTGTATAAAGATCACCATGTCTATATATGGTTCGTGGAGAGAGATAATTTGTGAATTTATCTAATATATATATATATATATATATATATATATATATATATATTAGGGCGGAGCGTAAAAATGTTTTTTTCGAAATTCTTTTCCCGCTAGCGCGGAAAAGTTGTGGAATGGTCTCAGAAATATACTCACAAAATTTTAAAATAATGAATAAATATCTTCCGATTCCAGTTTAGGGTCAAAGCATGCAATTTTAGCCGAAAATGTTGTAAAATTTCACATTTCAGTAATATTTTTAACTTCGAACTTTTTCTTCGGACCAGTGCGGAAAAGTTGAAAGAATATATAAGGAACATAAGTCTAAAATTTTAGAGCATTTAATTAATATCTTCCGGTTCCAGTTTGGGGTCAAAATATGGAAAATTAGACTTAAATGATGTAAATTTTCACATTTTAGTATTTTTTTTAATTTTCCATTTTCTATTCCCCCTAGCACGGAAAAGTGGGAAAATATACAAGAAAGATAAGTGCAAAATTTTAGAATAATCAATAAATATCTTCCGGTTCCCCTTTGGGGTCTAAATGTGAGAAATAATGCAAAAGTGAAGAAAATTTAGGGGTCTAAATATAGAAAAAAATGGAAAACTTTTGCATAAAAATTTATTCATGGAAGCTTTAAACATTTCTTTTTTCAAAATTAGACATTCGTAAATAATAATTAGGAACATTAAACAACAAAGCTTAAGGCGAACTCTGTGTAAGACGGAAATTTGTCTAACTCGGAAAGATTTTCAAGTCCCTGTGAATCCATAGACATAGAGTAAAATTTGTCTAAGGCGGAATATTGTCTACTGCGGAAAATTTTCTTGGCCCCGATCGATTCCGCCTTAGACAGAGTTTACTGTATATCTAATTGTATTTGGAGTTCCAGAATAAAAGATGCAAATATGCATTAAATGCATTTCATTCACTTGTTTCTATATTTTTCACTTTATACTGGCTTTTGGTTTTAAACTATAGCATGGCACGCCTTGACTCCATTCTGGATATGATATAGCCATCATGCTTTTTCTCTCAGATGACTGCAAGGGAAGCTTCTGTTGTCAGTTTTACCCCCCTTTCAACGCATTGAGTGTGGCACGGAAAATTTAAGTTTCCCAATGGCGATACCGGATATTCGCCAGATTTTATCAGTTGCATTATGTGTTCGTTCGACAAGTGAGTGGTAATCGGAGGTTCCGGTAGTTGGCAATTCTGCCAGTCTGTGAGATCCACGTAACATTTAGCTTTAAAGTTAAGTGCAGGAAGTTGGAACATACGAACTCCTGCTCTCGATTTTCCACTTGCTTTCAAAATTCTAAGTTCTCGCACATTCTGGTTTGGGTCAACAAGCAATGCAAGGGTTATTGCTTCAGGATGACTAAAATAACCATTTCTCTGGATGACGAGATCCACAACTAGCTTCAGATCATCTGTAAGATAACGTGAAGTTTGAATTGTTTTCCAAACATTTCGTGCTCCATCTGTGCAGTTGGCAATTTGATTGTGAACCACGCAGGTGCGTAAGCTTTTATGACAAACTCAATCAATGATAAACTCACAATCAAATCACATGCCTATTGCACAGATGAAGCACGAAATCTTTGGAAAACAATTCAAGCTTCACGTAATGTAGCAGATGATCTGGCGCTAGATGTGGATCTCGTCATCCAGAGAAATGGTTATTTTTATCATCCTGAATAAATAATAATCCTTGCAATGCTTGTCAACCTAATCCAGAATGTGTGGGAACTTGCACTACGTAGGATTTTGAAAGTAAGGGAAAAAACGAGAGCAGGTGTTCGTGTGTTCCAAATTCCTGCCCTTAACTTTAAAGCTAAATCTTACGTGGATCTCATAGACTGCCAGAATTACCAACTAACGGAACCTTTGATTACCACTCACTTGTCGAACGAACACATGAAGAAAGGTTTAAAGCTTCCATAAATAAATTTATATGCAAATGTTTTCGATTTTATTTTCTATATTTCGACCTCTAAATTTTATTCTCTTTTGCATAATTTTTCCTATTCAGACCCCCAAAGGATAACCGGAAGATGTTTATTGATTATTCTAAAAGTTTGCTAAAAAAGATTAAAAATGTCATTCTTGTATATTTTCCCAACTTTTCCGTGCTAGCGGGAATAGAAAATCAGAAATTTAAAAAATCCCTAAAATGTGAAAATTTACATCATTTTCGGCTAATTTTCCATATTTTGACCCCAAAGTGGAACTGGAAGATATTTATTAATTGCTCTAATATTTTGGACATATATTCCATATATATTGTTTCAACTTTTCCGCGCTAACGCGAAGAAAAAGTCGGAAGTTAAAAATATTACTGAAATGTGAAAATATACAACATTTTAGGCTAAAATTGCATATTTAGAACCTAAACTAGAACCGGAAGCTATTTATTGATTATTATGAAATTTTGTGAGTATATTTCTGAGACCATTGTACACTTTTTCCGCGGTAGCGGGAAAAGAATTTCGAAAAAACAATTTTTACGCTCCGCTCTAATATATATATATATATTTGTAGCCACGCGGCTGTTTATGGACGCTTGGCCGAGCTGAGGACACTTTGCAACCTTCTAATTTAATTGCTGTCATTATATCATTATTGTAGAACATATTTTATGTACTATGGATAGTCTAGATGAAAATATTAAATCAGGATCGTATAAAATTCCTATTTGAGATGGAAAATTAAATGTAATTAAACTTAATTCCACAAAAGCTAAGTATAACATTTACTCAAATTAAATGGTAAAATTAACAACATTGACTTTGTGCTATTTTATGTAGACTCTCAACTTTTTGTAACAGTTTAAAGTATAATTTGAAATATATAAATAGTTATCAAAGTTAAAGTTTAACATCAGTCTAGATACAAAAATTAAATAGTTGACGGTACAACAAACACAGAAAAATAATTTAAAAAATATTAGCTAAGAACATTTTATTTACACATTTAGATGAAATATGATTAGGAGGTAAACATAAAAGATATTTATATATACATGAAGGAAGATTAACTTCAATAAATTCATAATTTTATACTCTGCTCCTTGATGCGGCTTTCTACGCAATGAATAAATGTGTATACCTTAAACTTTGTATAAATACACTGTAACAACATTTCAATGTTAAATATATATCATAATAATAAAAAATAATGTATAATACTTATTTTTATATAGCGTATTATATTTTGTTTGAAACAACAGATGTGGTTTATAATCACCAGCAGTTTTAATTTTTATCATTTTCCAATATTTGTTTTTCCGTTTTTGACCATGAATTTGTTTCAACGTAATCCTTTTTTCTTTTCATAGATAATGACGCTTCATGATCTTGAATCTAGCATTCAGTTAATCTCCAACATATTTCGCTTTAATTTTCTTGGTGTGATAACTGTTTGGCGCCGCTGCAGTTTTCCAATCATGCAACTGATCAAGATTTAATAAATTGTCTACAGGAACCTTTCGTTTCTAGACGATTGAAACACTTCACAATCAAATTTTGTACTGAGAACGACTGCAGAAACAGGTCGAAACGTAGATATCCTGTTTTTATCATCGTATTTATTTGTACAAGTTCATATAAATGTTTTTTAGTGTATCAATCAGCAATTTTATGCATTTTCCCGAATGCATTCTTGTAAATAAAAAATATATTGTTACAGAGAATGAACATCTGCACACACACCCTAGAACTGTAGTACATCAGCAAAATCGCTCCGATTGAAATAAAAATTCCAGCTTTACACTCATGAAGTATGTTAAGTTAGACAAAATCCTGTAAAATAAGTGTAGATAAAGCAAATATAAATTAGGTTAGGCATTAAAATAATGTAATCACAAACTTCAGAGGTCTGTTTAGAAAACGAATTTTGTACATTCACTATGAATGAATTGAAAAGCAGTTCTGTAATATTTAAAAAAAGACATATGAAAGGCGTGATGAGCAATTGAAACGGCTGTATTAGTTTAAAAGTCCTCCAAAAACATTTACTGATTTTACTCAAAGTACGACAAAAAAATAATATTATATTCCGAAAATATTTAATTTAAACATAAATAATATAAATACAAATATGTCTCAATGTCAAAGATTGCGATTGAAACAATGATTGGCGATTTATCTTCTTGCGCAGCGATACCAAAATAAATGAGCAAGTTCTATTAGATACAATAGGAATGGCTTGTTTTTTTCAATTTATTGGTTTTTTTTTCGAAAGTTTCAGTTCACGTTCTCTCTTTTAAATTCTTTCAAGTTTTTTAAGCATGGCATCAATTTTATTTATACCTTTATAAAATATTAGGAATACGTTTTTAACATAATAGAGAAAGATAAATATTAATTTTCAACAGTTTGTCAAAGAGTAGAGAGACAAATTCCTGACGTAGACAAAGATTTTCAGGACGAAGGTAATATTCGATTTAATTTACATAGCAATAGATGCATTTAACAAAAACAAAATATGTCATATATTAAATTACGGAACCTATTAGTTACATAATTGATTAGAAACATAAAATGAATAAATAAATGATAGACGAATAAATAGAAATTTAAATGTTAGTTTCTAAAAAATGTATTCTACCATGAGTTACAATTGTATGTATAATGAAAATGATAATATATTTGATATATCTGTGGGCATTTGATAAAATGTATGTTGCAGTGATATTTTCGGCTTTAAAATGAAACCGGAAGTCGGTAAGTTATGCGTTGCTAAAAAAAATGACATATGGATTCTTTTTTCAAACCACTGAAGAATCATCCCACGTATGAATAATATTTGCACGTGAATATCATATAGATATACTTACTTCGGTCCAGTCGTTGGGTACGTAGGTACATGCCTAAGGTCAAAATTCAAGACGATGTCTATCACTAGACATATGATCTGCTTTCATATCGATCCAGTGATCGTAAATTTCAGCAGAATTACTTTCTTTTTGCTCCTGAAATACAAATTCAACATCAAACTCGATGTAACATGTCTTTGCTATCCTTTCATACTTCCTCGGTGAAACCCTTACAACATATGTTACAATCGCGGAACCGTTATCGAAAATATTTTAAAACTATCATCGACAGTACTTTAAGTATGTACCTAACATTGTATGATATAAATTAAGAACAAAATATCTGTGGTCAAACACTGATCGAACTTATTACAACACTGAAATGACTTTCGGAAGTAACAATAAGATATTTTGAATTACTTTTACCATCTGGTATCAATTTCGAAATAAAAAATTTTGAATACTTTTTTTTACAATAGATCTCGATTACACAGACTGGCAATCTTAAGAAATTACCTTGGCCAAAAAAAAAAAAAAAAAAAAAAAAAAAAAAAAAAAAAAAAAAAGAACAGTGCGCTGATACCAAGCAAACATAACAATTAATTCAATGCGTTTCTTTCTACATTCACATGGAAACACGAGTAAAGAGTTTTAGAACAATTAACTGCTTATCAAAATAAGAATTTCTGTGTGACAACATCTATGTTTTCTTACAATTTTAGAAGAAGGCCGAACTGCTCACACTGCTTCCAAACCACGTCTTAATATTTGGAATTTTGACTTTACCACCACCGTATTTAATAATTCCAATCAAAATAATTTTCCAAAACTGATTCTGAAATACTCTTTATTTACTTAGATCGATGATTCTATGACACCCTACTGTTTAATTAAAGCACTGGATAGAACAATGCGCTGCTTCAGCAACATGGATGCACCATTCCGGGGCAGTACAATTCTGTTCTCCGATTCGCCTAATCTTGCCAGTTGTGTTCAAGAAAACTAGAACAAATGTATTCATTGCTTCTTTAAAAATATGTTCTCTTTGGGAATAAATGATTATGCTGGAACTTAAAATCAAGAAATAAAAACTTTTTTACGCGGCATATAATGAAATTTTGCAGATTCTTTGCTAATAACATGGTGGTGGACAGTTACCAGAAAACAGTTCAGAAATTGATGTTTATAGGAGTTATGTGTGTATTTTTGAAAATAGTTTCTAAGAATTATTTGATACTCTATTCCACGAGGGTGGTTCAATAATTATTGCCCCGAGTGTGTATAAAATATGTGCACTACGAAGGTTGATGTGGAACATTGAAGCGTAATGTTTTAGATGTCTATTTTCTCAATTTCAGAACCGTAGCTTGTATATTAGCATATTTTATTTCGTTTTAGACATGATAGGTGGCACCTAGATTGAAAGGGTGGAGGTTGAGGGGAAAGCTTTATGGTGTCAGACCTCAAGCAGTTCTGTGATAAATTCGTGGCAGGGGATGAAACGTGACTACATCACTACGATCCCAAGTCCAAGCGACAGTAGCCACTTCTCATTCACTGTCACCCTCCCTTTTAAAGTTAAGTGCGACTTCTCACACCAAAAACGAAAACAAATTATTAATATAGTATCTACAGTTCTGAAATTGAGCCTATAGGCATGTAAGACATTAGCCTTCAAAAATTCCACATCAACCATCGCAGTACCAAATATATTATACACACTTTGGACAATAATTATTGAACGACCCTCGTTTAGTAATATTTTCGAGATCTTGGTGTTTTTCATGTGCATAGATGTGAACTATCAGTCATAACATCGAGAATTCAAGTAGAACATCAAATATTAAAGGCATATTAAATAATCTGAAGAATAAATAAATCATTACATATCACTATGAATAAATCGAAAGTGAATAGGGGCGGCTTGGAATATTCATTAAACAGGAATATTCATTAAGTTTAATAGACATAAAATATTTACAGCTATCTTACATATTTCCATCTAAATCCCGATACAGAAGACGCAATGTTCACTGTCAGTATTGATAGATAAACGCCCCATCTTTTAGTCATAACAAAATTCTTCTAAAAGGAACATTCAGTTGCCTGCTGTTTTAAAAAAAAGGGTTCTGAGAGCGAAAGTGGAATTTGAAGTACATAGTGCACAGCGCCAATCTAACTGTAATCCTTTTTTCCACACCATATATTTCTTTATCATGTATTACCTCTGAAGAAACTCTGTGTATGCTGATTTCCAGGAGTAAATACAATTAATTTAATTTTTGTTTTCATCAAAATAAAACACTGTGTCGCTTATAGTATCACATGGTTTCACTTAATTAAAACATGGTTGGTTTTTATGAAACTTAATGGCACCGTGCGAAGTGTGAGCAAGTGACTGGTACAATATAAAACTTCATTATTTTAAATGATCGGATCATAACAAAAGATCTGAAATATTTGTATTGCTATTTTTGTATATTTTCTTACAATTATTCTGTTAAAATTTAATTAAGGCTGACAGTCTCGGAAATATTTAGATCATTTCTAATCTAATATTTTATGTAAAATGCAATTTCTATTACTGCACACGTTTTTATTTTTTAATGTCATTTGAACTTCTACAGTACTAACAAAGAAATGCTGCAGACATTCAAGTTTCATGAAAGTTTCAATGGAAACTGAAAGATGTTTGTTAGCAAGTTAAACTAACTTTTACAAAGTTTTAACTCCCTAACTTTATTAAAAAATATAAAATAAATACTTTCATTCGAAGTTGTTTCATCAAAAAGGCTTATAAAAGTCTTTTGAGAACTTTAATTTTAAAAGTTTACTGATGCATAAATGCGTTAATGTGATGGTTTTGACTTTGAAGTTTAAATTTTCTCTGCCTAATTGTTTTATATTGACAATTTAGAGAATAAAATATAGTTAATGTCACATTCTGGAAAAGTCTTTATATTAAATCATGCTGTACTGTATAGGTTTAAAATGGCGTGAAAAATCATGTTTCTAGTATAATAATTTAATAACGTATGTTTAAAAATATTGAACAATAGTGGAGGTAGAAAATATTTACAGGCACATTTAAGCTCTTCCAGGCATACAATTATAATTTTGCCATAATAGACGTACATGATAGTAATATTTAGAATTGTAAAGAAAAGAAATTTTCAATTGCTTTACTAGCTGCGTATACTTTGCAGACATATTGAAAATGACAAAAGCGTATTTAAAATCGTCATTGATTAAACCTATTATTAATTTAAATATAATACACATAACTTTTAATGCTATTTTGAAGTATAGCTCGCAATTTATAGAATAATCTTATACTGTATTTGAATATAAATTCAGATAACAAATTTATGTCTAAGGCTTAGTTATACATGTAAATTGCGTTTTTTTCTGTGTAATCTAGTATTTTGCCAATGAAAAAAAGCAATATACATGAAGTATGTTTCAAAAGTAGGTTATTATTAAAAGCATATTTATTGTTAGAGTTCAATTAATGAACAGCTATTTCACGTTCATTTATAAAACAATTCGCTCTAAGATATTTATGTTACACTGTAGTAGGAAATTCGACAATAAAGTCGCTGCAGTCACCGGTTGTATTGTCCACCCCTATCCAAACCGCTGGCTGGTTGATATAATGTCACTTAGGATAAATTGCTTTTAGATTTTTTAGGTGGTATCGTTCGTGATCGGGTTGCATTCCTTGCAAGCAATCTTTATCGAAAAAGGCCGCGATTCCTCGCTGTAACTGCTTATCGCACCCAACAGAGGTCAACATTCCTTTTCGACACTGGCCGAAACAGTAGTAATCGGACCGATTTACAGAAACCTTACAAATTTAAAAACTAAATTCAGTAAGTTTAAGATATCAAAAAAGGGTTCTTGTTTTAAAGAAAACATGTTTAAAAATTAAATAAAAAAATCATATAAAAATTTTTTCATATTTATTTAGCATTTCTGAATGACAGGAAAGCAGAAAAATAACGAGGTCTGGGCACTTGACGTAATATCTGATATTTACATAACCTTATCTTTAAAGAATAAATTTATTCCAAAGATGCACGAAATTCTAATATTTCTCACATAATTTTACTGTATAAAGATTTTATGATATAACCAAAGTTTTAACTCACATTTTAACCATCAGACTCAATAAACGTATACAGTAGAGACTTAAATTTCGATTAATTGTAGTGCTTATGCAATATATAATTTACTATGGATCATTTCAAACATATGAGTACATGATTTACATCGTTAAATTAAAATGAGTTCCTAAAATTCAGGTGTTCTGATTATATTAATGACAATAAAGTTTACACTAGTCTTATAGCTTTATTATCATATTTGGGTGTACACGAAAAAACAAAAATTAATGTAAGCAATAGATAAGAGTGATTTTCACATTTTATAATATGATGAGGTAACTTTACGACTTTCGAACTTTCTTCAGCATTATTTTGCATTCAGTTCAAACTTAAGCTGAATAGAATTTGTTTAGAGCTTCTTTGAAAATACGTGTGCGGGATATCCATCGAGTAATTAAAATTATCTTTGAAATTCTTGTGTTTTTTTATTATTTGAGAGAGAGTAAAGTATAAAACTCTCTTAGAAATACAAAATAATACTTATTACAAATGAAAAACATAAATTAATGATTAGATACTTGAGATAATGTTCAAATTCCCATAATTAAAAATTGAGGAAAATATAAAGTAAGGGGATTTAATTTTCAAGATTACTTGTGTTTCTGTAAAGCATTTAGAATACTTTAAAAAATACCCCATAAGTAGAAATAATATGCTCTGTGGCTTACTATACATTATTTCATTCTGTATTTTATTTTTCTTAAACATAAACATCACCTAACATCTCTCCTTGTTTCAGCTATATAGGGTGTCTGCTCTCAACGGTGTCCAATGGCTAAATCCTAAACCGTTAGTCATAGACATATAGTTCCAATTACAAAAATGTTTTAAAAGAGGTAAAGAAGTATTTTTAAAGCGATTTAGGTCAAGAAAAACATTTATTTAAAATTTACGAAATTTACATTTTTATACGGTCCCCCGGTCATATAAGTGATATTTAGTAAACTTTTCCTATTTCTCTAACAAGTAAGGAAAAAAATGTCCCATTCATCTAACACTAAAATGGACCGAGTTATGACATTTTCAATATTATGACTTAAAGCACTTTTCTGTAACTTAAAACAGATGAGTTGGACCAAGCTTTCAGGGGTCGTACACGAAGTGTTAAAGTATTATTTATGGCGTCCACTCCAAACGATGTTCAATGGCTAATTCCTAAACCGTTAGTAAAATACATATAGTTCCAATTACAAAAAGGTTTTAAATAATGTAAAGAAGTAATTTTAAAGCGATTAACTGAAAGTGCTGCCCCCATATAATTATTACGGTAGTGTTAATTTTTAGTTATTAACTTTCAGATTTGTTAAAATAAATGAAGATGTGAGTTTCAAAACTCGCCTTATCGAGAAAATCAAATTTTGGGAAATCGCGTAAAACCTTTAAATGCCCCCATTGGTATGCATTCAAAATTTGGAGATTGTAGTGTTTGATTCATACAGTTATATCAATAGAATAGATTGATAGAGAAACACGATTTTTTTAATTTCGGATAAGGCGAGTTTCGAAACTGACGTCCTCAATTGTATTTTGACTTTTTTTTTCTTTGTAAGGAAATGAGTGTGTTTCTTTTGATGATTTTATTTTAAAAATTTGTATTATTTCTAAAAGCTTTTAACTTACGACGTTCGTATGTATGTATTCCTAATTCAAAATCTGTATTCCAATTTTAACTCACTTCCAAATATCTGATCAAGATTAAATTTTACATAATTATGTAAATCCAATAGCAATGTAATATTAATATTATTTTAGGTACGTACCATTTATATTTATTTCAGGACCACTCCAAAAATATTGTATACATTATAGCCTAGAAACAGAAATTTTAAAATCAAAATCAGCAACATTTATGTAATGCATTGAGATTCACAATATAATTTTTCTAAATGAATGTGCATTGCGTTTATATTTTTTACACAGTGCCGCACAAAAGAAGTCAGATAGATTACGATGTATGAGCAGGGATTGCTTATTATATTTTTTTATGATATTATGCTTTTTTCAAATTCAACTTTTTAGTTCTTTATAAAAACTTGTTTAAAAAAAATATTTGAGAGAACAAAATCAAAATACAATTTCTACTTGCTAAACAAAAAATAAAAATTAAGTGGAGTGAAAATTTTTGCTGTTGGACAACGAAAATGAGGTAAACAATTTTATTTGTACAGTAGATGTGCCAAAACACTTGCGGCCTCAAATCATGCACATACAAATACTTTCTAATGTTTAAAATGCATATTTATTTCCCAACCATGTTTCGCCAATTTGTAATCCGATTGGCCAGAGGTTTCGGAGTCAAAGTTATTCATCTTGGCGGTATTCGGGCTTGGCAAGTGCAGAGGCAAGTGTTTAATGGCAAAAGGGATTTATATGCTTTTGAAACTTGCTTAGCGGGAAATACGGCCAAAAATATATCTATATAAATTGTTAAATGTTAAAATTTAATAATTTAATATATGTTTTGATTTAACAATATTTTCCCCTTAATTTTTAATTAAAAAATAATTTAAATAAATAACTGCTCTAATGAATATTTGTTGAGTGGAGAGACAGTGGAATTTTCAGAAGGGGTAATGTAAAAAAAAAATAATTATTATTATTCTTTTATAATTACAATAAAATGACAAATGAAACAAAATCTTAAAAAAAAGAAAAGTTAATTAAAAAGAGAGAATGTGGACAGTTATATGATGCCCGACCTTGAATGAATAAATCTGTGCTCTATTAGAACATAATATTCAAATATTGTAACAATTTTGTTATGTTTATTTAAATCATTGAAGTAATCGCACAGAAGAATGATGAAAATTATGATGCACATATGATGATGATGCACATATGATTAAGAATCATATAATTAAAATAATTGATGTTTATTGTAAAAGAAAATAAAAGTGATACGAGGATCATTTTTGAAAAGGGACATATTAATATCATTAACATAGTCAGAGCAGCCATTCAAAAGTTATGTATAAAAATATACGCATACAAAAAACAACAAAAAAAAAATAAATTAAGATGGTACAAACAAGTTACTTACAAATTGAGCTTTCTTGTGTCTGTGCTTGGGGCGGGAAGGATGGGATAGGGGGATATGTAACAAAATTTGGGGCGGAGATTTGAGGGGGGAATTGATAGGACTGTTTAGTTTAGTGTTCATTGCTACAACAAATATTGCTGCATAAAAAAATGTAGTTTTCAGGATTATAAACTGTGTGTGTATGAGAGACAGTGAGGAAAAAGTTTAAATTGCAATTTCAGGTGGAATTTAGATTATGGATTACTTATTAATTATTGCAGCAATAAAGAAAACGGACCTCTTTCCCCTCAAGTTTTACAGCGTGATAATCCTTTGCACATCAGCAGATTTTAGCTTTTTCTGAAGACTTCATCTAAATTCATCGGCCCTTTAAATTTCTACTTCCCCACTTTTTACTTCACCTGCACGCAAAGTTAAAAATCTATAGAGGTTTATATATATATACATATATATATATATATATATATTTTACTATTCTACACTTTTTGTCTAATTAACTAATGCATCTTCTAAAACTCCACGCCGTTAAAAATTTTATTTCCTATTGTCTTAATTATAACACTTAATTATTAGAGCCAGAGATGTAATAACTTTAAAAATTATTAAATTTAAAATCATTAAAAAAGATTAAAATTTATAATTTATATAAGCAATTACAGATTTCAATTATAATTTTATTTAAGTATAAATTACTGATTAAATTAATATATATATATATATATATATATATATATATATATATACGGTTAAATTTAATTTTTTTTAAATTTACATTAAATTTAAAATTATTAAAATTAATAACTTTATTAAAATGTTTGAAATTTTTTCTACGTCGTCTTTGTAGTTAGCCGTTACTTTATAGTTACAGTAAGTTACTGGTCATCTCAATCCTATCTAAAATTTATACTCCCCCCCGCCCCCCCCAACTTTTGCTCGGCCAATACATACTGTCTAAAATTATATATGTATTTTTCCCTATATTTTATTTTATTATGCAAGAAATAACTAACCAAGCTACCACTTCAACCCCCTCAAAATTCTACTCTCTCTTCCCCCAACTCACGCGAAAACACCCGTTCGCTTTTATTAATCCCATGGAAGTATTTTTTTAAGATAATTCATCGCAGAATATTTCTCCCCCACCTCCTTCTGCTGTAGATTATCTTTTTTCGTTGTTGTTGTTCGAGGGTGGAAGCGATATTTACAAATTAAAAGTTCAAATAACGCAAGTTAATATTTAGAATTGATTGATTGGATAAAAAAAAATCCAAATAGAAAACTATTTTAATATAATTCTATAAATTCTAAGATAGTTTTTCTAATTCTCGTGATCCTCATACGAATCACTTTTTTCATCGAAACTCTATCCTCTGATGACTTTCGCCAAGCACGATTCCCGCCAATAATTGTCAGTTTGATGCTGAAACTCTGACCAGTCAAATTACGAAATACAGCATAAATGGCCAAATGTTGTTGAAAAAAAATATATGCATTTAAAATACCTACAATATGTTAAAAATATTTTGAGTGTTTTTGTTTGATGAACAAAAACGTCAATGAATGATCAATGAATGAACAAAAATCTCAAAAATAATTGTAATGTTAATTTACTTTTAATGTTTAACGTTAAATTTTATATCTGACTATTATTTTTATTTCTAGTAAATTTGTGACTGACCTCTATTTTGCAGCAAAAAAAAGATACTCCAAATTTAAACATCTATTACTCTGTCAGTTTTAATCGCAGAGGAATGGGACTTTTCTTTGTCTTACTTGTCAGTACAATAGGATACTTTTACTAAATATCACTTATAGGAGCTGGGGACCGTATAAAAATTTAAATTTCGTAATTTTTAATAAATGTTTTTCTTGACCCAAATCGCTTTAAAAATACTTCTTTTAAAACATACCTCATTTTACCTCATTTAAAACATTTTTGCAATTGGAATTATATGTCTATGACTAACGGTTTAGGAATTAGCCATTGGACACCGTTGACCCGGGCACCCTGTATAGTGATGATATTGTTTGTCTTTAACTTTTATTAATTTATGTACAGATTTTTATGACAGGATTTTTTTTATTCTGAAGCTTTTAATATATATTTTTTAAGAACATAAAAATAATTTACTTTTTAAAAATTACCTTAGCATGATTACAAACATAAAAGTAGAGAAAATAACTATTTCAAAAAAGATTTTTGAAAAACATCTGAATACTAATTTGATTGATGTCTTTAAAAGATTAAGAATGATAAATATCATAAATAAAACTTTTATTAATGTTTCAAAGCTATTTTTTTCCAGCTTGAAATCAGAATAATTTAGAATTTGATGAATTAGTTAAGTAAGATAGTAAATTTCTTTAAAACTTCAAAATTCTAATCAGAACATTTGTATTTAAATGAAGAACATTGTCTGTTTTAATAGGATTTGTAACAAGTACAGAATAATTTTAAATACACTTTGGAATATTTAAATTTATAATGTATAGCGAAGTGATATTTTTGAGTTTCAGAATGATATATTCCAATATTATTTCACGGACTTTATGACACTTTTTGTTTTCCTAAATTCACATTACAAAATAAAATTATTATTCTTATTTCTATGTTACGTTTTCGAAAATCAATAGATAACATGTGTGAACATACTCTGTAGTAGCATGAGTATGATGTTTATCATTTTTATATCAATAAACATAACTTATCGAGCTATACCAATAATTTTCTGAAACTATCTATACACTGTAATAAAAATTCTGTTGATTTTAAAGAAAAAAATTGTCACCCAGTGCACCAGTAGCTAAAATTTAATTACATTTTTTACATTCTGAAAAAAATATATATATATTTAATTGGAGTCTATTCTCATTTTCCGACGGCTAGGGATTTTTTTAAAGGATTATCCAAACATCTTCGAAACAGGAAACAGAAGGAAATTATTGGTATTTTGCTCTGCACACACTATAAAAATCCGTTAATTTTACCAAAAAAAAAAAAAAAAAATCCAGCAGGCAGTTCGCAGGTAAAAGGTGTTTATTCTGCGAAGAAAATCTGTATGTATTACGAATTTTCTTTTATTTTGTCAGGTTTCACCTATAAAAATAAGGGTTTGATTTTTTTTAAATAAACTTTATATTATTGTCGTCGAGACTGACAGTCTTTAAGAGGCTTTCATTATGTTCATCTAAAAAAAAAAGTTTAAAATTTCACTAATAAATCATTTTGCGTTACACGATTCCTTACATTTGACATTTTTTTAATATTTTGCACGTAAGAAAAAATCCCGATATACTCTACTTGACTTTCCGAACACAGATGCATGTGACCAGAAAATACAAATAAGAAAAATTTTGATAATTTTTTGACGCTGTTGAATTGGCTGGATTCGGAACCTAAACCTCAAATACTGAAACTGGGGACATTACCTCTGCGCCACTTCTACTGGATTAGATGGTCGCATTAAATTATCACATCGGTTGGATTCGGGCCCTGGACTGGAAAATATTGCCCTGGAAAATATTGGTACTGGAGATATTACCTTTGCGCCACTTCTGCTTTATTAGTTGCTTGCAATTTATCACATATATTCTGTTGTACTTTCCTTGGTGATCTTTTTACAGAATCGGTCACCAAATGGTTTAAAAATGAATTAAATTTCTAATTTGTCCGTCGATTTATACGAAAATTTATGCATCACTTGCGACAGTGCTCTATTGCACATTTGCCAACTCACGCACATTATACACATACACACACTCATACAAATCATGATTACAACACTTTCGTTACATTATGTGTTAAGAAAATAAAATAATTTAGAAATCATACGTCGGACGTGGCAAATATGGTTCGTTCGTACTATAACTAGTTTTAAAAATACTAAGCTCTTGGTTCAATAGCTGTTGAACTCTTAAGCAATAATGCATAAATACAAAATTTATTAAGGTTTTATATATATATATATATTAAATTCAGTAATACGGCAATAATATGACTCCATTTTAAATAGGACGTAATCACCATGGCAACCTAGAATCATTACTTATCATGGGATGTCATTGATTTAATTACGTATGATAGGATTTTATAGAATGAAGAAAACTTTTATTAATGTCTTTTTAAGTTTTGATTCGATTTTCATAAAATTTGAAATGACTCGACAAAACTCTGCAAGAATTATATATATTAATTTTTTAAACATGTCTGTTGGATAGTTTTTCAGCTTTTATATGCGGACAGACGGACAAAAGGGCGGATAAGGCGACAGCTATAGGTTCTAGGTACTTATATAATTACGAACAAACCAAACAATTGTAATATATTTGAAAATCTAACATAAAATAAAACTGTACAATGTGTACATTTATATTTTTTATTACTATTCGAAATATGGATAAAACTCTATACTTAATATAAAAATATATTTAAATGTTTTCGCCTTCTATGTGAATTTTTGAAAAAAAAAATATTTTACGGAAATTGTTTCCTCCCCAACTTCTTTCCTTGTTACCCTTAAGCATAAGCTCTGCTAAAAAATTTATGTTTCCCAGAATACAAATTGTTACTTGCAGAAGAAATTGTTGGAAGATTCAAGAAAATTCTTATTACAAATAAACTTACAAACTTACAAACAAATAAAACTTATTTAAAACTTAGTAAATCGGCATCTGAATAAAATTAAGCCAAACTCTGAAAGTTTCAATACTTATGCTTAATTTTAATTTAATTTATTTTTATTTATTTATTTATTTATTTTTAGGATAGACAACAGGGAACAATTCGTTTGAATTATTCAGAAATTTTGAAAGCTTACAAAATTTGAAACTCTAAATGTTAAATTCATTTGTAATTGTTGGAAAATAGATTGCAATGCAGGTAATTTTTTAAGCATAACTGAAAATTTACTTGCAGGACGAGTTGTAATTTTCGCGTCGCATATTTGAAAATTCTAGATACTAATTTCTGTTTAAAAAAATCACGGGCTACAATTTAGATTTTTTTCTAAAATTAACATTTCTCGAAACACATTTTCGAAAAAAACATGTTACTTGTAACATATGATTTTTTTAAACAGAGCTAGATTTTTAGAATCTTCCAACATTCGACACTAAAGTTGCTGCTCATTAAGCCAAGTAGTTCTTCACATATAATTAAAAATTTACCCGCATTGCAATCTGTTTTGCAATGGTTGCAAATGAATTTAACATTAAGAGCTCCAAACGTTAAAATTTGCAATTTCTGTACTAATTGACCGAAAGACCCCATTTCGAAAAAGTTTACAAAAAAAAAAAAAAAAAAAAAAAAAAAAAAAAAAAAAAAAAGTACACAAAATCTGAACGTATTTGGCACCTCTCATTATGCATAAAAAGTGCAAGCTGAATTGTGGATAAAATGTGGAAACCGAATTGGGATTAAAAAGAGCAAAATAAATTGTGCGTAAAAAGTAAAAAAAAAAAAAAAAAAAAAAAAAGACGCTGACGGCGCCATATTTAGAGAATTTTGGAAGCACCTACATTTATTGGTGGGGGTGAAATATGTCGGGTGTTTTTTCTTTGAGAAGGAGAAAACTCACTACCAGGAGATTGGAAACCGGGAGTTCTACCTTCCGTGTTACTGGGGACATGTTTGGAAACGATTTTAAAAGCGAGTAATCGGTGATGAAGCTGATTCTGCTGTGTGTTGATATTTTTATACGATAGGAGGGTAAAATTATCGATGCTATTATAATTCCTCCAAGTTTTAATCAATACGGTTAACTTACTATTATGGATTCTTTACGGTTAGTTTATAATTAGAATATGGCTTGATTAATATAATTCATTAGAGGAATTTTCTTTGCTTAATGAATGGCTTGAATGTGTTCTGAATTATTTGTTGTAAACAATTTTGAAGTGTATTTTGGATAAAATAAATTTCAAGTAAATTCAATTTCATGTGGGGGGTTAAGATTTTAAAACTTTAGTGTTTATTGGAGGGGGAATCAATTATTCATATTTTCAATTCGATTGTTAAGAACATATTTCTTAATGGAAAAGGTGGTGTTTGAATATTGAAATTTAACTGACTAAATTTTCTTTTCAACCGATTTTGAAATACACAGTATTTTTTCAAGAACTTAAAATAACTAAACACTAAGACAATGGACAGCTAAGTAATTTATGATGGAGGAGGGAGGGCGCTTTTTCTGAAAAATCCTTCATGGAAATTAATTTTCAGTTATTTTTTTAGATTTATATGTTAAAATTTTATAAAACGGGTGGACGAAGGGAGTGTTGAATTTACGTTGTGGTAACCGGAAAAGAAAATCTATCGCCCTTCGATATTGAAATTTAACAAACTAATTTTTCTTTCTCTGATTTTAATAAAGACAGTAAATTTAATCTTTTCGTGTAACAAAAGAATTAATTGTTAAGAGAAAGTACAGCTATGATTTTTCTTCCATTTCGAGCGGAGAGGGAGGGAGGGTGTCCCTTTAAATACACCATAAAAACTAATTATTATATTTTTTAAGTTTATGTGTTAAAAAATTATCTCAAACGAGTTAAAGGGGCAGTGTTTAATTTAGGTGTCGGGGACACAGCTCTTCTCCCTTCGCACAGATTTTGAAATTTAATAAACAAAATTTTATTTTTTCCGATTTTTAAAGACATAGTAAGTTTATAATTTTCAAGTAAGTTAAAATAATTAACACTTAGAGGAAGGTGAGTTAAATATTTTCCGTTGGAGGGGGGTCGGGTGTTACTCTTCTAAATCCGCTATGGAAATTTATATTTAGTTCTGTTTCTTTTAAAGTTTATGTGTTAAAAACTAATCTCAAAGATGAGTTCAAGGCAATGTTGAATTCAAGGGGTTATGAGATATTTCACATGCCCACGGATTTCAAATTTTAACGAACAAATTTTTCTTTTTTCTCAGTTTTTAAAGAAGTACTACTTTTTTTTTTAATTTTTGAGTAAGTTAAAATATTTAAATAGTAAGAAAAAGAAGAAAGAATATTTTTCCTTTAAAAGTTGGGGGGGAAGGGGTCTACCCATAGAAGCCTCTGATAGAAGTAAATCCCTCACAAAATTTACCCCCCCCCCCCCCCAACAGAAGTTGATTTAAAAAAGTTATTTTTTTCATCTTGAAAAATTGCAATATATAGTAAAATTTCCGTTATACGGAAACTCCTGAATAGCAGACATTTCTATTTAGGGAACGCTTATATTTTTCTGTTCTCAACATCTATAGAATTGTATATTTTTAGATTTGTATAGCAAAAACCTCCGAACAGCGGACAAATTCCATGCTCCCGACGATCCGTTATTCAGAGGTTTTACTGTACAGGCTTTTTTGTTTATAAAAATACACAATTTTTTCAAATATCGAATGAAACACAAAGTAATAACAAATGAAAATATTTTAACTATAATTAAAATTAAAGGCCAAAATACTATTAACAAACAAATTTAAAAATAATGATATATTTAAAAAAAAATAAATTACAGAATTATTCAAAAAGGAAAGTAAAATTCAAGCCAATAACTCACCTCTGACGGGACTACCATTATAGTACAAAGATAGCATTTACTTCTTACTGCATGAGTCTTTGCTTCACATACTCCGCTCGTCACTTGGCAAGAGCATGAAACTTTAATTTCCTTTCCGTTATTTATAAAAACTGCCCAATTCGTTTCCAAATCTGAAGTTCCCTTTAATTTGTTCTATCATCCGCCATTATCCGATCAAAAGCTTAGGCTTTGAAAGAATCGCACCATATAACAAGCTCCAGGAACCACCACCATTTCAGGTTACGCCTCCAGCACAAAGTGTTGTTAATTCCGAAATATTAAATTTATAAAATGTTTTAAAAATTTACATAGACAATTATTATTGTAAAGCAAAATTTCTAAAGACTTATAAACTTGCTTATTAAAATTGAAATGGCTGTTACAAATTTTACCTAATTTGATAATTTGATTAATAATTGCAATAATAAACAATGTTTTATCTAAATTAGAGAACCAATGTTGTAAATTTATTATCAAAATGTTGAATTTATTTCTTTTATCACAAAGATCCATAATACTACTACTATCTGAAACACAAAAAGTCCTTCCGGCCAGTGCCGGGAGGAAGAGGTAGCTTTCAAATTCCTTATTTTAAAAAAACCAACTTATATTATTCCAACACACGAAGCTCAATTTAGTGGAAACCGAATATAGGGGATTCAATACTAATTTTTATCAATACTAAATCATTATGAATGAGAATTTCGCGAAATTAGTCAGCTTTATGCAAGCTGCTTTTATTTAAAGTAACTTATATTTGACTGAGATGTTGATGTATACTATCCACATGCCTTCTTACATGGAAATAGGCGAATACGTGTGTTATCGCGTGACAAATACAAGATCGTTTCAAAATGTTAGCCATACTAGAAATTCAAAGTGCTATAATTCAACCATTTTTTAATATATAAACAAAAGAACAAATTTTCAGAAACAAAATCTGCTCCGGAATCTTTGTATCAAGGCCAAACACATAAAAAAATCTTTTTCATTTTCCAATTTTTTAATACCTAATTTTAAATTTAAATTTAATTTTTTTTTTAAATGGCAACCCTTTTGAAACAAGATGGCGAATGAAGCTGGCTAACGAACTTAGTCGAGACATTGGTATGTACTATGTACAGACCAAGTAACATCCAAATTGGTTCATAAATACGCCGGTTATCGCGTGACAAAAATCAGGTCGTTTTAAAATGTCAGCCACAATAGAAATTCAAAATGCTATAACTCAGCCATTTTTTTAGATATAGACGAAACAAAAACTGTTCCGGAATCTTTGTATTAAGGTCAAACACATACAAAAAAAATATTTTTCATTTTCCAATTTTTTGGTATCTCATTTTAAATTTTAAATTTTTTAAATTTTTTTAAATGGCCGCCATTTTGAAACAAGATGGCGGATGAAGCTGGCCCACGAACTCGGTCGAGATATTTGTATGTACTATGTACACACCAAGGTACATCCAAATCGGTTCATAAATACGCCTGTTATCACGTGACAAATATCAGGACGTTTCAAAATGTCAGCCACGCTAGAAATTCAAAATGCTATAACGCAGCCATTTTTTAAGATATAGACGAAACAAAAACTGCTCCCGAATCTTTTTATCAAGGTCAAATACATAAGAAAAAAATATTTTTCCATTTTCAATTCTTTGGTACCACATTTCAAATTTAAAATTTTTAAAAAAATTTTAAATGGCCGCCATTTTGAAACAAAATGGCGGATGAAGCTGGCGAACGAACTCGGTCGAGACATATTGGTATGTACTATATACATACCGAATTACATCTAAATCGGTTCATAAATTCGAGAGATACAGTATGACAAAGTTCGGATATATATATATATATATATATATATATATATGGATATATATATATATATATATATATATATATCAACTTTTGAACGGAGGGTGGTTTAGGGGTCTGGGGGTCATGATCGATGAAAATATACCAAATTTTTTTGAAATCGCTTTCCTCCGAACGGCTGCAATAGGTAGCTTTTTGTAATGAAAGCTACCTAAAAGAAACATCAAGCAGATAAGCACAATTATCATTGGTATTAGCCAAATTCAATTTTTTTTTTATAAATTGAAAATAAATTTCATTTGACATAGTATAAAAATCGAAATTATAAATCAAAATATCATAAATATATCTTTAAACATGCAAATATTTGTTTAATTTACTGTATAATTATATTCATAATAGAAAATAAAAAAAAATTATGCTATATTTTAGTAACTAATACCCATTCCAATGCCACATAAATGTTTAAAATATTTATTTCTAAAACTGTGAAAATGATTATAAAAATAAACTTGACACAGACATAAGAAAATAGCTCTATTAATGGTTAACTCTTTCTTAATAAAAAAAAAAAAAAAAAAAAAAAAAACATCACGAATATTTTTCCAAACATCATATAATGAATCTATTGGTATAAAGTTAAACAGATTTTCAAAATCAGATACTAGTATAAAAAAAGGTGATAAATATTTTTTATCCAAAATTTCATAATGTTCATCTATTGACCAAATATGGTTCATAGGGGCGCCATTTCAGAACTTTCTAGGGGGGGGGGGGTGCAAAGATTTTTGAGGGAAGTTATATAGCTAAGGGTAGGATCTGGGGATCTACACTCCCCACCCCCGAACTAAAAGCGTAAACTGAATCATGCTTACAAAAACAGTAAAAACTTTGAATACGGAAACTTTAGAACCAAGGAAATATTTCGTTTTAAACAGGTTTCCGTCTTAACAAGAATATTTTAATATACTGAATACGAAAAACTTTCCTTTTAGACAGGATTCTATTGTATGTTCCATTTTTACAGGTATCCTCAAAGACTGTTAAGCAATCCACTCTATAGTATAGCTCTGAAAAGAGATGTAAGGTTAGTTGGGGTAACTGTACCCACAAGGTAACTGGGCCATAGGCTATTTTATAAAAAAACTGTTCATGTTTTTTTAAGTTTTAGCTTTTGTGAGCAATGCATCTTAATGTCTACTTCCTAAAACAACGTGTGCCAACTCAATCATAACTCTAACTTTGCTGTGATAGGTTGTCAAAAATATACGTTTCTTTTTTAAAAAACAACGTCAATATGGTTGAACTTCCTCGGTTTTTTATTAAAATACTGTAAGTACTTTTATTAAACAATCTTTTTTTTTTTTTTTTTTAAGATTAGGCATAAAACTACATTAATATTATTAGGTATATATACGTATTTTTTTCATGTTTCAAATGTAAGCTCTGTTTCCCAGTTACCCCATAAATGTTTCAAGAATGAGGTAACTGGGACATGTATCCGGGGTAACTGGACCATGCTGTATCCAGTTACCCCAATAGTTATAAATAATTTTTTTGAGTTTCTCTTACTACGGGAAATAAATGTCTCCATTGTCTTTTGCTCAAAGTAAAGAAAATTATAGAATACCTTAATAAAATTACGTAAAGAAATTTAAACTAGTTGGATGTGCCAATCCCAAAACTTTCTTCTATCTTATACATCTTAATATTTCAAAATCTAGTTACACATGTTAATACTTCAATATTATTAGTTCAATACTATACCAACTTTGATTTTCATCTTAAATTTCTGCTCAAGTCAATTAAACGGACTAAAAACGAGTTAATCTATATCATGATATTTGTTAAAATTATTAATTTTTCGTTATTTTGTTGTTATCAGCTGTTTGCGAATAGCCGGCTTAGCAGGAAGCGAGTTCCCGCCGCTGCATGAGCCCCCGATGCACAATAGAACTACGAAAAATCAAGAAAAGTATACAAAAATCGCTAGCACAGAGCCCCTTTACCGCGCAATATTTCCAAATTCTAGGAGGACCTGTTGGCCAAAGCCAAAAACAAGCACAAAAATTTTGGTTCAATTGTATGCATAATTTTATACGTTGTTCGATGGTACAATAATGAAAATGGCACAGAGATCGGAATTATAGCGCCCCCTTCTGGCGGAATTTTTCAAGTTCAGGGAGGACTTGTTTGCCATAGCCAGAAACATGCAAACAAAATTTGATTCAATTATTTGGATAACTTCATACACTTTTCGATGGTACAATAATGAAAATGGTACAGACATCGCAATTATAGTGCCCCTACCGGGAGAATTTTTCCAAATTCAGGGAGGACCTTCGTGACATGACCAAAAACAAACACATAAAATTTGGTTCAATTCTACGCATAACTTCATACACTTTTCGACGGTACAATATTCAAAATGGCACAAAAATTGCACAAAAATCGATATTACAGCGCCCTCTACGGGCGATTTTTTTACAAATTAAGGGAGGACCTCCTTTCCATAGCCAAGAACTTAAAAAAATTTTTTTGGTTCAATTCTATGCATAACTTCATACACTTTTCGATGGTACAATATTCAAAATCGCACAAAAATCGCTATTACAGCGCTCCCTAACGGCGAATTTTTTTGCAAATTCAGGGAGGACCTGCTTGCCATATCCAAAAAATTAAATTAAAATTTGGTTTAATTCTATGCATAACTTCATACACTTTTGGATGGTACAATATTCAAAATCGCACAAAAATTGCTATATCAGCGCCCCCTACCGGCGAATTTTTTCCAAATTTCAGGAGGACCTGCTTGCCATAGCCAAAAACTTAAAATAAAATTTTGGTTTAATTCTATGCATAACTTCATACACTTTTTGATGGTACAATGGCGACAGACAGACGGACAGACGGACGGACGGACAGACAGACACACAGACAGACAGACATTTTCTATAAACATGTTTTTTGGAATCTCTGACCCCTAAAACATGTAAATCCGTCGAAAACCGGAAGTCGAAAAAAATTTCGATTACAATACTTTCTTCTATTGAAGATAGAAGAAAGTAAAAAAGCATATTAAGTGGTATCAAACCAAATTTCTTGACCCCTTGAGAGGAGGTGATGCCGTTATGACATCACATAATTTTAATTCCTAATTGCCAGATTAAAATCGGAATTTTATAATGAAAATTTCACCTTAATTAAGTACTCGAAAATATACTTATACTTGTTTTCAAATAGATTATCTTGTAAATACTGGTGTCCATAAAGTATTTCAATATTTTACGAATGCAAGTACCTTGCCCCTGAAAGCGAGATAGCCAAACCTTCAAATTGTACGATACACAGGGATCGCATTCTATAGGGTAGGGATGCACAACCTGTGGCCCGCGGGTCAAAAGTGGCCCGTGATGGGTTATCTATTTGCCCGCGAATTTCGTCAATTTATAATTGGCAAAAATTGAGATTTTTGACTATAGGTTGCCGGAAAAAATCGTGAATTTCGTCAATTTGCCCCGGAAAACAATTGCAAATTTCGTCAGTCAGTTAAAAATCGCGAATTTCATTAATTGCCCGGCCGATACCATTTGTATCAATATAGGAAATTCCCAAGTTTCTAATTTCTTCAGTCGCCAGTTGAAAAATACCTCGAATTTCATCGGTCGGGGGCGTAAAAATCGCGCGCGTAAAAGTCGCGAATTTTGTTGATCGAGCACGGGAAAATCGACAGCTTCGTCAGTTTATATGGAGAAAAAGTCGTGAATTTTGCCAATTTATCGCGGGAAAACTGCAAATTTCATTAGTCAATTAGGAATTGAGAATTTCATTGACTGAGCGTGGAAAAATCGAGTTTCGTCGATCGGGCCTGAAAAAATTGCGAGTTTCGTCGATCGGGTGAGGTAAAATCGCGAGTTTCGTCGATCAGGCACGAAAAAATCATGAGTATCTTCAATCGGCCGCGGAAAAATCGCGCGTTTTGTTGATCGTGCGCAGAAAAGTCAAGTGTTTCGTCGATCGCGCGCGGAAATGTCGCTAGTTTCGTCAGTTTATCACGAGAAAAAAATGCGAATTTCGCCAATTTGCCGCGGAAAAATTGCAATTTTCGTCAGTCATTTAAGATATGATAATTTCAGCAATCGGGCTCAGAAAAATCGCAAGTTTCGTTGATCGGGCGCGGAAAAATCGTGAGTTTGGTCGACTGGGCATGGAAAAATTACAAATTTAGTTTATAGGGTGCAGAAAAATTGCGAGTTTCGTCAGTTTATCGCTAGAAAAAGTCGTGAATTTCGGCAATTTGCCGAGGGAAAAATTTCAATTTCGTCAATCAGTTAAAAATCGCGAATTTCGTCTATCGGGCGCGAAAAAAATCGCGAGTTCTGCCGATCGGGCGCGGAAAAAATCTCAAATTTCGTTAATCGGTCACGGGAAAATTGTGCCTTTCTTTGATCTGTTGCGGAAAAATCGTGGGTTTCGTCAGTTTATCGCGAAAAAAAGTCCCGAATTTTGCCAAGGGTTTCAATCAGTTAAGAATCGTGAATTTCGTTGACTGGGCGCTGAAAAATCTCGAATTTCGTCGAACGGGCGCGAAAAAATTGCGAGTTATGTTCTATTGAGAGTGGAAAAATCGCAAATTTTGTCGATAGGGCGCGGAAAAATTGCGAATTTTGTCTATCGAGCGAGAAAAAATTGAGAAATTTGTCGATCAGGCGCGGAAAAAATTGCAAATTTCGTTGATCGAGCAGAGGAAAAATCGTGAATTTTGTCTATTAAGTGCGAAAAAATTGAAAATTTCGTCGATCAACTACGGTAAAATCAGGAGAAAAAGTTGTGAATTTCAACAATTCGCCACGGGAAAAAATTGAAAATTTCGTCAGTCAGTTGAACAATTGCGAATTTCGTTGACTGGGCGCAGAAAAATCACAAATTCCGTTGATAAGGTGTGGAAAAATAGCGAATTTTGTCGATCAGGCGCGGGAAAATGTAAAATTTTGTTGATCGGCTGCAGAAAAATTGAGAGTTTAGTCAATTTAACTTCGATCATAAAGTTCACATTTTTTTTGGCACTAGCCACTTTCATGCATATGTTTGTTTTTTAGCACTTTTAATAAAGAAAAATTTAATCCCCCGAATAAAGTCAAGGAATATTTTCACTTCCTAAAAATAATTTTTGCTATATATCTGTTATATATACAAACATAAGCTGTTGATATATGCTTGTCAGCTGAAATGGGTATGGTATGTTGAGCGGGTAGGCGAACCTAAAGGGGTAAAACTGCCACTCCTCTGAAACATTGTTTTTCATAGGCCACAGATCTCCCCCACCTCCCCGAAATAGAATTATCGCTGTGTTACTTATGTGGCCCTCGACAACCCTGACATTTTTGTAAGTGGCCCTTCTCTTAAAAAGGTTGTGCACCCCTACTATAGGGAAACTTTTATTGTTCCTACCACTATTTTGAGAATAATATCTCCATCGCACCTTTCTTTAGAATATGCAAAATAAAATAATCATGAAGGTAACTCATTAAGGATTCTGGTATGAACTATAAAAATTTCCCTATATAATGCGGCTCCTGAATGCAGATAAAGTACTTAAGTACTTACGTAGCGGTTTCTTCATTGATTTCCCTTGATATTTTTGTCTTTAAAACACCCATGTGATTTTTATACTTCTTACCTACACCAAAGTACCTAAGTACTTTTTTGTATAAATATTTTTTTATGTTTTTAGTATAAATAAATCTAATATTTTCACTTTTAGTGCTTTCTTTAGACGCATATTGACAGCAAAGGTATCCCTTACAACGCTCTTTTGTTGAGATATAATTCACATGACCTGCCTGGTTTAATTTTTTTTTCATTGTTTGCACTCTTTCAAACAGGAAATGATATTTCATATGAAAACAAATAAACGCGCGGGAACATAGACCCTCCTGGTCCAGTTACCCCATTTTTATGGTGCACCTGGACGCATGAGGAAAGAAATATGAAATATGCATATTTTTATATTTTTAAATATTAAAATGTAATTTTGAGCATATCTGTCTGATAGAGGGAACCTAACTGAACACATTTATAGATGTTCAGACTTTAATTCAAATGAACATTAGCTTTTTGATTGTGATATGTCAGAAGCTCTAGAGTCACATTGTAAAATCATGGCCCAGTTACTCCAACTAACCTTATACCTTTAAAATTTCACCAGTGTATAAAATTGAAAGATGTCGTTGTACTTTAAGCCAATAAAAATAATATCGATATTTTGACCATTTTCAAAGTACTCTGTCTCTTTACAGGACGAAACATGAATTAGCTTTTTGAAGCTGAATTGTCAAAATCTCCTAAGTCAGAATGTAAAATCATGGCCCAGTTGCCCCAACGAAACTTATTACAGTAACTTGTGAAAACGAAGCCTGTCTTTAACAGAATTCTTTCTCAAAGGGGAAAAAATCAAATTTCGATGAAAAAAGATCATAAAAGGTTTGCAAAAAAATCGCGAATTTCGTCAAAAGATTGCACAAAAAATCAAGAAAATTTAGTCAAACAACAGAGGAAAATTTCGTCAAACGATCATGAAAGAAGATACAAAATTTTGTCTAACTATCGCGTAAAAAATTACAAATATTATTTGTTGGTGGTAGAAAAAACAAAATCACGAATTTCAACAAATGATCGTGAAGAAGAATCGCAAATTTTGCAAAAGATCGCAGAAACAAATAGGGAAATTTCGTAAGTTGGTCGAGGAAAATTATTGTGGATTTCGACAAATGGGCGCGAGAAAAAAACCAATTTCGATAACGGTTGCAGAAAAAAAATCTCGAATTATGTAAAACGGTTGCAGAAAAAATCGTAAATATCGTCAGATAAACCCCAAAAATAAATCATGAAATTCAATCAGTCGTGAGACAATCAGCCCATGAACGTCATGAGTAAGTCACGAAATTTGTAACTTTTGTGATCTATAGCGAAAAGAGAATTTTCATTAGTGATTTTCTGCAAGTAAAGGTAAGGTAAAGCGTTAATTGTTTTGGATTGCGTTTTCACTATTTTGAGGTGGGTTCGTGTTAATACTATTTACCAAAGAAATCCTGAATATTTTTCAGATGAAAAAGTTACATATTTGAATATTAATGAATACTATATATATATATATATAATTTTTATACATAAAAGGTAAAGTTTATGTTAAAGATATAATTGTAGACTTCTTTTACAATAATTGTATTAAAATGTGGATTACTTTTCTTTCATTTTGGGTCGGGTTCCTTTCAATGGAAATATTTTTAGCGGTTTTCGTATTTCCATAAAATTACAGTCCTGCGTCAGGATAAGTTGACGCATTTTCTTCGTTGCGAGTGAGGTATATTTTAAGTTTTTCAGATTGTGCTTTATGTCTTTCGGTCGGAGTCGGGACGACCTGGTTTTTCAGAGGGAAGTCTTGAATATTTTTTAAATGAAAAACTATATATTTGACTATTAATGGTGGCCCATAGTGATAACCTAAACGTTCATGACTGTACATAAGGGATAAAATTATAGACTACTTTATTATAAATGTGCTAAAATATGGAGTAATTTTCTTTTATTTTGGTATTTGGTGGAAGTCTGTCGGTTTTTGATTTGAAGAAATCGTTTTGTCGGGTGCGCGGAGAATCCATTCCTAATCGTTGAAGAATTTTGAGAGTGTACCATATATATTATGATTTAATAAAGCAAATAATTAAATAATTTGATAATATTGCAATGATTGCGGTAAATAAAATGTGACATTAATAATCCGAAAACGTAAAAATGTAGGATAATTAAGAACTTGAATTATATTCGGCACTTCAACCCCCCCCCCCCCCCCTTTAAAAAAACCTATCTGAAAAACTCTACCCCTTAATTTCTTGTCATGAATGGACTATTTTTCCTATGATCAAGTTGCACACAGCTGAGAGGCAATTGATAAAAGAAAATGTCTCTCATGTAACTTTAAAATTAGCCAAATTACGATATATGTCTCACCTTAAGAAAGTTCGAATAGGAATTTTGTTATATAATTATTAATTTCTATGCATAAAGCATTTATTTAATGCATATGTTTTTATTGCAATCAATCTAATAAATCATTTTAACGTTTGGTTAATTTTGCGATTTTTGTTTGAGTCTGACAATTGATGGTTAATAAATTTTCTGAAAAATCAAATCCCTTGGGGTGGGGGCTATTGCCCCCAAGCCCCCCTAAATTGCGCCACTGATGGCTCGTTAATTTAAAAAATACTTTTAAGAAAACCATTTTTCAACATATTTTTCTCTTTTTGTGTTTATTCCTATTTAGAATTCGTTTAGTTTCCCCATAATGATCTTCTTTTTCAGTAAATTTCCCTAAATCCACTTTAAATCCTCCACTTTAAAGTAATGAAAATTATTATTTTTTTTATCATATTTAAATTTTCTGTGTTAATGATTAATCGATAGAGATATCGAAAGTATTCACTATAATTTAACATATAAATAACTAAAATGAATACATGCTATATTTCTATTTAGAATTATTGTGTACTTTATTAAATTAGATTAAAATACTGTTTTTTTCTGTATGTTTTCAAATGATAAGATATCTTGTTATTGCATTTTTTTAGTATTAAATACATTAAATATATATATCTGAAAATAATATAAAAATAATATTAAATTACTATAGAATTAAATTTACTACTTTTATAAATATGCATTTAAGATATTATTGAATTTGTAAAAGTATTGTATATACACTCATGTCCAAAATTAAGGTCACAAACATAAAATCAATGAAAACTGATGAACTATTCACTGTGTTGGCACAAAATTTGGCACAGAGGTATATTACAATGGGAGAAAGAATGTAGCAACATAGCAATATGGAAAAGATTTTAATTGTGAATTAAGATACAGGGTATATGAAAAAGTGTTAAATCATGAATCAGAGATAAAGCATTTATTTCGGGAAAAGTCTGTCTAATATGGAGTGTAATATCACCGTGCACTGCTATACAAGCCTAACAACGAGCTCTCATACTGTTTATGAGGGTGTCAATAAGTCTTTGTGGCAACAAAGCCCATTCTTCCAAAAGCGCGGCTTTTAACACCTGGGGGTCCTGTGAGAGGTGTTATGATGTGCAATGGCTCTTCCTAGACCATCCCAAACATATTCAATAGGACTAAGGTCCAAAGACCTTGAGGGCCAATTCATACGGCGAATATCCTCTTCGTCAAGAAAATCCTCAACAATATGAGCACTGTGTGGCTTCGCATTATCGTCTATAAACACGAAGTCCGGACCAACAGCAACCGGGAACAACCTCACATAGGCTTTAAGGAACTCATCCCTATAGAGATGTGCGTTGACAGTACACTGGTGTACCAATGCCCAACATTATGCCGCCCGAGACAAGGATTCCTTTTCCCTCAAATCTGTCGATTTCTTTTACGTAGGAGGTATAATAGCGAGCTCCACGTTTTCTCCAGATGAAGATTCGGCGAAAATCACTCTGCGTGGTAAATCTTGACTCATCACTAGAAAGAACATAACCCCATTCTTGTTGTGTATTCGACTCCACAATAACCGGGTACATCTGTTGGATGCAGTGAAAGGGACACACACGACTGGAGACCGGGGGTTAGGGATGAGGTCCTCGAAGCCCATGTGAGGTTGTTCCGGGGTGCTGTGAGGTCGGACATCAAGTTTATGGACGATAATGCGAAGCCACACAGAGCTCACACTGTTGAGGATTTTCTTGAAGAAGAGGATATTCGCCGTAAGAATTGGGCCTCAAGGTCTTCGGACCTCAATCCTATTGAACATGTTTGGGATGGTCTAGAAAGAGCCATTTCACAGCGTAACGCCCCTTCCAGGAGCCGCCACCAGTTAAAAGCCGCGCTTTTGGAAGAATGGGCTTTGTTGCCACAAAGACTTATTGACACCCTCATAAACAGTATGTGAGCTCGTTGTGAGGCTTGTATAGCAGTGTACGGTTTTCACACTCTATATTAGACAGACTTTTTCCAAGATAAATGCTTTATTTCTGATTCATGATTTAACACTTTTTCATATACCCTGTATCTTAATTCACAATTAAAATATTTTCCATATTGTTATGTTGCTATATTCTTTCTCCCATTATAATATACCTCTGTGCCAAATTTCGTAGCAAAACAGTGAATAGTTCATCAGTTATCACAGTTATTATTATGTTTGTGACCTTAATTTTGGACATGAGTGTAGAAAGAGATCACTGAAGATTAGTTTTTCTTCCTTTGATTAGTAATTTTTCTCTGCTTACACAACTTATCACCTTTGACCGGATAAACATTTGTCTCTATTTATATTACTGTAATAATATATAATGCAACTTTTTCACTCTTGTTAAGTAGTCGGTAACGTATAGATAATATTTATGATAAGCGAAATATATCTTTATTAATATGGCATTCATTTAATTAAAGTAATAAAAATAAAATTTTGAAATGAATACAATTCACAGCTATGTTTCTTATATCAAATAAGTAATGAAGCAAAATATTGCACTTTGATTATTTAATTATTGTTTTACATGTGAATAAATACTTAGTGTAAAAACAGAGGTGATGATTAAAATATTTAATAAGAATTCAATTCTTTGATTTTGCATTCGCACAAATGATTTTTTGATGATTATTTATGCGTTAGAATGCATAGGAAAATTTCTATTGCAATGAAAAGAATGGAGCATCAAAGAAAACGGAAATACAAAAGAGAAACAGTGATATTGTTTTCACATTTATGTTTGAAAGATTTAACAAGACAATAAATCAAAATAAATGCATGAAATTCCCGTTTAAATGACGCGGAATGGAAAACGCTAACCTGTCAGCAAATTCCTTACTGAAACTTTAGTGAAGAAAGAATAACCACAGCAAAATGTTAGAAATTCAATGATACGAAATGTTACTGTTATTAAGAGAAACAGCTACTTTTTCTCTTGCTTTTTTTTACTTTGCTATGCTAAATTTTTTCTTCTTTTAACTAAATAAAAAAGGAAGATTCATATCATTTTTTTCAGGTCATAGAAGAAACTCCATGTAAAATTAAGGTGTTGAAAATTACTCTTTTCTGCACGAAAAAGTAAATTTAATTATTTTATTATTAAAAAGATTTTGTACTTAAGAAAGAATAGTGATAACTGCCATACAATGAAGATTTTCTATATTTTTCTTCTAAGCGTCGAATCTGAATTAATAAAATAAATTGAAAACTAATTTTATTTTAGATTGTAAAAGAAATTTAAAGTATTTAATGGAAATTAATTGAAAAATTTCTTTGCCGTTATTTCATCTCACGAATATCCAGATGTGTTCTTTTCACGTATTAAGTCTGTATAATTTTTATCCACAATTTTAAAGAAGGCTTACAATATGAATAAGATATACATTAAGTTAATAAGTCAGCCACGCAAGCACCAATCACTGAGTGGTTGATACCTTAGCATATCCGTCCGAATTTTATTACTATGTGTGTAAAAAATTCCAAGGAAGCCAAACTTCTAAATACGTTTGGCCTTGTATACAGATGCTACTTAAATAATTACAGTGCATATATATTATAAGGTAAAGTGCCCTATTCGCGTTTCATAGTCACTTTTACGTCCTTGGAAATTGAAGTTTAAGTGAAAACCTACCAAAATGAATTTTACATTGACCAACTATCCGCGCACATAAATATGTAGGCAAATCCAGTAAAAAAATAATAAATCATAATGCGAAAAAAAGTTTTTCAGAAGTATCTATGTATGACAAAAAGAATGGTCACAATTTCCTCTATTTTTTCACCCTCAATAAATCCAAAAAGCTGAGATTTAAGTCATAACTGAATCAAAATTTATTTCGAAATGAGTAATTAATTTAATTTACCTTAAATGAAGGCACAACAGTATGGACTATTAATTAGTGAAATAAGAACACAAAGAAATATTAGCTATTCAAATATACGGAACATATAATTGTTGTTTTTTTTTTTTTTTTGCTCCTGAGCATGTTTTATGTGCCAATGTGCAGCATTAAAGGCACTGAAACCATTATTCTCAATGCTTATCACCAGAAAAATGATTCAAGCAGTTAGGGAACTCTGCATTATTGTCGCCCCCATTATGACTTGTATTATCATAATAAAGAATGTCAAAAGAATAATTTTTTTCGTCATCAGAGTCGCCGTTTAAATCACGTTTCGATTCATTACATAATGCATTCTTCCCGTTTCCCTTGAGAATGGCGGAGGGCTGAAGAATTTTTTCAGCTGAACTTCTTCTTCGCCTTGAATCTTGAACTTTATTTTTTATGCTGAGATCCAGTGATCAATGTTGCTGAATCTCTTTAAGCTGAAGTTGCTGATGTGACCACTGGCACTCCCCCGACCTCTTTAGGACTGACGGCAGTAACTGGTTGCTGAACCTGGCTGCTTTATGAGGGTTGATCAGCTACCATGAAATTTTCTCCAGATAAAGAGGGATGAGGTTTCGCGAAAAACAATTCATTTCAAAAAATGTTGTGGTTAAAATGCATGATGCCCGTCTTTTAGAAACCATTGATAGCAGTTTTAACAACATCAGCACACTGGTACACTTCATTGAATCGTTCTTCCATTTGTAGGATCTCCATTTTTCTACCATGATTGTTAGACATCCAGTGTCTTACTGGTTCAGCTTAAAACGTTTTAATAGAAATTATAAACGCGACATCGAGAGGCTGCAGTCACCATTCTCTCGTGCAAGGTACAGTTAGTGGAATATGAGTAGTGCTCATACAATATCAACACAGTGGGATCGTCTTTTAATGGATTTACAATCGAAGAAATATGACGAAACCATCTCTCGGATAGCTCTACTGTAATCCACCCTGGCTCATGCAAACCTCCGATTGATCCTGGAGGTACGACATCTATTAGTTTTTTCTACATGAGCTTCCTAGGAAATATCATGAGAGGTTCACAAACCCCCATGAGGCTGACATGCACATAACTACAATGACTAAGGAACCCCCCTCCATAGAAGGTTTTTATAGGGCTTTTTGTTGGACAGTGTTGATGCCAGTTTCGTCTACATTGTATACCTTCGTCGGGTCAATTTATATGTTCTCTAATTCTGCCTTCAGTATGGAGAAAAATAGTTGAACGCTTTGTTCTGTGAACCCCTGAATGCGAGTGAGCGAAACTTATTGAGGTTATCGAACAGAGAGCACCTTGACGTGCTTCAAAAAGCAACAAAACCACTTGGTCTCTGTCATTTTTGTCTCAGATGAGAATGGGTGTGGTAAATTATTGCGAAAGGCTAGCTGGAATGCCATTCGTCTTAAACCTTTCCAATTTAGCGGAAAGGAATGTTGCTGGATTTCTTTACATTTTAAAATTAACTCACTCTCCAGTTCAAGTGGGAAAATTGTTTTCCGGTCAATTCTCATTTCAATCAAGTCTGCTGCACTATTGTCTGCACCTGTTTTACATAATCTGTCAGTGTTGATCTCCGGACACTGCACTGTTTACTGGCCGCTTTAAAGCCCATGTCCTTACGGCGTATGGATTTCACAGCCAAATTCTTTGGGGAATTATCCCACTTCCTTCTTTGCACCATCTCCAACGATCAGGATAGAAAATAATTTTTCTTTTAATAAAAATAAAAGTTTTTTATAACTTTTTTTAAAGTTTTTTTTTTCAGTAAAACGATTATTTTCATTTTGAATTTTATTTTGAACGTATTTTAATTTAGTTTAATTTATTATGCTTATTCTTTTCTTTATTTTCATTATTACAAATGAAAATCAATTTTTTTTTTTTTTTTTTTAAGTTTACTTTAAAAAAATTTGATTTTCATTTGTAATATTGTATGCAAGGCGAATGTTTCTCTCTGGAATAATTTCCATGTATTAATATCTTTATTTTCATTTTGGAAATAATTGTCACGAAAAGCGTTCCTAATTTCGTCCCCGCACGAAAATAAGAAACGCAAAGATTACGAAATTGGAACCACTCTACTTCCAAATATGTCGTAGTTTCAGGTCTTGTAAGATGCGCTACCCAATAAAACTCAATCTATGGTAACGTTACCTAACATCTTACCTACGGAACATACATGCAATGAATAGGAAATAAATACTTACAGTACAGTAAGTAACGTTCTACAAATTACGTAATAAGAAATTAGGTCTTCTAAAAATAAGAAATGCGGCGTCTAAAATACACTGGCGGAAATTGACTTATGAAAACACGTTTTTTACCCAAATCTTCTATAATAGTCATTAAAAATGAATGAAATTTCATGGGATATACATAGTATGTATAACAAATGAGTTGCAAAAAGGGAATTTAATACATAATATAAAACTTAAAAAAAAATAAAAAATTAGATTTTCGTATTATAAAAACATGGAAATTGATTTATGAAATATCACATCCCATTGGATATTCCGAATTAATGTGACAAAAATTTGCGCAAAACAAGGTAACGTGACATGCACAGTAAACATAAAAAGCGTTATATATTGGAAGCATTGCGTTTCAGTCATACTTTTCACGATGGGTAAATGAAAGATGTTGTCTGAACAAGAAAGAGCTAAAATCGATGCATATCTAGAATGTGGAATGTCTATTCTGGAAATTAGTAAATTAATTAAAAGACAAGTTGGTGTGATATATAACTATAGAAAATATCCAGCAAATTATGGCAAAAATGTTAAGTAAAAAGATAATCCACGTTTAAGTAAGACATAGAAAAGGGGTATTCTTCAACTTGAATCGAAATCTGGGCACAGTTCAAAGCAAATTTATGCAGATCTATCCCTTCCTGTGACTTCTAGAGGAGTTAGGCAATTTTCATATTCTTCACGGAGCTTGAGATGGTCGAAAATGACGTCTGGTTCAAAGTTACTTCTGCGTCACAAACAGATGCATTTGCAGTATTGCGAGACGTACACAGCAATAAGTGACAATTGGAAGAAAGTTATTATATCCGACAAAAAATACTCAATTTGGATGGCCCGGGTCGTTTGAAGTACTATTGGAGGGATCTCCGAAAAGAAACAAAATCTATATTCAGCAGAAATTTTGGTGGTAGAAGTTTAATGATCTGGGCAGCAATCGCTTATGATGGTAAAATGAAATTGAATTTTTAAACAGTCGCCATAATTCTTTTGATTACAGTTTAGTTTTGAAAAATTCACTTCTTCCATTTGCATGGTAATATTATGGCTTAGATTACATCTTCATGCAAGAAAATGCAGGTATTCTCATTTCAAATGCAAAGAAATATTGGTTTGATGAAAAGAATATTGTTCTCGTAGATCGTCCACCTATTAGTCCTGATCTGAACCCCTTCGGAACCGTTTGGGGACAGCTTGTTCGAATGGTTTATGCAAATGGGATATAGTGCACATCGCTTGTAGAATTGAAAGCTTTAATCTGTCAAAAGTGGAAATTAATTGATCAGAAATACATTCAAAATCGTTTTGTTATCGATGCCATGTCGATTATAATAAAGTCTGATGAATAAAGCCGGCTTTACTAACTATTAAATTCAATTAAATGTGATATTTCATAAATCAATTTCCATGATTTTATGTTACTAAAATCTATTTATTGACCGTATGTTTTAGTTAATATGTATGAAATTTTATTTTCCTAAATAAATTATTTGTTGCACATAGCATGTATAATGTATGAAATTTCATTCGTTTTCAATGAGAAGTTATAGAAGTTTTTGTCAAAAATCCGTGTTTTCATAAATCAATTTCCACCAGTGTATATGTATGCGTCTTTGCGAACGAAACTTTCTCTACTGATTTCTTTTACCCTCCGTTCCTTCTGCCTTGCGTGGTAAGTGACGCCACTTTGTGAGAAAGAGAAGTAAAAGTAAACGGAATTAGAAAAGAGGACAAAATTAGGGCACTTTACTATAACTATATCCAGAGGTGCCAAGTTCGCACTAATCTTCCGTAATGCGTGGATTAATTTAACCCAGTTTAACAACGTTTCGAGCCAGAAAAATTATTTGATGAATCTTTATTTATTTAATTCCAGTTTTCTACGTGGAATTTATTTAATTTCATCTCTGAAAAAAAATTCTGGTGCGAAATGTATTAAACCAGGGTTAAATTAACCGACATATTACGGAGGATTAGTGGCAACTTGGCACCTATGCTATATCAATATCTATCTATATATATATATATATATATCATATATGAGGGGCTCACAACAATAGTAGACTAAGTCCATTTTGAAAAAAGAAATGAGATAGTCCATTTAGAAGGTATATAAAACCTTTTTTAAATTCTATAAAACCTTTTAACTAACTATAACTATCTAACTATGACTTCTAACTAAAAAACATTTTTTAACCTTAAGATGCACTCCCACATTAAACCAAGTCTCTAAACAGATGATATATATGAGAAAGTATGTAAAAACAGACTTGGTTCACAGTGGGAGTGGATAAAACAAATTTTAGGCACCTTCTGAATGGGTTATCGCATTTTTTTAGAAAATAGGACTTCGTCTACTATGGTTGTGAACCCCTCACATATTACTTTTGTTGTCAACATCCTTTTTTCTCAACTAATATGTAGCATACAACGGTGTACGATGTTCTGTTGGAAGAGATTTTTTTTTTTTTTTTGCTTACATCTGACATTGCTTACTGAATTTAACGTATATGCAGTTTATAACGATGAATGAGGCGTCAATAAGATTTTTTTGCCCAAATCTGAGATTGCATACTAAATCCTCATACCAATTATCCAACATGTCGACATCGCTTTCTATGCACATACAAAATGCACATCGATGAATGGGATAGTATACGAAAGACTTTTAAAAAGGCTTTTGATATAGATCACTCGCATTTTGTTAAAAAATGTTGTTTGATTAATAAAATTGCATTTCATTAAATAAATTTGCATTTCAAAAACGGATCAGAAAATAAACTCAAAGTTTGCAGTACGAAAGCTTCACTTCGTCTACTGATATATAATAATAATTAAATGAAATCACATGTGTAACTATCAAGGAAAAAGACAATTCAAAAACTAAAACCACAAAATTGAAAATGTAAATTTGACAAACTGTGAATATATTATGGATTCCGAAGGGAATCTTCATAAGAATAATTCATAGTAAAGATATGTTATTTTGTCAAATATTAAAAGCTTTAAACCTAAAAATGACAATATTAACCTCCTTATAACATTTCAAAAAATCAATAAATCAAGGTAATAAAGATAAGCAAGAAATAAATGAAAATTCAACAAAAGGCGACAATGAACATTAAGATGATATATAACAACTCAAAAAATATTAAAATATATGTTAATTACTAATAATTAATTATTAAAAGAGATATAAGTATAGACAGTAATAAAGCGCCATATGAAATATGATTAAAGGAGCAAATGATTATCCTTTTTTTTTTTTCTTTTTAATGTAATGAACTTTTTTTTACAATTTTGAAGGTATTTTTCGTGTGGTTTTTATATGCTATTTTTTTTTTCGCATTCCATGTCAACACTCCATAACATTTATTTCCGATTTTATAATTTTATATATATATTTAATTCACAAACTGGTAAATGGGAATGAATGTTTAATGTGTTAACCCATGATAAAATGAAAGAGGGGGAATAATTTTTAGGGTTCCGTACTTAAAAATAAAAAACGGAACCATCATACCGTCACTCCTGTGTCTGTCTGTCCGTCTGTTACAGACATTTTACTCGAAAAGTATGGGACGGAGAAAGTTCAAATTGGGCGAAATAATAAAAACTATCGACCCACATATTTATATTAAACATTCACAAAAATATTTATGAAAAATGTAGAGGGGCTAATTAAGTTACTTGAAAAAAAAAATATTTTCTTCGTACATCGTGTGAAAGCTTTCGTGACGCTGAACTCAAAAATACATTTATTTTAAATTTAGATATTATATTTTCACAGATATCGTCGAAAATGCAGTGCAAAAATATGTTCCCTCCCATCTGTTTCCAAATCTACTGAAACTAAAATTATGAAACAATTAGAGGTAGTAGACGATAAGTTAAATCTTGCAGGAATATTACAGCATTATCCTAGGTCACATAGTTTTTGAGAAAAATGCATTTTCCGTTACACAAATTTCGATTTGCAAGCATTCAGCAAAGGTGTTGAATAGCGCTTGAGGTACCTATCGTAGCAGAAGTATGAAAATATTGTTGCTAATGATTTTCGAAAAATATGGCTGGTAATTATTCGAGCTATTAATCTTTAAAGACACGGACGGTTTGAACATACATAAAGAAGGGGCGGCGTACGCTATGTACCATAGGCTTTCAAAGCCCAGATACCAACTTTTAATGATATATTTGTGCAATGAAATGCCCAGTAGCAGTATAAAAGCATTAAACGTCAAATTGTTAAAAACAGACTAATTTAATTAGAATTAATCACATAAATAGTATGGGATTCGAGGCTAGTATGCATTGAGTGGATGGATCTCTCAACGTGCTTCACGTGTCTTTAAAAGTTAATTAAAAACCTATCTGGAAAAATGCAGCACGGACCAAGGCGGCTTTGCAACTTTGGAACCTCCTTTGGAAGCGCGCTTAGCACAATGCCAAGTTTCAAATTTCAACGAGGGTTTTGTTTTAGCTACACATTAAAAAGGAAAGTTTATTAGTACGCTGAATTTAGTTTATGAAATGCCAAGTGGAGTTTAATCTCTTGCACTCTATGGCGTACGTCACGCTATTTCTGATATTTCCGACAATATGGCTGATTTATTTAATTAGACATTCCGAACTCTCACCAGAAACTTTTAACTGTTTTTGCTTTACAAGATTATTGATTTTCCATAAATAAAGGTAAAAGAAAATTACCAATTAAATTTTTTGGTGTTAATTCAAAATTTCTAAAAAAAAAATGTTCCAGATGCGGCAACACTGGTGGCTAGGGACATACATCCTCTAACAGCGCCAGAGTGCAAGGAGTTAAATGTGAACTACTTTTATTGTCAGTACCGAATTACGTTCATCATAGACCGACTAGGATAAAGTAAAAAAAAGAGAGGTATACAGAATAACAATATTTGATATTATTTAGGCTTTATATCTCTTTAAATTTTTCTGGTATATCCATTCATACTTTTCTAGCATATATACAGCTATACCCAACCCTACGTTCTATGACTTTTACACAATCTTATTTTTCTTTTAGCGACGATTTATTTATTTTACATTTAATAGTTCATATTTTTTTTTTTTTTTACGGAACCCCCTGATCGCGAGTAATACTCGCACTTGACCGTTTATTACATAATCAAATCTCGCTCAAATAGGCTTTGCAGAGATCATCAGCTAGAGGACATTTATTTTTTAAAAAATAAATAAAATAAAGCATTTTATGCAGAAAAGTATATATAATAATGTAGTACTCAAAGAAAAGAAAACTAACAAAATATAAATATAAAAACAAAACAGAAAGAAAGAAAATAGTGTGCGAGATGTCAAATACAAAATGAGATAAAGATTAAGAAAGATTTTCAGAAATGTACTGATTACATTATGAAACCGTCATAGAGCTAATACTTTTCTTGTCAAGAAAAGGTTTTGAAATGTTGTATCAAGTGCAAGAACTGTCTGATATATCGCATAATTTACTGATACGGAGTTTAAATGTTAGGAGACAAGATGTAATATAATGAACTGAATTCGCTAAACCAGCACAAAATACAAAGATGTGGAGGTGATTTATTTATTTTTAATAGGTATCGCTGGTCCTGATTTGTGAAAAAATTACAAAGTTTCCTCTGATTTAGAAAATAGAATAACGCAGTCATTCCCGAAAGTACTGCTGAGTTATATGAAATATGTGGTTATATATATTATTATAGGATATTTATCTTTTTTATACCGCCCTACTTTCCTATAAATTTCCTTTATCTATTATATTTTAAAATTATTTAACACTGCGTCAAAGAAGGGCATTAAAAAAATTACATTATTGTAGAAATAGAACTTACTGATTTATGATACATAAAATATTACAAGTTTTCATTTTTTTTTCCAGCACAAAAACAGATTATGTTCTTAATCAGATGTTTTTAATCATAATATGTTCTTAATCTGATGTTCTTAACAGAATATGTTCTTGATGCTACGTTCTTAACAGAATATGTTATTGATCATATGTTCTTAACAGAATAACGTCTTAATTGTTTACTTCCTAGGGAATCATTTCGCTTTTGTTTATTCTTAGGAAAGTTTAATTTGTTTTAATTTATGCCGAAGTTGTTATACATGCTGTATCTGAAAAAGTGTGCAAAACTTTACAGTGTGATAGAATGCAGCTATACGAACAAATTTTGTCATAGAATGTACGGTCGGAACGCAAACGGTGAGAAGTTAAAAGATAATTTTCCACTGTTGCAGGTAAAGAATTAACACAAGAATGAGAGGAGATACTTCAGAAAATATTTCATTATCAGGAATGTAATTAATTGTACACGCTCAAAGAAATTGCTCAAAAGATTTTACGCCAGCTGTAATGCACGCTTCATCCGTGCGGGATAGGGACTGACGCACATTTGCGAAGACTCCAGGCATTTCCTGAATATCGCCGGCAACAACGGTAATCCTGTCGAATAGATCCATATCCGTTTCAAAGGGACACTCGTATGGCATTTCATATGGCATCACTGGAAAAATTCCAAACACGAGAGATACGACGATCTTGGTTGCCAAGTTATGGGACCACCTTTACCAATCCTTTGCCCTGAGATAGTGGAAAACTACCTTTTAACTTCTCACCACTTGCGTTCTGACTATACGTTCTATGACGAAATTTCTCGTATAGCTGCGTTCTATCATCCCGTAAGGTTTTGCCCACTTTTTGAGATACACCCTGTATAGCAAACGTATTCATTAAAAAATCAACTTCAGATATTAGTGAAAGATAAGTAGAGTTTTAAAAGTAATACTGAAGAATAATTATCTATTTTATCTTTTTTCTAGTTAAACAATAAATAATTAACAAGTTTTTGAGAATATATAATAAAAAGTAGCGAAAAAGTCTTTTGCTATATTTCAATTTGAGCATAAAATATCCCTCACGATTATTCACATTTTTTTAGTTACACTTTTTTAAAAAGTCTCAAAAATGCAGCTAAACTTTTACGTGCTCAACTTTTTTAAAGACGAAGGAACGTGCTTAAGAATTTTCATATTCATTATTTAAAAAAAAAACTACAATGATGAATAAAATCATCAACTTGAAGTAATTTTCTGAAATGTTAAAATTCTGACACTCCACCTGAATGAATTTCTTTTTGGAATTCTTCTGGGTGAAGGATTTTCAATAGTAACATAACACATCAGAAAATCTGAAGAAAGAATGATCTGCATTAAAATTCTGTATTTTATTTTACTTCATATTATACTTGAAAATGATCGGAAACCTTTATGACTGAATTTTGCTTGTTTCGTTTTTCATGTGAAAAAGGATAATTATAATTTGCAAATATTAATAACTTAAAATATAAAATGAAAATAACTTTTGAAATAATAGTTTTTGAAATAGAAGTTTAATATAATTGAGAATTTCAATTTTTTACGTTGTTCTGATTCATCAATAGGATTTTTCAATCGGAAAATAAAAAAGTAATTTCTTAACTAACATCTTTTAATCTTTTACAAAAACGCGTGAACTTAGTATTATTATTTTCTTTAAAAGAGAATATTTCAAATATTTTTTATATTTCAAATAATCAGAATTCCTTTTTATTAAAGTTATTTTATTACGTAATCATAATAAATAATAACAGTAAATATGAACATATATTATGATATAAACTGGTAATTGAAAGGAAATGGATCGAATTCCGCTTTAGACAGGTTTCCATCTATGCAGGTGCAACATATCATATGAAAATGCTGTATTCTTTTGGCGGGAAGTATATGAAGTTTTAGTAACAGGCAGCTTTAATGTTCACGGTTGACTGCATTAAACAATTGGTGTTTTATATAGATAAATCATGCACCTTAATATTTCACCATAAACTGATTAGGTATATATTCATTTATAAATTATCTAAATTCTCAAAAGTTACTTAAGCATAAATTATTTATTTTTTACATAAAAGGTTCCTGTAAGATATTTGAAAATACAGTACGAACTGAATTTTATAAATATATTTTCCTTCTATAAATTTATATCGTAATAAATCACAAATCCTCTAAACGACATTGTTCTAATTAAAAAAAAAAAAAAAAAAAAAAAAAAAAAAAAAAAACGAAAATTATTTATTAATAGAAACGGATATTTTAAAAAGCGAATTCACTCTTAAATTAGATTTAAAATTTATTCAATTGCCAAAATTGCCAAAATTGCCAGAAGTGCACTACATAGTTTATTATTGATATTTACGTAATATAATAGTTTAAAAATTAAGAGAAGATTGTTTGGTTTTATTGAAAGACATTTTATGTGTAATAAATTTTCGAGCTATAGCATCTATTTTCATGACTTCAACAAAACAAATATAGCACAATAATTTAATAAACGTTGCACGAAAATTCAATATAATCTCGAGACAAAATGTTATTTCCTCTTGAGCAACATGGAAGGAAAATTGCCATCAATGATTTGAAAACAGATTTGATTACATATCGTTTGTACGTTAGAAATAAAATGTTTTCTGGTTCGTTAGAGTCTAATTTTGTTTTCATTTGTTGCCCCATTTCGTTTATTTATCTGATGTACTTTTTACTATATTTAATTTATTTTAAATCTAAACAGGCATACAAATTTGATTTGGAAACAGTTAAAAAATAAATAAATGAAAAACACACACAAAAAAATACCTGTTAATCATTTAAGGTAAAGGAATGTTTAATTTTTTAATGTTATTTTTTACAAGCATTATTTTATAACAATATTTAAACGTTAAATTTTAGAAATTTAAGAAATGTAAACTAGTATTATTTTATGCCTTTAAATTTTTGACAAAAGATTCTGGCAAATAAGACAGAAGTGGGCAACGAACAACCGACAAATGCACAGTGCTCACCATTTTTTATCTTTTAATATCTTTATCTTTAAACCATTTTAAAAATTCCGTAATGGAGTCTAATCAACGGGTTATATAAAATAAAACATGACAATGTGTTTTTATTATATACATATATGCAAACTAAACCTAGATTGGACAATTTCATTCAGTAGGATTTCGTTCGACGGCTACCGCACCCATCCCGAAAATCGAATAAATTCACTATTACGGTGCCACCTTCATGGAAAATCTCCCATTTTCAACCTGGACCTGATAAGGATAGGCCAAAGCATATATGTATATGAAGTTTGGTTCAATTATATCCATATCTTTATGCACTTTCTGACGGTAGAAAAGAAAAAAAGGACAAAAATTGCTATCACAGTGTCATCTTCTTGGATAATATTCCACTTTCAACTGGGACTCACTAGTCTTAGCCAAAATCAGACTTATCAAGTTTGGTTCAATTCTATGCATGATTTCATACACTTTTCGATGATAAAACTACCCAGACGCAGTGAGAGAAAGACAATTTATAAAAACCTGTTTTTCATGATCTCTAACATCTAAAAAGTGTAATTTCGTCGAAAACCACAAGTCGAAAAATTTTCCATTAGTATGCTTTCTTATTTTATACATAGAAACATATAAAAATAAACAAAAAAAAGATCTCTATGATGAGCGACATTAATTTTACCCTAGGAAAAGATAAATGAAAAGTACACATCCTTTATAAAATTGAAACAATGTGTTTAATTTTTACGGATGGAATTGACGATACACTTTTACATATATCCCAATCATTGTTGGAAGCGTTGTGTCTTTCAGTGTTTTGGGTTGGCTAATAATATATATTTTAAATTTTTCATCGTTTCCTGGTTTAGAGTTAGTGTCTATACAAGTCTTTCTACTCATAAAAAGACAATTCACATTCATTTGTTTTTCGTTGCGTATTAAATTTTAAATATCGATTAAAATTTCATATATGTCTAACCAGGGGGAGGGATTCAGACTCCAGTATATTTCCCACTTTTAAATGTAAATTAAAATTAACAAGGCTTAAATTTCCCTAGGCGCCACAAAATAAATTTATTTCTAATTATCGAAAAATATAAATCATCTATTAACCCATTGAAATTTAGTATTGTAAGTAAAAAGTATATATATGTGATAGATAAGTTAAAAGTTAATTTAAAACATTTTACGTTAGAAAATCCACACTTAGAAATTAATTATTTGAAACAAAAAGTAAATGCAAGTGGCCTTTCTTATTTGAACATTAAAAAATTAATTCAATATGCTTTGAATTAGCATTAAATTTCTAGAATAATAATACAATTATCTTATAATTATAAATTAATCTAAAGAATCAAATTAAATCCTATGACACATATATTTTATTTTCAACAGTAGTTACAAATCTTATTTTAAACAAAATGCGCAAACACATTTTGTTTCGCTAAAACATCACAAAGAAGCGTACAAAATCATAAACAAAAATCGTGTGATTTGAATTTGTTGAATTCTTTCTCTTGGGTATATGCGCACTTATTATGGTGAGTTTTCCTGAAGCTTGGGAATACTATACATAAAAAATCATTAATTTAATTTTTTATAATAATTAGAATAATAATTTAAATTATAATTAAGTAGCGGAAGATTTTTGTACTTTCAACATCCATCATCATTTTCAATTTATTCCCTTTATTGTGATGTAATTTGTTACTTTACTTGATTAGTTTTGCAATTTATTTATAATTAAAGAAAAAAAGGATTTTGATACTTCATTATTAAATTAAATTGAAAACTTCAAACAGCTGCTGATTAAAAAAAAAAAAAAAAAAAAAAAAAAAAACATTAAAATCAAATGGAATTAAACTATAAATTATTTCTAAAGAAGATTTTATTCAATGCTGAACATTTTTTTTTTTATATTAAATACGCATCATGTAGAAAAACAAAGTAAGAAAATTCCAAAAAAAGAAAAAAAATCTTTTATTGGCTATTGAATGCCATTTTAGTTTAGAATAATGCAACGAAACAAATGAAATTGGTGTCATTTATTTCATAGCACCTTATACAATAGAAGAAATTCTTTGATATATGTATTTCAAATTTATAACCGGATAATCATTTTATTTCTTTATTCTTCAGAATGGCATCTAGAACAGAAGCTTTACTTTGAAAAAGTAATTGAATGAAAAGTCTCTTTTCATTGAAAATGCTAGATATAGATTTTCTGTCATGCATTTTTTTAGTAAGTTTAGATGCAAATATCACTAGCATCTGACCTTCAATACGAAGTAAATTTTGATGCATTGTGTAAATCATTTTTGCAATTTATTACTTTTTGAATGAGATATAAGTTTTTTAGTAAATAACCCACATACTAAACTGTCGAATAACAAGGAATGTAATGTAATGCAATGTTTCTTTTCATAATTTCGTTGTCTTTAATTAATGTTTAGTACTAAATGTATATTAAGAATTATAATTGGAGTACCAATTCTTCATTATAACTTTTCAATGGAATACGCATTAATATAAGGAAAATGCATTTTCTTTAAACATTTTATTCGCACGGTAAAAGTATTTTCACTGTACGAAGCTTCCCAATATGCAAAGGGCATTCCATAAAAACTGAGAGTTATTTTTTTACGTAGTGGAAACACCGCGAAAATAAAAATAAAACTGCAAGAGATTTTTCCAAACTGCTTTGTGCATGTGCACGTATTCTATACGAAGCAGACGATATTATTTTCATTGTTTTGTGCTTGTTTAAAAAACTTTTTTTATCTGCCCTACAGAAATGGAGGTGAGTGATTCAGAGTTAAAAAAAGGAATGCGTTGTGCCTTAGAAATTTTTTGTCGTTTGGGCAAAACAGCTCCAGAAACAATTAAGTTAATGAAAGAAGCTTTCAAAGACATATGTTTTGCTGAGTATAGGATTTTTAGATGACATAGTGATTTCAAAAAATGACGTTTGTCTGCAGAACTGGCTCCTAAACTTGGTCGACTCGAAAGTGTTGTCAATGATAGAAAGGTTAACAATGTGTGGTCAATCATGCCAGAAAATCGTCAAATGACATGTCAGGAAATAGCAAGATCAACTAGCATTTCGAAAACGTCCATATTTTGAATTCTATGCAGCAATTTACGGCTTCGTCATGTTTGTTGCAGATGGATCCCTCATCACCTTACTATAGATAAATGCAAACAAGAATTCACCAGTGTTGTGAGTGGAAACAGATTCTTCAAAATGTTCCGAATTTTCTGTAATTACAGGTGATAAGACTTGGGTGCATCAATTTGACCCCCCTAACCAAATCCGCAATAAGTGTTTAGAAACACAGCCTCTGTAAAAAAAATCTAAAAAACGAAATCTGCTAGAAATGTCATGATGATTATTTTCTTTGATAATAGATGTGTAATCCATCAGCAGGCTGTCCCTCCAAAATCTACTGTGAATGGAGAATGTTATGTTTCAATTTTTAAATTTTTGGGACCATACATATTGAGAAAGTGTCATGAACTAGAAAAGAATTGGACATATCATCACGATAATACTCGCCCGCATATCGCTATTTCTGTTCACCAATATCTTAATAAATGCAATAGTAAAATCAAACCTTCCTTCAGTCTATATCTCACACCATGCGATTTCTGGCTTTTTCCGACGTTTAACTAGAAGCTCAGTGGCAGAAAATTTAATACAGATTCTGAAGTTATATCAGCTGCGCAAGTTTCTTTGAAGCAGCTTCCAGAAAAAGGCTTTCTCACTTGTTTTAAAAAGTGAGTTGAACGATGGAACCATTGCATATCATCTGAGGGAAGGTATTTTGAAAAATAATTAAGTATTTTTTGCTGTAAATATTTTTCTTGATTTTTTATGATTTTATTCTCAGTTTTTATGAAACGACATTTGCATATGAATTTAAACAGCATTACAGTGATATTATGTTTTTTAGAATCAATCTCATGATGATAAATTGCCTATAATATATATTTAAATACATTAAAAAGTAAAGAAGTATTCGTTGTGAAATAAATGTGAATTTTTAAAGGAGAACTACTTCTCTTTTATAGCTGTGTAGTAAAATAAATGTGAGAAGTGAGATCATTTTTAATTGGATTTTAAATTTTTATGATTTGATCTTAAAATTGGTTTTAGAATATGTAACTGACTATTTAATGTGTTTCATTCTGGGATTGATAAAGTTAAATAAATCTTTTAAACAAAAGCTTTGAATAGCATGAACTATTCTATAGTAAAAAAATAAGGACATTTAACTTACCGAGCTTTCCAATTATTTCTTTTTCAACTAGTTAAATAAAGGATATTTTGGCGTATAATTGGTACAGATTCTTTTACAGATATTTTTATATATGCTTATAGAGTGGAAAATGTTTCATTTATTTCGTGTTTGACCAAAATTATATTTTTTCATCCACTAGAACTAATAACAAGAAATTATTTCTAATGTGAAGTAATTTCACAATATAATGTAAAAAAATTTAAACACAGTCTTTTGAGATTAAAGCAAAATAATAATAAAAGAAAAACTGTTTTGAATTCACAACAAGAAATTATCTGTACTGTGAAGTAATATATTTTACAATATAATGGAGAAGTTCGTAATACATTCTATTAATATTAAACCGAAATAAATAAAACAAATTGTTTAAACTGGCCAAAAAAATTATCTCTAATGAAAAACTATTTGTTTCATAATGATGTTAAAACATCAATAAATCGATTTTAGAGTTCAATTGTGCAATAGCACATAAACACATTAAAATATCCAGAACTCTTTTCAAAATTGGTTTATTATCTAAAACAAATGACATCACATTCATACAAAAAACCTTTTCCTTAATGGAACCATAAAGGTTTAAAATGAAGAAAAAAAATATTATTACTTTTCTAATTTTTGAACTTTTAATCATGCCGTATAGTTTATCCAAGAGCATAGCTGCCAACAGCTTACGCTCTTTTGTACCGCAAAAAATTTTATAGTACATTTTATATTTTTAAATCGCCGTAATATGCCGAATAAATGCGGCGAACATATTTATTAATTTTTTCTTGTACAAAAAAGCGGAAGAGTTGTCAGCTATGTCCAAGAGGTAAATTCCTAAAATTAAGACCGTAGGAGCCGTAGAACATTGAGTCGCCTAAACCAGCGACACCTGCGTAAAAAAAATTAAACTCCAAATTATCAAAACACTACTTTTTAGTGATTTTGCATATTAACTTTTGAACACGTTAAGGTATATGCATGTTTAGACAGAGTACTTTGAATATGGTCAAAATACCGATATTTTTTTTATTCGTTTAAAGTATAACGACATCTACATAACAGACATAATCGACAGATACATAAGGTTAGTTGTTGTAACTGGGCCATGATTTTACAATGTGATTCTGGAGCTTCTGACATATCGGATTCAAAAAGCTAATGTTCATTTGAATTAAAGTCTGAACGTCTGTAAATGTGTTCAGTTAGTTTCCCTCTATCAGACAGAAATGCTCAAAATTACATTTTAATATTTAAAAATAGAAAAATATGAATATTTCAACTTTCTTTCCTCATGGGTCCAGTTTCCCCCCAAAAATGGGGTAACTGGACAAGGGGGGGGGGGGTCTATGTTCAACACGCGCTTATAGTTTTTCTTATAGGATATAGGTTCCTGTTTGAAAAAGTGTAAACAACTTAAAAAATTTTAAACCAGGCAGATCATGTAAATTATATATCAACTAAAGAGCGTTGTAAGGGAAACCTTTGCTATCAATGTGTCTAAAAAAGCACTAAAAGGGAAAATATTAGATTTATTTATACTAAAAACATAAAAAAAGTAAGTACTTATGTACTTTAGTATAGGTTATAAGTATAAAAGTTACGTGGGTATTTTAAGGAAAAAAAAATAGCAATGTAAATCTATGAACAAATGGCTACGTAAGTACTTTATCTTTATCCAGGAGTTGCATTATATATGGGAAATTTTATTGTTCCTACCAGAACCCTTAAAGGAAGGTGCGCTAAAAATATTATTTCCAAAATAGTGGTAGGAACGATAAAAGTTTTCCTACAGAATGCGACCCCTGGTTATAGTACAATTTCAAGGTCTGGCTATCTCACTTTCAGGAGCAAGGTACTTGCATTCGTAAAATGTTGAAATAATTTACTGACACCAATATTTACATGAGAATTTATCTGAAAACAAGTAAAAGTATAATTTCGCGTACTTAATAAAGGTGAAAATTTCAATTTAAAATTCAGGTGCCAATGTGGCAATTAGGAATTAAAATTAAGTGATGCCATAACGGCATCACCGCCTCTCAAGGGATCAAGAAATTTAGTTTGATACCACTCAATATGCTTTTTTTTATTTCATTACGTAATTTTAATAAGGTATTCTATAATTTTCTGTATTGTGAGCAAAAGACAATGGAGAAATTTACTTCCCGTAGTAAGAGAAACACAAAAAAATATTTATAACTATTGGGGTAACTGGATCCAGCATGGTCCATTTACCCCATATACATGTCCCAGTTACCCCATTCTTTAAAAATTTATGGGGTAACAGGGACACCGGGCTTAAATTTGAAACATGAAGTAAATATGTATAGATACCTAATAACATTAATGTAGTTATATGTCTAATCTTTAAAAAAAAAATCTTTAATAAAAGTACTTACAGTATTTTAATAAAAAGCCGAGGAAGTTCAACCATATTGACGTTGTTTAAAAAAAAGAAACGTAAATTTTTGACAACCTATCACAGCAAAGTGAAAGTTATGATTGAATTTATACACGTTGTTTTAGTAAGTAGAGATATTGTTCACAAAAGCTAAAACTTAAAAAACACCAACAGTTTTTTTATAAAATAGCCTATGGCCCAGTTACCTCGTGGGTCCAGTTACCCCAGCTAACCATATATTTAATAATAAAAAAAGTTAATAAAGTTTTTAAGCGTGATGACAGAGTTAAAAGGGGCCCCACGCCCTCCCAATCCTGATTAATTTCGACCACTTGTGAACAAACACAAGGACATAGAGAATTAGTCTATTTCTTGCTTGGCGAAAAGTCAGGGTATGATTTTACCGTTACATTTTGAGTTAATCTGGCCATGTGAAGGCTACAGGCGCATATACTAAAGGAGGAGGAAAACAAATTCAGTTTATGAATTAGCATAGGAAAAAAATAAGCTTGCTCGCAGACGCAGAGATGCCCAAAAAAGAAAAACAAGGGTCTTACACACAAAGCTGGCTGTTTTTAAACTTTTCTACTAACTTTATACGAAACTTATTCATATTCTAGCATGATATATAATATTAGTGAGTACTAATTTAGATTAATATTAGCATATAAAACAATTTTCTCATGTTTAATTTTCTGGTTATTAATGATTTAAAAATACTCCATCACTTATTATATGTAACTAATTTATATGCAAGTGTTTATAGATGCGTTAATTTATGTGTTTGTTAAAACTGTGCATGAACTTCGCACAAGTTAGAAAATATGACATGTTATTTTTGCAAATGCAAACTTTAAATTGTTTTTTCTCTATGTTCATATTTTCATAACTTGCCTGTTCAATAAATGCAGAGCCCCCTTTTCCAAATCTAAGTAGAGGTTTGAAAAATTTTTACTTGTTTTCCATGGTGTTTTTAATACTTCTGCACATGGATTTAACATTAACGTTTATAGTTATTTTTTTAATGTTCAACTTATTAGTTTGTTCCATTTCCTTGATTTTGCACTATACACTACTAATAAAGAGAAAAAAAAACTCATATTCAGAGGGTCTCGGGGCTCTTAAAATTGGAAAAAAGGAAAAACAAAGAGACTATTTTCAACAATTAATACCTTACAATGTATATGATTTGAAAGCAAACTTTTTATTGGGATGAAAAGTATAAGTATGTTATTTCCTTTCATGTATTTAAAAAATTGTAAGAGACATATTTAATATTTATAGGGGCCCCCAAAATATCAGACATTTGACGAGTAGAAAATTGGTATTATAGCATACGTGTAAGATTATAAAATACGTTTTGCAAGTAGAACGGAAATTTTAGTGCCTACTTATACTTCGGATTGCAATAATTTACCTGAACCCAAATAAATTTGTATTTAAAGTATTTTTATATTTTTAATATAAAATTGGATTTAGCTAATGCAAAATTTTGAAAAATTCAACAGCATAATCATCTAAAGACATATTTAAAAAAAAATAAAAACGAAATTGAGGTTCAGTTTATACAGACTAACATGAGACATATGTTTTGAAAATTTCATGAAGAAATGCTGATAATTTTTTGAGATATCGTGTGCGTTATGCCCAAAAATGTCATTTGGAGAAAAATGAGTTCAAAGTTTCGAAACGCCTTTTCAGCTATTGAGTGAGTATAATTCTAAAAGCTATAACTTCTGTACTAATTGGGATTTCAAGGAAACAATTATATTAAAATGTTCAGAAAAGTTAGCAGTTTAACATCTAAAAAAAATAAAATTTCGAAAATTTTGGAGCTTTAAGTGTTCTGAGACCCCTTAAATATAATATTCCATACATCTAATAATCCATGCACAGTGTTATCTAGTATATTTTAAAGAATGAGGAAAAAATTGAAGTAGAAATATCCATATTTGAAGAACTACTAAGGATTTTTAAAAATATATTTTTTTAACCACTTCGGGACGGGAGCCTTTTACGAAATTTTTAATCTTTTGTCACCGTTTTTTAAAAACAGAAATTTGTGTCTTCTTGAATCGAGAAAATGCGCGGATTAAATAAGGCAAAATTTACAGTAAAATTTTACTGGTGATGAAAAACAAGGATTCTAAGCGCTTCATGCGGCACGTATACGTATCGCTCGTCCCCAAGGGGTTAATTAAATTTTAGTTAATTATGCTGTTCTGCAAGATTCTTTTAAATTGTGTCTACTTTTTATTATTAAATATAATACCACCACGGATATTACCATTTTATTCAAAAAAAAATTAAAAGGTACTATGTTCCCTTAAAATAAAGATAATTAAACTATCTACAAACCATACCTGAAAAAACAGCCGAAACAGGCTTTCAGAATTTGAAAATTTGAATTATTTTCCTCGAATTTAATTTTTTTATACAGGGTTCGTACGGGTCCTTGAATTTCCAAACCAAGAAATTATTCGGTAACAATATTTTCTTAAAGAAAATCTCTCCTTAAAGATGGCGAAATTTCGCTTTTACACTAGATTTATTTTTCGTTAAAAAATACTGATATTTCGCCTAAAAAATAACGGTACCCGTACAAACTCTGTTATAACATTTAACGAAGAAAAGGAATTTAAAGTCTAAAAAATGAGACATCTTCTGCTCTTGAAATGGTAAACGAATATATTTATGGGTTTTTTTTGTTTGAATTTAACTACTTTTAGTTTACATTCTCATAAAAAGGGTACCTTAAAGAATAGTCATATGATTTACTTCTATACTTACTAGAGTTGTTTTGAAAAGTCTGAAATAATTTAATATCATTGATCCGTATGAAATATTTTTCTGAATTTTTAAGAAACACAAAATGAATGAAATGTTGTTGAGCATGGAGTCAGAACATATGATCAGATTGAAAGTTTTTGTCCAGAACGTAGCAGTACACACTACAATTATAGCGTCTAGAATACATAGTGTGGAAATCGGCTATCCCAGTAATAGTTAAAATATGCTAAAGTATAGTATCCCTTAAATGTCAAACGATGCTGAAATCCAATGAATCGGTCACTGCGAGATCTACAGAATATTTTCTAAAATTTCGAGACGATTTGGTCTAGACACTGTAATAACACGATGCTTACTTTGAAATTAAAAAATATATCGCAGATGTCGCTGCGATCGCTTCCCTGGATTTCAGAATAATTGTACATTTAAGGGATACAACTTTTTAGAGCTGTTTGGATAGCAGATTTCAACTCTATATATTCTAGACGCTGTACTATAGACCTTGGCGATACTGGACATTTGAAAATACGACATAGGCATGTAAACAAATATTAGCTTGAGAACAATCGAAATCTCTCCAAACTTTTATCCAATATTCTCTCAAATAATGGATTTTTATTACCTGTATGTCGCAATTTTTTTTTCTGTAAAAGTATTTTAATATAATTATATCAAAATAAATTTCCAAAACGTAATATTTCTAATTCCCAGATAATTTACATAGACATTATTTCTTGTCTATACTCATCTATACTCATATTATAAAGAGGAAAAAATTGTTTATTTGTGGGAGATAAGCTCAGGAACTACCGAGCCGATTCCAAAAGTAATGGTATCAAAATGATGGTGTTCGCCCAACTTAGAACATAGGCTATATCTTATGTCGGTGCCACTACCCCAAAGGGGGTGCAGGAACAAAAAACGTTCTAAAAATGCGATTTTTGCGTTACTGAAGGGCTTAGAAATATGAAATTTTGGAATATTAGTTACTTATAAGATATAAATGGTGTCTAAGAACAGTTCTTAAACAATTCGAAATTTAAAAGGGGTGAAAATGCCTAAAAAGCATTCTAAAAAACGTTCTAAATGGTACTTTCTACATAATCTCAGGAAATAGCAAACAGATTTAAAAAATATTGGTGTCAAAATGATAGTGACAACGTTTGCTCCAAGATAGGCTATGTTTTATGTCGGTGCCACTATCCCAAAGGGGGTGTAGGAGCAAAAAACGTTCTAAAAATGCGATTTATGTGTTACTGATGGGCCTAGAAATATGAAATTTGAAGTATCAGCTACTTATTAGATATAAAGGAATTCTAAGAACAGTTCTTAAACAATTCGAAATTTAAAAGGGGTGAAAATGCGCGAAAAGCGTTCTAAAAAACGTTCTAAATGGTAGTTTCTACACAATCTCAGGAAATACCAAACCGATTTTAAAAATAATGGCGTCAAAATGATGGTGAAAATCCTTGCTCCAACATAGGCTATGTTTTATGTCGGTGCCACTACCCCAAAGGGGCTGCAGGAGAAAAACGTTCTAAATTGCGGTTTTTGCGTGACGGAAGGGCCTTGAATCGTGAAATTTAGAATGGTAGTTAGTTATAAGATATGAATGATCTCTAAGGACATTTCCTAAAAAAATCGAAATTTAAAAGGGGGGTCAAAATGCGCAAAACGCGTTGTAAAAAACGTTCTAAATTGCAATTTCTATGCAATCTCAGGAAATACTGAACCGATTTCAAATATAATGGTGTTAAAAAGATGGTGACAGATCTTGCTCCAAGATACGCTATATTTTATATATGTTTCCACTAACCCAGAAGAGATGCAGGGGCAAAATGAGCGAAAAGCGTTCTAAATGTCGATTTGTCACCAATATCTCAGGAAGAATCAAACTGATTTCAAAAGTAATGTTAAGAAATTGATGCTGACAGCCTCTGCTCTAACATAGACGCTATTTTAAGTCGGTATCACTATCACATAGACGTTGCAGGAGCAAAAAAGCGTTCCAAATTTCGATTTTTGTGATCGGTAGGGGCTAGCAACTTAAAATTAGGCAAGGTTCATATGTATTACATATAAATGATCTTTAAGAACAGTTTCGAAAAAATTGGAAATTTAAAAAGGGGTGAAAATGCGCGAAAAGCGTTCTAAAAACGTTCTAAATTGCGATTTCTACTCAATCTCAAGAAATTCCAATGCTATTTCAAAAGTAATGGTTGCAAATCAATGGTGACAGTCCGTGCTATAACATAGGTTATATTTTAAGTTGCTGTCACTACCATCTGAGGGTTGAAAATGCAAAACATGTTCTAATTTGCGTTTTTTGCAAAACTGAAGGGTCTAACACTTTGAAGTATGGCATGTTATTTACTTACAAGATGCAACTGCTTTCTATGAACTGTCGAAAGAAAATTTCAAATTTAAAAAGATGAAGTGAGCGAAAAGCGTTATAAATTACAATTTTTATGTAATATTTTCAAATACCAAACCGATTAAAAAAATAATGATAACAAATTGTTGGTGATAGAACCTGCTCAAATATAAGCTATATTTTATGTCTGTGCCACTACCACCGGAGGGTTGCAGTAGCTAAAAACTTTCTAAATTGCGATTTCTGTAATACTGAAAAGGCTAGAAACTTTAAATATGGCATGGTAGTTACTTATAAAATATAAATGACCTCGAAGGACTGTCGAAAATAAATTCGAATTAAAAAGGGGTGAAGTGAAGGGGAGGGGCGAAAAGCATTCTAAAAAAGTCCGAAATTACGATTTCTACGCTATTTCAGGAAATATAAACCAAATATAAAAGTAATAGTTGCGAATCAATGGTAACAGTCTCTGATCCTACACAGGCTATATTTTATGCCGATGATTCTACCACCTGGGATTCACAGGAACAACAAACGCTCTAAAAAAGGGCTTTAAAAGCTTTCTAAATATACGTTTCTGTGGAATATTAAAAAATAACAAACCAATTTCAAAATTAATGTTGGCAAATTAATGGTGACAGTTCCTATTTCAACATAGCCCTTTATGTTGAGAGAGGTGGTAGGACTTGGAATTTGACATGATGGTCAATTTTAAGATGTAAGAAGATGGTTTCTAAAAAATTCAAAACTTCAAATGAATACTGAAATAAGCGTATTTATTGAGCATAAAAGTTTCAAAATATTTTCTAAATTATTATTTATTTAATTTTATTTCGTTTTATTAATTTAAGTCTCATTTCTGCCTTATGCAGTGTAACAATGATATTTAATCAAACTGTGTTTTAAATAGTATTTTTTTTAATTATTCCTAAAAGTAATAAGTACCTTTTAATAAAATAAAATATTACCTTTTAATAAAATAAAAATTTAGTTAGTATCTTTTAATAAAAATTAGACATATAAATATCACTTGGCATATTTCAAATATTACGCGAGCAAAGTCGCGGGGTTTGCTAGTTTATAATAATATATTTAATAAAATTAATATTATTATACATATTTTTTAAATTCAGTATTAAATGATCCCATGTAATTCAAATGCAACGCATCAGATTGCTACGTCAACTAGTATTAATCTAAAAGTCACTTTTAAAATAATAGTATTTTTATTGCTTTCTAAAGCATCATTCTTTTGATCAATATTAACTATTTTTGATGAAAATGATTGTTGCAAATCATGGTAAGGTACTACTCCTATTTTTATACAGTTTGTCAATAAAAAAGGCTTTCATTTATAAATTTGAGTGATGTCAACTGTAAGCGTTGCAAAGTGTTGGTTCAAGGTCAAAAATAAAGAGTAACCCAAACAGTTTTATGTGAGAGCATGCGCGAGTCTTACTTGTTTCTATTGCCACATACGCAAAATGGCGATTCAAAAACGTAAAGTCTTATTGCTGGGCTAGAGATTTAAAAGCCATTACAGCCAAGCGATTTTTTTTTTTTTATTGAGGCTTTATAAAATATCATGTCTATGTTCCGCCGGTACCTAATGACTTTCCAGATTTGAGACAGAGAATTGAAGAGGCTATTGGTTGCTGGACTTGTTAACCGAAGTGTGGGAAGAATTGGACTTTAGGTTGGATGCCGGAAACGCATGACTGGTTGCTTTGTCATTATTGAAATGTTGCAGAAGAAATATCATTCTCCCCAGTTTGTATCCTCTTTTATGCACAGAACATTGCTCCAAACCATGCGTTTAGGGAAAGATCTGTGCTTACAAAGTGAAGTTGCAGTTACAATGGCCATTTAAACATATTTTAGACCGGGAGTCATGAGCCGGCGAAACAGACAATCACCTTATCGAGTTCCCGGCTGAAATTCAGGAGTTAGTTAAAACTCGATCAGTGTATTAAACGCAATTGGTCTGCTAAGTCATATCTTGGAGGAAAACATCTAAAAACCCGATTGTAGTGGTTGCCTTATAGGTACACTTCATGCTTTCATACACTGTTAAAAATATCTTGAAAAATACCTCTGTTTATAAAGGCTATCTATTTTCTGACCAATGAGAACGCTACATAAAACCCTATGGATCGTTCTCATTGGTCAGAAAATAGATGGCCTTTAAAAACAGAGGTAATTTTTCACGATAGTTTTAACAGTGTACCTTTGAGTGCAGGAAAACACAATAGTAAATTTACGAGTCAACCACTAATATCGGGTTTTCATGTGTTTTCCACCAAGATATGGCAGACCGATTGCGTTTTGATATGCAAATCGAGTTTCAACTAATTCTGGAGTTTTAGACTCGAACTCGATGAGGTGACTGTCTGTGCCGTAGCCTCCCAGTCTATTTACTTTTTTCCATTATAGCAACGAGTTGCAACCCGCCGAAATTCGACGAACTAAAATGTTAGAAAGGAACTTCAGATCGAATTTATAATAAACCTACAAAAATAATTACAATTAAAAAATCATCTAACATTGGTTGTCTCACTCTTTCTTAAAACAAATAATATTTGTTACCTAAAATTGCCAAAATATTATGTTCACAAACTTCAACTGCTTAAATTATTGAAAAATTAAACTCTATTCTAATACGTAATCAAAATGAGTAATTATCATGAATTTATCGATTGAGGCTCTTATGTTTGTTTTTACGGGATGAAAAATCAGTAAAAAGTATTTCGCTTTGTCACATCATAAAATTTTCCCCCATAAAATCTAAACTGTACGTTATTTTCACATTCTCATAATTTACATACGCACCACACAAATTCACAATTTGAAAGTATTTTAACGCGCAATAAATTATTAATGAATGTATTTCCAAACTTAAAGTCACGTTTGTCCGATGCAACTTTTCATGTGAACTTTAAGTTCTAGTCTCAATACCTGCGAAAAAAAAATATTCAGAAATTTGCCTTTAATTGTCATATTGACCATTTAGTATCTGTCAAATATTTAGTTTTATCAAAATAAATGATCGTATTGTTTTAAATATGACATAATTTTTACTCACGGAATCATTTTGCCTAGCGTCTCAAACTCAGTATCAGCGTAATGTAAAAATATTAAAATGTAACTGATTTATGAACAAAAATGCGTGTTCTTTTTTAATGTCTGACATCATTTTCTGTTCAAAAATTATAAAAAAGTTACTTTTATTTGTAATGTGAAAATGGCATCAATAAGGATATAATCAATAAAAATAATAAACCATGACTATTTTCCCTTTACTTTCAATATAAATGGAGTACTTCAGTTGCCACGATTACAAAATTTGTATTAAAAACTACAAAAAAATTAATATCTCAAAAACAAATTGAGATACAGCTTTCAAGTAAATTACATTTAAAAGAGCATTTTTTTCCTTATACGACGATGTTAAAATTTAAAATATGCGATGTTTAGAAGTTTAATATATAATTGTAAAACCTAAATTTTATTTCAAATTTCAAATTGTTGCCATTCGCAAAATGACGTATGCGTTACGCACAGATATGTTTGTCCTTTATAATATAGATAGAAATTAAATCTGAAGATTGTTTATTTCTCACGTGTTATTATCTTTTTTATTTTTGCTTTTTTTTTTTAAATTTTCTGTTGTACAGCGCCATCTGTTGGTGTTCCTGGAACTAATTTGTTTGCGTAGTACGATTCCCTATGTCTTGGATATGATGTACACAAAATTTGAAGCCTTTACACGGAGTAGTTCGATATATATTGAGGAAAGTGTAGGAGTGTTTTAATTGTGGCCACGGGATATATGTAATCAATAATTTCATATAATCAAGTCTAATTTAATATAATATCTTAATCAAGAAATATCTGTCTTTTTTGCAGCTAGGGGAGAACGGGACTAGTTGGCTACAGGGATAAGTAGACGCAGTCCTCATAAATCGCCTCTTTGTGGATAGATTGCGTAACCAGTCACAGAGTACATTTCTTCTTGCTTTTTACAATCCTTGTTGTAGTTTTGTAGCGTTACCTACGCGCAGTGGACATTTATTACGATTTTTCTATTTTTTTTTCACTCATAAGTAATTTTTTGTTGCTTCATTCTTTTTCTAATTTCTAATATTTATCTTAATAATTGCGATTTAACTTGTGCTGTTTTTCTTAGTGTATGATTAACCGTACCTACCCCATATGTGATTTACTTGGGTTATTTATGCTTAAATGGTTACGTGTCCCTTTTGTGAAGAAATTTATTTTGGGGCTAGTAGGCACATTGAACACGGGGCAAGTTGGCTCGGTGTCTGGCGTATGCTGGTAGCTTGAAAAACAGCAAATACCGAGAAAAGTGGTTGCAATGGAAAATTTTGGGCACAGGAGGCTTGCCCAAATGGAGACAATCGTTTTTGTATTTGTGACAACTGTAATTCTGATGATGATATCGAGTAGGATAGAAGTTACTCAATGTTAATGGCTTATTCATTATTTTTATGATGTATAATTTAGAATTTACATTTTACGACTATAACGCCTTTGTTTAAACTTACTGGTTATAATGAAATTGATTTATCTTAACTGCGTGTCTTATTTGAGTTTCATTTCATAGGTATAAGCAACTTGCCCGTGACAGGTAGGTTGGCGCACAATTTTCCTGTTACTTTAGGCTTCCGCTAAACATAAACTACAAAAGCTACAAACTCAAAACTCCGGGTATTTATAGCCTAATGCATGTTCTTTAAACTTTTGTCAACGTACGGACAAAGCTTACGGTAATCTGTACAACTATCTCTCAGGCAAGAAGACTTCACGGTCAGACATGGTTTTCATGACTCTAGAGAATTCTTCGGTATTTGCGAGTTACGATGAAGTGGCTTCCCAACTTATGAACGAGCACTTTGGCATCACGAATACTCCAGCACAAATTCATAATTTTGTTAGTGATAAGGATTTTCTGGATCACCCTGATTATAAGCCTTTTACCCGACGTGAATTACGCTTTGCTCTACAGTGCTAGAACAACAATAAAGCTCCGGGAGCTGATGACGTTGATGCTCTGGTAGTAAAAAATATGTGCACAAAATATAGATCTCTTATGTTAATGTTATTTAATACTTGTCTGAGGTTTGGCCATTTCCCGGCGAATTGGAAGAAAGGCGTTATTATTTTTTTCAGGAAGAGAAACCATCCACCGAATCTTCCGAAGTCATATAGGCCTATTACTCTTCTGCCCATTTTGGGTAAAGTTTTCGAGCGTCTTTTGAAGATGCGAGTTCTAACTATGTTAGAATCTCTGAATTTTCTTGATAACAATCAACATGGCTTTCGTGAGACTAGGTCAACGCTCATAGCTTTAAGTTCTCTCAAGACTTTGGTTGCAGAAAAGCTTACGAAATTCAAGTACTGTTCTGTTCATTTGATATTGCGGGGGGCTTCGATGTCCTGGACTGGTTGGTTGCTTCTCGGATTATTGATGACCTACCCATTTACAGCTATCTAAAGTATACTTTTAAGAGTTACATTTCTAATCGACAAATCGGTTTTCGTTTTCTGAGAGGCATCCGATGGTTCAGGATATTTGTGGGCTGCCCGCAAGGATCATGTCTCGGCCCTTTGATTTGGACGATAGTGGCTGACGAGATTTTGAAGAACGCACGTAAGGTGCATATGGATTTGATTTCATATGCAGATGACTCTGTTGTTGTTGATGGTGCAGATACAAGACAGTCGCTTGAAGACAAAATGAATAATCATGTGGAAAATTTTAATAATATTTGTAATAATTTGAATCTCACCATTAATCCATCAAAAACTGTTGCTATGATGTTTGGCACAAAAACGTTGAAGAAAAGAAGACCAATATTTAAAATTTTACATAACAGCATTCCTGTAAAAGATACAATGTTATACTTAGGTTTTACTTTGGATAACCTGTTTAACTGGCTCCCTCATTTGGAAGCTGTCAGATCTAAAGTAACAGATTTTTCCTGTAACATCAAGAAGTCGAGGATTCGTGACCGGGGTACTCCTCTTCAATATCTTAAATTGTGGTATCAAACAGTTCTTCTGAAACAAATAAGTTATGGCCATGAGATCTGGCTGGGGGACTTGAAGTATCACGGTATTAAGCGTTTATCCTCTTGTCAGCGAGTGGCTTTGTTCTCATTTATTCATGGCTATCGTGCAACTTCTACAGATGCGCTTTGTGTATTAGCTGGTGTTCCTCCAATTTTTCTTCAGCTTTCGATCTCAGCCTTAAAATACAATGTGCTGAGTGGCAGAGCGTCTATTGATTTGAGTGGTTGTCGCATGGATTCGGATAAACTAGTAAGAAGGATACCAACTTTTGATTATCCGTATTTTTATTTTCCTCATAATGTTAATTTTATTCGTCCAATGATGAAATATAATGCATTTGCTGGTCACCCAGTTCTGTTTACTGACGGATCGAAGATGGATCAAGGGGTTGCAGCAGTTTATGTTGTGTTCAGGGGCCATGACTCTATATTTGAAAAAAGGATAAAACTTAAAAATTATAATTCGATCTATCAGGCAGAGCTGGTTGCAATTGCTGATGCAATAGATTGGTGCAAGTCATCACAGTTTTCAGTTTTCTATTTGTTTACGGATAGTTTTTCATCGTATTGCTCTCTCCAGTGTCTTTTTCCTAACGATGATCTTTTAATGAGAATTTACGATAATCTGAGATTAATGAGTGATAAAATTATTAACATAGGATGGGTTAAGGCCCATATTGGCATTTATGGAAATGAAAGAGCGGATTTCCTTGCTAAATCAGTGATTCTTAACGATGAGTACGATATTGAAGAAAACATTCCTATGCCGATCTGCATGTTAAAAGCCGGTCTGTCTAAAAAACTTATTTGTGATTGGCAAACCGATTGGAATAATGGTAAAAAAGGTCGTTTTACATATGACTTATTAAGTAACGTTAATTTGGATTATGTATGTTATTCTCAGACCCAGATAGCACGAACAATTGCAGCAAGATTAATTTTTTCTTGATATTTTCTTGTCACGACAAATTTGAAGTAATAATATTGTCGCAAGGACACTACTAGGTAGACGGAATGTAATCAATCGCTCCCTTGCAACGCAACTTTGATCTAAACGTGATACAACATCGTCATAAAATAACGACGGAAGCGAAAAATTGCTTTTGTTTTTGTTGGAAGGAGAACAGATATAAACAGCGCATGCGCGGAAATTTGCATCCAAAGACAAAATTACGACACTTCCTTCCCATGATTAGCGAATCGTTGTCCGGGATCTAGATAAGTTTTTCACTGTTAACCAAACGAGATTGACCAGTCAGAAGCCTGCATTTTTTCGAACTTTTTTGCTTTTGTAAAAATGCAGGCTTCTGATTGGTCAATCTCGTTTCGCTAACAGTGGAAAATCTACTTAGATTGACCAGTTTAGTGTTGAAGACCCAGATATAAAGGTATTATTTTAATTATTGAAATGTGATTATTTTTTGTAAAGGTTGGTGCAGTTTCTTATGAAAATTCTGATAAATTAAAAAGTTATGCTTATTTACTGAGGTTTTGGTCCATGTTAAACCAATGTTGAAAATTTAAATTTTTAAATGATTTTTTCTCAGAGTTTCTCAGATATCGTTTTAATAAATATGCCTTTTTAGGTGCGTTCGTAATTATATAAATACGTAGCACCTATAGTCGTCGTTCAGTCCGTCTGTCTGTCCGTCCGTCCGTCCGCATATAATAGAGCAAAAACTACCCAACCGAATGGTCTGAAATTTTAAATATATGATTATTGTAAAATTTTGTCGAGCCATTTCAAATTTTATGAAAATCGGATGTATAGTTAAATTACAGGGACAGTCAAAAGTTTTGCTTTACATTACGGCCAATGGGAAAAATTATTGCACGTGCATTTTAATGATGTTAAAGCTTTCCGAATGGTCTCAAATTTTAAACATATAATTATTGCGACATTTTGTCGAGCCATTTCAAATGTTATGAAAATCGGATGTATAGTTTAATTACAGGGGCAGTCAAAAGTTTTTCTTTACATTAAAGCCAATGGGAAAAATTATTGCAAGTGCATTTTAATGATGTTACAGCTTTCCGAATGGGCTGAAATTTTAAATATATAATTGCTGCAAAATTTTTCGAGCCATTTCAAATTTCACGAAAATCGGATGTATAGCTTAATTACAGGGACAGTCAAAAGTTTTCCGTTACATTAAGGGGAATGGGAAAAAAATATTGCAAGTGCATTTTAATGATGTTACAGACTATGCACTTATGAATTGCAAATAAATACACATTCAGTACAATATGGGGTGCAAAAAATAATTATAAAACTAGTTATAGTACGAACGCACCTCATTTGCCACGTTTGACGAGCAATTTCCAACTTGTTTTTTTCTTCATCTTTCACGCTGTTCGAGCAGTGTTGAATTCAGACATTGTAATCTGGGAGCAATTTCAGTGGCGAGGGGGGGGGGGCATTTTTGAGATCTGGTGAGGAAATTACACTTTTGTTCATAAAAAAGCATAAAATCTCAAACCTTCGGGAGGGTAACTCAAGGTTCTGGGGGTAATGTACCCCCGCTGGCCAACCCTGAATTCAACACTGCGTTTTAGTGTAAGATTTTTAAATTTAAATTATGTTTTCATTGCCATTAAACCATTTTTTCTACATAAATATAAAGTATTTTAAACAGTTTCTTAGTTGGCTGTTCTCCAAGATTCTTAACAATTCTATTGTACCCTGTTTTCTAATTTTTATTATTTTTTTTTTAAATTATTAACAGTATTTTCTACCGGTGTCAGTTTTATTTAATTCTTTTAAAATTTCTCTTTTTTTTTGACATAACTGCTGGTTAATCGGATGTGTATAAGTCTTTATTTCGAAATTTTTCTTACATTTTAAATATGAATATTTTGAAATTGTTCATTTTTCGCGTCAGAAAACCAGGGCTTGAATTGTACCGGAGCAAATCGGAACAATATTCCGGTTCGTTAAATTATGCCAAATATTGCTCTGGTTTGTAAATAATTATGGTAAATTATCGTTCAGATTTTTTGAATTACTAAAATATATTATTGTTACAGTTTTATACATGCATCTTTTATTGTGGTGTCTGTAACTTTTTTTGATTATTTTGAATTTTGAATGCATTTTTAAAAATATTTTTTGTATTGTTAGACATAAATTTGCCGAAAATTGAAAAAGAAAAAAAAAAGTTAAACTTTTAAAAATAGTTTTCCTATTCGTAATTTTTCCTTTTCGAGCCTTGCCGAAAGCAATTTTACTAAAACTTGATTTGTGAGTTTTTTTTTTTTTTTTTTTTTTTTTTTTTTTTTTTATAATGAATTGGAGCTAAATAACTAAAATGCATTGAATAGTCACATCAATCCCCCCCCCCCCCTCCAAAAACAAAAAAAAAAGAGTTATAAAATAGTTTTGTGTGATAATTAAAACGTTGGCCACCTTAACACCAACATAGTCTAAATCTGACATTAATAATATAACAATGAGATTAAGATGTCGAAAGTTTCAATTATCACACAAAACTATTTTATACTATTAAAATGATATGTTGGTTTCTTTATTTATTTGTTTTATTATTAAAGATGATTCGTTTTGTATTATTTTTTACATGTACAAAATTGTTCAACTGCATTTTTATGCGTTATCATTTTCTATGATAACAATTTTTCATAAAAAATAAAATTCAAGTGCCGACACTAGTCACTGGGAGAAACACTCCAGCTAATGTGAATCATATGGATAGTTCTTTACAGATTTCGGGCACACATTTTAATATTTTTTTCATGGGATGCATCTGTTTGATATCTATTGTTGGGCAATTGTACTTATGCAGTGTTGAATTCAGATAATTTTCTCCGGGGGGGGGGGGGGATTTCACTTTTTGACCATTTAAAATACAAAATCTCAAATCTTTCGAGGGGGACAATTCATTAATTCGGGGGGAATGTATCCCCCCGGCCACCCCTTGTATTCACTACGGCTTTCAATTTTGAAACCGGTTCTGAAAATGAAACTGTCCTCACATAAAAGAAAACTCTAATAAAATTTAAAAAAGTACAACAGCACAACAATATAGAGTAGATGGGGGTAAAGATACGAACGGGGCAAAGATACGCACTGGCTGATTTAATATGAAGCAATATTTCTACAATCCTGACCGCTAGGTTGCTGGTGTATTGGTGTTGTTTATGACGGCCAATTATCAACACGAGGGATATCGGCCGAAAGGGGGGGTGGGTGCCCTCCGTAGGAGTCTTTTTAAGGGAACCTAACCCATATTTACACAAGGAAATCCAAGGTTCGAAGAAAACCACGGAAACTCCGAAAAATTAGGCCGATGGGCGTGATTTGGATCCAACCCAGCACCTCTCGGCTACCAGCTTTGAGGGGGCCGCTAGTTGCAGTTTGGCTTGAAGTGTAGTAGTCGTGTGTTCAAAAATTGTGAAAAAAGTAGCACTCCATGCCAAAAAAAAAAAAGAGACAAGTTTAAATTTTCGAATTTTCGTTTAGTATTTTTTAAGTTTCACATTATTGTTTAGCTGACAATACCTCGAATTTTTTTCAAAACCAAAAATTCAGTGGAGAACAAAAGTTCGTTACCTTCTAAATGCCGTGTGGTTAACCTCGATCGTATTTGTTTAAACTTGTGGGTAGTCGATTAAGCAAAATACTACAGAATGGGGTACAAGTATGCATCCGTTTTGGCGCAAAGATACCCACAAGTTTAACCCCTTAACAGTGTGGCCCGAACTGGATTCGGGCAAGAACTCTTTGCTTGCTTCGTTATTAAAAGCATTTTTATACCACTAATTTGTAACTGTAAAATTATCTTTATTGATTGTCAGATATTTTTCGATTAAGTAAGGTAAATATTTTAGTATGGAAAAAGTGGTGTCCAGCCCCATTTTTAATTCATGTTGTAAGAAAACAAATGTCACAGTTAAGGGGTTAAGAAGCGGGGCTTTGCCCCATCGTTTTAGCTAGATGAATGCTTTGCACAATCACATTGTTTGAAAGCTTTATATTTTTTCTAAGATAGCATTGTATAAAATATCATATCTACTTAACTAACATAATGTAGTTAACAACCTTTTCCTTTTTCTAGTTAAGCTTTGTAGGATTCCGCACTTAAAAAGTAAAACCGAAACCATTATAAGATCACTCTTGTGTCTGTCACAGCCATTTTACTCGTAAGCTATGGAACGTGGAAAGTTCAAATTGGGGCAAGTAATAAAGACTATTGACCCACATATTTGCAGATTATTAAACATTCACAAATATATTCAGGAAATATGTAAAGAGGCTAATTAAGTTACTTGAAAAAAAAATATCTTTTCTTTGTTTATGAGTAGAGTATCATGTGAAAGCTTTCGTAACGCTGAACTCAAAAATACATTTCTTTTAATTTTAAGTGTTATATTTTCAGAGATATCATCGAAAATGTAGTGCAAAAATATGCCCTCCCCCACCCCCATCTATATCCGAATCTACTGAAACTAAAATTATGAAGAAATTAGAGGTAGTAGATGTTAATTTAAACCTTGTAGGAAAACTATAGCGAATACCCTAGGTCACATAGTTTTAGAGAAAAGCACATTTTTCCATTACACACAAATTTCGATTTTCAGGCATTCAACAAAGGTGTTGCGGAGCGCGGGAGGTACCTGTCGTAGCAGAAGTATAAAAACATTGTTGATAGAGATTTTCGAGAAAATCCGTCAGTAATTAGCCTAGATATTAACCCTTAAAGACACGGGCGGTTTGGACATGCATAATGACAGGGGTGGCGTACTCTATGTACCATCGGCTTTTAAAGACCAGATAACAACTTTTAATGATTCATTTTTGTAATACAATAACCAGTAGCAGTATAAAAGCAATAAACGTCAAATTGTTAAAAACAGACTAATTTAATTAGAATTAATCACATAAATACTATGGGATTAGCGACTAGTTTGCATTGAGTGGATCTCCAATACGCCTCCCGTGTCTTTAAAAGTTAACTACTGGAAAAACGCGGCACGGATCAAGGCGGCGTTAAACTTTGAACAAGGGTTTTGTTTTAGCTACACTATAAAAAGAAAAGATTATATACTACGCTGAATTTTGTTTTATGAAATGCCAAATGAAATTTAAGTATGAACTACTTTTATTGTCAGTACCGAATTAAGTTCATCACAAACAGATTAGGATAAGATTAAAAAAGAGTTATACAGAATGGCAATATTTGACATTATTTAAGCTTCATATCTCTTTGAACTTTTATGGTAAACCCATTCATACTTTTCCAATATATAGGGGAAATTAGGGTAATGGTGCTCAGAAGGGCAATCCCGCTCAGCCAATACCTCTAAACAGAATAGAATTGAAAACGTGCGATCGGTACCGGCACCTAGCGAACTTCATTGTAAGTTTCCAGTAAGGATATAATGACCGTCGGATGGAAAGTATTTTTGTGTCCTTGCGTTATTGTTTGCAGTTGTTTTATTATAAAATTCTATGACATCTAACTTGAAGGTAAATGAACACTCTTATTTTCAAATATTAATTTACTCATTATGTCTACAAAATATATACATTTAGATGTACTTTAATGCTTTAATTTATTTTTGTAGTGCGTTGTTACGCCAATTATAATGCATTAAAACCCAACATGGCGATAACGGGTAATGGCGCTCGCGTGGAATTCAAGAAGTTTTGCTAGTGGGCAACTTTTTTAAAATTCAAATTTCATTGAGAAATACTACTTTTTTGAAATGGTAAATTTCCCCTGTTTTCGCCTTAATTAATATGTCATTAAACAAGGAGAATTTTACGATTTCAAAAAAGTGGTGAAAATAAAAAAACCTAAATTTTAAAAAAGTAGCCCACTATATGTGTAACACAATATGTGTGAGGTGGTCTCAAAAAGTCTGCATTGGTGTGAACAGTCCACAGAACTACATATGTGACTTTTGTCTTACTTAAATGTTGTATTCAAACTCTGAGTTCAATTACCCTACCATGTCGGGCATTACCGCTCAATCGATGGTTATTTAAATAAAACGATAAAAAAAAAAAAAAATCCTTAAACTTTTATGCAAATTAGTTGATTGTAAACTCTTCCTTGTGCTTTGGAGTTATACTTCGTTAATAAAATATTGATTTTTTTCTCTAAATTTGACTAGCTATTCATGTTTTTCCTTAAGTGACCGCCATTCCCCTACTTTCCTTTACAGCTATACCCAACCCTACATTGTATAGTTTTTTAGAAAGTCTTATTATTCTTTTAGAAACGATTTTTTTAATAATACAGTTAATAATTTATATATTTATTGTACGGAACCATCTGAGCGCGAGAAATACTCACACTTGACCGTTTTTTTTTTTTTTTTTTTTTTTTTTTTTTAATTTAAATATAGAACATAGGTATCTACCTACCTACTTTTAAAAATCAATATTATTGTTTCATGAAACGCTTTTGTTTAAGTCTTAACCTTTAACCCCTGTTAACGGTCTCACAGACCGCTACTATATTCAGTTTTCACAGTTTAACTTGTAATTTTCAGTTTAACTATTGATGTTAGTTTAATTTTGATTCATTTGGAAACTTAGGAATATCGCTAAAGACATCTAAATAAGGGAATTTTTATTGTAATAGCCCTTTATATAAAGTTTAGCGCAGAAACAGTATCTTACGAGTCAGTCAACCCTTTTTTTTTATTCACTCTAAGATCAAGCGTTCTCGGACATCGCTCACAGCATTTATGGAACATTTTTTGTCAGAGCAGTTAAGGTTTAACCGCTGTTTGTGGTCATACTGACCGCTGTTTTTTTTTCTTTTTTTTTCGCGGTTTAAGTTGTAATTTTCAGTTTAACTATAGATTAGTGGAATTTACTATAAATTCTAATTTAACTACACGTATTAATTTCTTCAGGTGTTACGCTAAAGAACTAACGCTACTAACGCTTGAGACTTCTGAATAGGTGAATTTTAATTATAGTAGTCCTCGCTCACAGTATTTATGCAATAATTTTTGTCACAACAGTTACCAGTTAACTGCTATTTGCGATCTTACAGACCGCTGTTTTCTTTTTCTTTTTTCTTTTTTTTTTTTTTTTCATGGTTTAACTTATAATTTTCAGTTTAACTTTTAACTGATGTGACAGAAATCATCACATAACTACTGTGAAGTGGTCTATGAGACCGCTCTATCGAAAGATGAATAAAAGGCGCGATTAACTCGTAGGATGGTGATTTTGTACTAAATTTTTTATACAGGGCTGTTATAATTAAAATTAACCTATTCAAAAGTCTCTGGTGATAGCACTAAAGTTCCAAATTAAACAATATTTTAATAGTGTTTGTAGTTAAACTGAAAGTTACAAGTTAAACTATAAAAATTGAAAAAAGCAGGGGTCTGTGAGACCGGTAACATCAGTTAAAGGTTAACTACAAAATACTAATTAAAATAATAAAACTTGTAAAAAATCACCATAAAATAAAAAATAATTAAAACAATAAAACTTTAAAAAATCACCATAAAATAAAAAATAATTAAAAGAATAAAACTTTGTAAAAAATCACCTATGGCGATTTTTAAAAAGTTTTTTATTCTTTTAATTATTACTTATTGCCAGTTTTTGGTGCTGTTTCGCAGTATGTGTACAGTACTAGTGACATTTACGAATGTTTTTACATAACTCATTCGTTTGAGTGGAAATGGGGCAAAAATCCGCAGTAATGAGGCATAAATACGCACTGGGTATCTTTGCCAACCACTGCGTACTTTTACCCCAACCAATGGGACAAAGATACGCAGAATAATGTTTTTTAAAAATTGCAATTTCTCACGGAAGTATAATTTAACGGAATGTCGGTTGATGGTGGCCTGTGCCTAAGGCGCATCCCACACTGAGACGACAAGCGGCATGTAGCCGCAACATGTAGCGCAAAAACCGGTCGAAACAAAGGACGAAGTTGTTTCAAACCTGTTTTAAATCAGTTTTTCCAGCGAATTCAAGCGACATGTCTTATGTGTCGCTAGTGTGTGACTTGCCTTATTTATCAATCACCAAACAGACGCCAGCTATCGCGGCAGGCGTGGCTATGGTAACCGAAAAATACCCCATTAAAAAGGAAAAGCATAGCAGTACGACTACAGAAAAAAAGTCGCCGTCCGTTCGTGATAACATCATTATTTGTGACAGAGTAGTCTTTTTCAAGCAGGATATATTACCATGTTTTTAGAGGCTGCGAAGTCTGAATGGTGGTTGCTGAGTTTAGCTCGTTATATGGTTATTATGGTTGACTAAGTTTGGAAATTTCAAACGTTATTTATTTATTATTATTATTTTAATTATGCCAAGTTAAGCCAGAGGTTAACTTTATTATTGTGCGGTTTGCCAGAAGCAATTTCCACATTGTTAAGTCTGGCTTGACTGAAAGTTTGGCAAAACGATCTATGGCTTATTGCCTGCAAAAATAGATTTATTTATTTCTACTGGAAACCTTTAATGTTTTATTAGATTTCGAGAATATCACCCTTAAACAGCTACTTCACTCCAGCGGAAACGATAGCTCGCTAACAGGACATATTATTAAAATTATCTCGTTTGCATTTCAATATTTTTAAATGACTTTTTATATACTCTCACTTTTAGAGCCAATGAAAGTGTCCACATCAATAAATAAGTAAATAAATAAAATGAAATAAATAAATAAATAAAATAAAAACTTCAACAAAATTAAAATAAAATAAAAAACGACAATTTCAGAAATTGACCTCAGCTATCGAATATAAAAGAAAAAGTATTTTAAAAATATAAAAATACAAACACTTATTTTTAAAAATATGCCCCATTGTATTAACATTAGCGTGAGGAGTTCTAATTTGTGATGGCCTTTAGAACTAATTGTAAGTAGAATTTTTTAAAACTGTAAAAATTTATTAATACATGGAAATTATTCTAAAGAGAAACATTCGCATTGCATACAATATTTCAAATGACAATCAAATTTCAAAGTAATTGCTTAAGAGGTGCAAAGGCCAACTTAGTGAAAAAGTTTCCATGCCGAGACTCGAAACCGGGCCATGAGTATAGCGCACTGACGTTCTACCGACTAAATCCCATGGAACGATACCCAGCCTGGAAATTCCAGGCTGGGTAAATGCCTCACATTTTGGTAAAATGCCTTTAAAAAAAGGTTTTTATTAAAAAACCTAGCAAAATTAATGGTAATTTTTACCTAGCAAAATTAATGGTAGTTCTGGAAATCGGCTTACTTTATGTTTTTTGGGTCGCTGAATCCGAATTTGAAACTTCCCACCAAAATTTCCCCCGACAACCCCCCCCCCCCACAAATTTTGGTAAAAAGCCCCGCAGAAAAGGTTTTTATTAAAAAAAATCAAATTTTTTATTGTTTTAGGGAAAAAGTATCTAGAAATTCAGAAAGTAGACGAAATTTGCAACAAATTAGATATATGACATTATGACTTAGGATGAAGGGGAAGGGCGGATCTGCCTCGGAACATGCGCGCGGTGCTGCGTGGACTAAACTGAGCAATTCCACTTAACCACTCACATCGTTTACATTCGCCCTCCCGTCTCCCCTCCGAACTTTCCCTATAAGGTTTACTTTAAGATTTCTGGGTGGCTGAATCCGAATTTTTAACTTCTTCCAAAATTCTCCCCCCCCCCCCAAAAAAAAATAGTTGTTTTTAAATTAAATTTTTTATTGTTTTAGGGGAAAAGTATGTAGAAATTCAGAAAGTAGACAAAATTTGCAACAAATAGGATATATGACATTATCACGTAGGGTAAACGGGGGGAAGGGGGCTGCCTCGGAACATTCCCCGCGCTCAAAAACCATTTTTTTTTTCAAAAAAATCAATTTTTTGTGGAGTTGCTGGGGGAAATTTTGATGGGAAGTTACAAATTCGGATTCAGCGACCCAAAAATTATAAAGTGAGTCGAAATCCAGAACTAGCATTAATTTTTCCAGGTAAAATCCCTATTGCCTGGACTTGCATAACTTAGTGCACGTAGCGCCGCAGTGCATGTTCAGAGGCAGCCATCCCCCTCCCCGTTCATCCTACGTCATAATGTCATGTATCCTATTTGTTGCAAATTTTGTCTACTTTCTGAATTTCTACATACTTTTCCCCTAAAACAATAAAACATTTAGTTTTAAAACAACTATTTTGGGGGGATTGTGGTGGGGAGAGGGGAATTTTGGAGGAAGTTAAAAATTCGGACTCAGCGACCCACAAAACTTAAAGTAAACCTTATAGGGAAAGTTTGGAGGGAAGACGGGAGGGCGAATGTAAACGATGTGAGTGGTTAAGTGGAATTGCGCAACTTAGTCAACGCAGCACCGCGGCGCATGTTCTGAGGCAGATCCCCCCCCCCTCCCCATTCATCCTACATCATAATGTCATGTATCTTATTTGTTGAAAATTTTGGCTACTTTCTGAATTTCTAGATACTTTTTCCCTAAAACAATAAAAAATTTGATTTTTTTAATAAAAACCTTTTTTGGGGGGGTTGCCGGGGGAAATTTCGGTGGGACGTAAAAAATTCGGATTCAGCGACCCAAAAAACATACAGTAAGCCTTTTCCCAGAACTACCATGAATTTTGCTAGGTAGAGCCCCAATGCGGTCTCTATTGCCTGGACTAAAAGTAAAAAGGATTTTATTGAATCATTTTTCACAATTTTGTTTATGGATGGAAGACCAGCTAATAGTTAGTACTGATTATGAAAAGAATTGTACCACTTGAAAAGTTCACTGCCCCCTGTGTTCTACAAAACAAGATAGTCGAACTTCCCTTTAACGAAATTTTCTGCTGAACTTTGACTTTGCACGCCATTAACATACAAATAATTCTCTATGTTACGGAAAATACATTCTATATAACGAAGTTTATTCCACTTTTGTGCGTGTAGAACGTTCAAAATGAGAGATTGCTATTGCGATGAAGGTATGAATTTATTTCAGCGTATTGTATGAAAATGAAATTTTTTATTTATTTAATCATTTCCATTCAAAGGAAAAAATGATAAAAGTCTTCGATACAATAAGAAGGAGATTCCAGTTTCACAAGAATTTTACTGATGAATTGTTCGGGTATATTAATACATGGAAATTATTCTAGAGAGAAACATTCGCCTTAAATACAATATTTCAAATGAAAATCAAATTTCAAAGAAATTGCTTAAGAGGCGCAACATATAATAGCCAACATATAATAGTGAGAAATTGTCCAGGCTGGGTATCGTTCCATGTGGTTTAGTCGGTTGAACGTCAGTGCGCTATACTGATGGCCTGGGTTCGAGTCCCGGCATGGAAACTTTTTCACTAAGTTGGCCTTTGCACCTTTTAAGCAATTACTTTGAAATTTGATTTTCATTTGGAATATTGTAAAAATTTAACTTGTAATTTCTTTAAATGCACTCTTTTGTTTCTCTATTTTAGGATTCAAAGACATGAAACAATTATAGAGAAGAATGTTGCATAATGTTAATTTGGTAAATACTATACTTTGTTATTATTGTTATTATGCTGTATATATATTTGTTGTATACTGTGTTGACTGTGAACTGTGTGAACTATTATCTGTAACTGTGTGAAAATAAACTTTGTAATTATGTTATAGCCTGTACTGTTTTATTCTAACTTTGTTCTTTTCAAATTCTTCAAACTTTTCAAATATTTTGTTGTTGTGGTTTTATATTTATTCAGATTTGAGAATAGGGCAATTTTAATTCTAAAAGGAGTTTTTTCTTTTCCGAGAAGTTTCAGTGTTTTAGCAATATATTCCACTTTGGCCATAAAGAAATTAAAATAAATTATATTTTCTTTAATAAAATTATATATGAAGTTCAGATTGGGGGTTGTGTTTATATTCATATAGTTTTGTTCAAAGTGGAATATTAGCCGGGCGCAAATCTCGCCTATAGCATCTTTTTTTAAAACTGCCTCAGCATTTTTTATTGTTCGCTTAGTAAACTAAAAACAGTGCTTCGATGTTGAAATTTAATGGTTTGGTTTATGGTATTATTTATTGTTTTACTGTTTTATAAAAATTAAGTGAAAATTAAGTATTTTAGATTAAAGTTATGTATTTTAAATAAAATAAGTGAAATGATTATATTTTTAATGAAATAGGGAAAAAAATGCGATGCGATTTTGGATATTTGGCGATTTATCACCTGCACCCGGCTAACATAAAAATACAGATTTTATTTCTCTATGAGAATCTTCCGATTTGGCGAATGCTTAAGCAAGTAAAATAAATTATAACATGCAATAATTACCATATATTTTAGGGAGAACCAAACGACTCGCCAGGGATGGCTAGTTTTGCAAGAAATTAGAATTTCTTGATTAGCAGCTATGTCTTGATATGATATGATATGATACTATCATATTACATCATGATATGATAGTTATGTATAAACTAAATTTATTTCCTAATTGCGTGAAATTTATTAGGAAAAATAGAAATTTAAGCGCTAATATAATCTGATATAATCAAATAATCAGAGTTTGATATAATCAAACTCTGATATAATAAATTATTAATCAAATTAGACATATAATACAGTTTGCTTTGAATTGGTTATGTAAATGGACTACTTGTTTTTAGATAATGTTTTCAATTACTTTCTAAGAACTAGAAGTATATGCAGTTAATTGAGAATTGGTGTGCCTAATAAATCTCCTAAGCAAATTAAAGTACATTATTGGAAGTTATTGAGGATTACCTACCAGGTATTTGAATGGTTAACACCGTGGCCTTCCATTCAACTATGTCGGATTTAATTCCTAGGTGTGGTAGATTATTTGTGGTGATTTGGAATCTACATTAAACTATAAGTCCTTGTCTACTCAGTCTATATAGCATAAAAATGTCGAGCATTTGACAAACCTCCGATTATATAGAATCCTGTACAAAACACGCACAACAATGAAAAGTACGACTATTAGCGTACAGGTAAAATATACGAGGTGCATTCAAGTTCTAAGGGCTCCGATTTTTTTTCTAAGTAACTACTCACCCGAAAACTATGAAACTGGTGTTACTTCTCGGCGTAAGCAAATCGTGCTGTTTCACCCGCACATCGGGTTAACGTTACGTTACAGTTTCTTCGCGAAAACAACTTTGAAGTGATTTCTCATGCTCCCTACTCACCTGACCTGGCTCCTAGTGACTTTTGGCTGTTTCCAATAATGAAAGACACTCTCCGTGGCCGCACATTCACCAGCCGTGCTGCTATTGCTTCAGCGATTTTCCAGTGGTCAAAACAGACTCCTAAAGAAGCCTTCGCCCTGGCCATGGAATCATGGCATCGACGTTGTGAAAAATGCGTACGTCTGCAGGTTGATTACATCTAGAAGTAACACCAGTTTCATAGTTTTCGGGTGAGTAGTTAGTTAGAAAAAAAATCGGAGGCCTTAGAACTTGAATGCACCTCATATATACCAAAAATTGAATAATATACGACAACTGATGGCCATTCGCGAAAATTTGGGAAGAACTTCGTTTTAACACTAAAAATGAAGATCCGATGAGTTATCAAAAAATAAGGTTCTTTTACCATGTTTTGGGAGCATTTCTAACTCAGGGAGCGGGAGGGGAAAGGTGAAAAATTTTTAAGTAGATCAAGAGACGGGTATCGTTTATTATGTTTTTTTAATCGAATGATGCCATTTGCAAATCAATACGATCATTTGTTACATAGTTTCGTTAAGTTTTATGAATGTAAAGTCGAAAATTATACTTTAGTGCAGGCAAAGTAAGTTTTTACAGCAGCAACTGATAGCCAATCCCAAAAATTTGTTAAGAACTTTGGCACTAGCAATAAAGATCCGATGAGTCCCTTAAAAAATGAAGATCTTTCATCAAGTTTTTTTGTGAGGAGGGGGGTGGAGGAGACTTGAACTTATTTTTAAAAGGTAAAAGGCGGTATCGTTTGTTATGAATTTTTTCATTCTGAATCAAATGACACCGCACGCAAGCCAATACGATCATAGTGGATTTTGGTAAATTTAATGACTTTGAAGTGAACTCAAAACTATCCTGATTTTATTTATTACTATTTTGAGGACATTTAATAATTTTGAGAGGACTTAATATGATATAAAGAACTTGTTTTGAACGTAAATAAGTGTGACAAAAGTATGCTCAAAAATAAAATATAATTTTCCACTTTGTATTGATAAAAACTGCAGTAACTGTCTTACAAATGATCGTTTCGACTTGCGGATAATGTTATTCAAATCGGAATTAAAAGATACATACGAAACGATATCCCACTTGCCCTATTTAAAAAAAGTTGAATTTTGCCCCTCTCGAGCTGAAATGCCCATCCCCCCCCCCAAAAAAAAAAAAAAAACACGGCAAAACAACTTTACATTTAGGGACACACCGGATCTTAATTTCTAGTGCCAAAACGAAGTTTATTTCAAGCTTTCGTGAATAGTTGTTACTGTACACATCCTATTTTACCTGCAAAAGTATAATTTTTGGCTTTGTGTTCATAAAACCTGCCGTAACTTTGTAAGAAATTATCGTATTGACTTGCTGATGATTTCACCTGATTCGGAATTAGAAAATACATAATAAATAATATCCCCTTTCACCTACTTAAAATTCTTTCTAGTTACCCCCTTCCCTGAGCTAAAAATGACCCTTTTGTCTACAGAACATGGTAAAACAACTTTATTCCTTTAGTACTCATCGGGTTTTCATTTTTAGCATCAAAACGAAGTTCATCCCAAATTTTGGTGAATGCACATCTGCTGTCTCAAAAAAATCTATTTTACCTGTAAACGCAAAATTCAGAGAATTAACAACACTTCAATGAAATTACTGCATATTTGCAGCTATGCTTGTCGTGAACTTGTCATGACAAGATTCCGAGTTTGCAGATGTTCTGACATGACAAGATTGCAAGTTTACAATGCGTTTGCAAATAGTGTGACATCTCAATATTACTAGTTTGCTATGAGTTTGCAGTAAGCTTGATGCAAGAAGACTGCAACTTGCACGACAAGTTAGCTGCAAGTTCAAAGTATGGTGACTTTGGAGTTAGCATAATCTTGTTGCAGTCTTGTTATGAACTTTCAGACTTGTCATGCTGAGCTTGCTGCAACTTTGAAAGTCTGCAAAGTAAGATTGCTGAAAATTTTCTGCAAATTAAAATTGCTATCTGGGGATATGTGTTTATTTTTACACAGAGCATGGTGCCTTTCCGGCATATCTTAAAAAAATGGGAAAAGCAGAGAGTGATAAGTGCAGTTGTGGTACTAAGGGCGATGTTCGACATTTTTTATTTGACTCATGCCAAGTGTCTGCTGAGAAATTTGATTTTATTAGGAACCGTCCTGTGGCATGGAATATCAGAAGAGTTCTCGCCTGTCGTGGGAACTATAATAAGTTACGAAATATCTATAACAAGCTAAATAAGAATTTTTCATTTATTAAATATGTGTTTTGAACATCCACTTCTTGTGGTTTTTACTGCAAGCTGGTGAAAGTACTATAAAGCTGTGCCCTTCTTGTGACATTGAAATACTTGGTCTGCTGTCTTTTTATCTTCGGTGCTAACAGTGATTGGCATGTTGTGCGGCTACATATGATGGTCTTTTAAAAACTTTTTAATAACATTATTATGTCTTTTTACGAACATTTCGGACTACTTTCTACAGACTTTGTACTTCAGAGTGTATGTGGTGTCCTTCTTAGGAACAAAGATACGAACAATTATTTTGTAGGACTTTGGCGATGGACTCGTTTATTTTAGTCTATTGCAATTTGTATATTTGCAGGTCAATTTAATTTATAATTTAGTTCAATGTGTGATTCCAGTTTTGTATAAGTTTTCAAGTCAGTGACTTGAACATCTGTGATATTTTTATTTTGGTTCTGTTGGTGTTTAACGAGAGGTGTTCTCGTTCTTTGTTTAAATTTTATTTTGGTTTACAAATTATGTAACCTTATGTATGTAGATTTTATTTCTAGTGAGAGTCTCACTACTTAACGTTAGTCTATGTTTAATTATTTGCCGTCTGATTTTTCTGGGCCTGTTTTCTTAGCGGTGGTTTTTCTTGGTGGTGCATAGGGTTTACCGCCGGAGCAATAGAACCTATGCCAAATTTGGTGCGTGCTCTGGTTGGGTGATTCTGCCTGTTCTTTAAAAGTACAGTGAAAGTTTCATAAAAATCTTAAACAAAAAATTAATAAAAATCAATAACTAAAAACTGCGCCTATTAGCCCCGCTCTCTCCTACATCTAAAATGTGGATATTCTCTTCAAAGTGTAAAAATATAAATAATCCGAAATACTTAGCCAAAATGACAAAGCGACGATAATTTCTCACTACTTTCTCTCCCGAAAATTCTTAAATATTTAATTGCTACTTTCTGATACAATTACAAAATCATTCCATCTGTGATTAAAAATTTCGCAAAATAAAAATACTGAAAATGAGCAGAAGTTTTGTTACACTGTCTACCTGCCCGACCCTCTCATTTACAAGCAACCTATTTTGTATTTTTTACTTCAAAGAATAAAAAAACCGCAAAATGATTCCAACAAGAAGAAAACTTTCGGGGATTTAAATCAAAACCCTATTACTTTACAACTAATTGCTAAGTAGAAAACTAATCTCTTTAAAAGAGAATACTTTTAAGATTTCAAAGTACCTGCATGTTCGAGATAATAACTTAATTATTTACTAAGAAAGTATTCTGGGATCGCTCTATTTTCTCTGCTCAATTTAATGAAAATTAGTTAATGAAATTAATTTATAGGATTAGTCTAAAGTTCTTAATGATAGTAAATTAAAGATATTCGATTACCTTGAAATGTTACTCAATCTGTTACATTATAACGATTTTGTAGTACAATTAAATGAAAATAGTTAGGCATATATTTTCAATCTCTTTAAAGTTGAATTTATAAATAATATTTGCTACAATTTACAAACAAAGTACATATGAAAACAAATGAATGTGTATTTTTTGGTATATAATTTTTAAAAATGTACAAAAAGATATTTGTTGTAGAATTTAATGACAAATTTTACCAATACACTCGCACTTTTGTTAACTCTTTACCTACTGAAGGTACGTATAAGTACCATTAACATGACTTGTTATAAAATTCATTTAATATAATTAATTAGTAGTAATACCTTTTAGAATGATTTATAGATCCATTAATTTTTTTTTTACTTTAAATTGTTCGAAAAGCATTATGGGTTATACAAAACAAATATATTTTTTAAATGATGATTTATTTGCCCTTTGTATCTTTTCAGCTTTCTTAGCGTTGGAGAGCGGGGGGGGGGGGGGGGATTTTTCAATTCAGAAGTATTTCTATATTTCTATTGTTAGAACGATATATTTGTAGATTTCCTAATTCTACAAAATACTAAGTAAGATATTTAAAATACAAGTTTTGAGTGGGGTTATAAATATTGCACAAAATCCCTATAAATTCGCATTTAATTAATCCACCTAAACCCTTCAATACTTCTAAAATCCTTTTAAAATTTATTAAATGATTAAATCTTCTAATGTTGTTTCAAAAATTTACGAAAAATGCTTTAGAAGATAAAATTTGCATGAATTCATAATGTGTTAAAGTTAAAAAATATCAATGATATTTCAATAGATTTCGAAGAACATATGTTTCGTACATACAGAAACAAATAAATGTGTAATATTATGCATGTAATTTTTTTAAATGTAACAAAAGATCTTTATTGCAGGAAATAGTGACAAATTTTACTCATATGTTTTCTCTCTTTAAAAGTAAAATTATTCATAATATTTGAATCATTTTATAAAAAACATATAAAATATTTACGCAAACAAATGATTGTGTATTTTTTTATATATTTTTTTTTTCCTTTAAATGAAGAAAAAAAACAACAACAAAAAAAAAACAGATTTTGTTGTGCAATCTAATGAAAAATTTTACTCATACGTATTTAATTTTCGTTAAAGTTATATTTATTAAGGATGTTTGTTTTAATGTATACAAGAAAACGGTACATACGCTTACAAATGAATGTGTGATTTTTAATATGTAATTCTTAAAAATGTAAAAAAAAAGAGTTTTGTTGTGCAATCTAATTGAAAATTTCACGCATGCATTCCTATTTACCTCTAAGTTAAATTTATTTATAATGTTTCAATCAATTTAGTGGAAAATGTACGCACACAAACAAATAAATGTGTAAATGTATGCATGAAATTTTGAAAATGCTAAATAATAATTTAATATGTAAACTGAATTCTTCAAACGCAAAATTCATAATGCTTATCAAAAACCAGTATCTTCTATATGACCATGCACAAAAAGTCTAAAGGGGGATGACAAAGCAGTTTTCTTTTCCACTGAGGTATTTTTTGCATGTAGAAATAACTATCATCCGAAATAAAGACACAAAGTTTGGTACTTTTGTATTAGCTGAGTGCAGGTGAAAAATCGTCAAAGAGTTAATATCTAGAAATATTTTTGTAAAATGTTTCAGATCGAACTCGAAAAAGAATTTTTTAGATAAGATAAACATTTTAACCCTTAAAGCCTCCTGTATAATTTCCCATGCAAATTTATTTAAGGGGAAAACACGTTTAGGAAGTCTAAAGGAAATATTTAGTAAACTTGTACCTTACCAATACTTTCCAAAAAATTCCTATTAAAATTATTGTTTTTTTTTTTTTTTTTTTTTTTTTTTTTTTGCCAAGTAAATATATATTTATCTTCAACAAACTGCAAATATAAAATAAATGATCAGGGGCAAGCTTCCGTACTATAAATATTTTAATTCGTAACTGTATTATTAAAAAAAAATCTTTTCTAAAAGAATAATAAAACAAAACCATGTTTATAGAAAACATGTGTCTTTCCGTGTGTCCGTATGTCCGTATGTCCCTATGCCACTGTACAATCAAAAAGTGTATGAAGTTATCTATAGATTCGAGCCAAATTTTATGTATCTGTTTTTTACTATGACCAGCTGGTCCTAGTTGAATTTGGGGATATTCAGCTTGAACGCAGTGATATAATAGCTACTTTATGCCATTTTCATTGTTGCATCATCGGAAAGTGTATGATGTTATGCATAGAATTGAATCAAATTTCATATACATGGTTTCGGCTACGACCAGTAGGTCCTAGTTTAATTTGTGGATATTTCACTTAAGGGGGTGTAATAACAATTTTTGTAGCATTTTCGTTATTGCATCATCGGAAAGTGTACAAAATTATGGATCGAGTTAAACAAAAATTTCTATGCAGGGTGTTTCAGCACAGCGGTTACAAAGTTTTAGAAGAAATAGAGTACACCTATACGATGTTAAATCCCATAGCAATGCTTGGTAGATAACGCTTTCCTGGTGCAATAGTGACGAAACAAAACACAATAATAGATGGAGACGAACAACAAGAGGAAACATGTTTATTATTCTTAGTAGCAAAATTGGTGGGACGTTGCTGGGAAGTACTGTGGAAATTGTTACACGCATCGTTACAGATGTTGGGGAAGTACTGTGTAACATTAGATGTTCAATACGCCGAAGATTTGTGTTCTGCACCACGGATCGGGATCGTGATTTCGAACACATTTTTGTCTTTCTTTTGGTTATTATTTCTTAGTTTCTTGCTGTATTAAAAATAATAAACTTATTTTCTCACCCTGTTCATGTCGTCATTACAGTTTTTTGTCGTCATTACTGCGTCCGAAAATCGTTTACGACCATGCATTGCTAAGAGATTTACCATCTCTTAGGCGTACTCTATCTCTCCTGAAATTTTGTAACCGCTGTGCTGAAACACCCTGTATATGTTTTCGACCATGAAAAGTCATAATCGAAAGTGTGGATATTCCCTTGACGATGAAGGTGCTGTGATGGTGATTTTTGTGTTATTTTTCTTGAGTTTTTCTCATGCAGTTTAATTGAAGAATTTATGAAAATTTTTTCGACGAAGGATTTTATTTAGATGTAATTTAATAGGCTGATATTTGTATAAAATTTTAGTTAAAATCAGTGGAGCTATGATAGAGAATTTCATTCGATATTCACTACGGGATAGCGATAGACCACGCTGCTGTGCTGTGGTATACATCAGAACGCGACTGCCATGGAGAACGGAATGCCGGGGAGTTCCTTCTGCGTGAGGCGATGATGTATGCTTCGACTAACAAACAAGATGATGCAAAAAACATGCAGAATCACCCATGTGTCTAATGATGGTTTAATTTTCGACTTAGACTAGGTTTTATTTCGAATTTTAACATACATGAGGTAGAGGAAAGTTTTGGGTTTGGCACATCGGATTAGTTTTTTTTTTTTTTTTTTTTTTTTTTTTTTTTTTTTTTATTTTGTATATATTTTAAAAAGCAATATCAACTATGCATACTTACACATTGTAAAGAAATGACAAATACGTCTTAATCTTGAAAACTATAACATAAACGAGGATAAAAGTACACAGTAGTCTCTTTCTAGTTACACACGATTCCGAAAGTTTTCTTTATCCTTAAAAACATCAGAAAAAATTGCATTTACGACATATAAAGATACATTTAAAAAGAAAAGCTTCTGTTGCTACCATGGATTTTCAAAAACGATTAAATTTCGCAAATGTCACGTTTGTATATTTCGGAATCTGGTTGGTTTCTGACGCTCCTACCTATTCGATTAGTGGATGTTTTAAAGATAAGTGGATTGTTTCCAAAATAATACGTAAATAGTAGAGCGCAGGGAATCTTTGGTAGATGTTTAATTTAAAGGAACATAAATGGCTGCAATTTTTACCATGCAAAATAATATTCTTATGTTAATCCAAATAATATTGTGAGTTAAAGTATTATTAAAATACTCACAAGTAAGGCATGAATCAAAGAGTATCTAAAATCTACATCTTAGCAATATGAATCAGATTAAAATTTTTCAATTTTTTAGTTTTTATGAACAACTGAAATCAATATATAACAAATTAACACCTTGGAATAATATACTAATTTTAATTGCTAAAAGGTGTAAATTAAAGCTACAAAAACAGCAAAAATTGGTTTATTCAACTGTTTACACGTTTCGACTCCGTCCGAGTCATTTTCCGATCAGACGGATCAAAGAATTACTATACTGGTATGACAAGCAAACAATTTAAGTGTAGAAACAAATAATATAAAAATTTTGTTTTTAAAGTCAATTCCTACTTAGGTCATCAAAGAAAAATTTAATATAATCCCTTAAGCAAATATTAGTTTTTGTTGCATTAAAATATCCCAATTTGTTGATTTTCTATAAGCAAGTAGGTTTACAATGGAAGTCTATGGGAATTTGGCGAAATATTAGATATATCGCTAAGTTGGCGTCACTTTTGGCGACTCATTTTTTCGACAAATTTGGCGATATATCGCCAAGTTGCCGACAAACTTGGCGGTATTTGGAGACAGAACAGGGTCCTTCCTATGGTAACCCCCCTTATAGATATGAAGATGCATTAAATGCTTCAATAACCAATGGCCGCCATTTTATCTCCCATGTAAAACTATAATTAATTAATTAAAATTTAATTAATGAATTAATATTTGAAAAAACTGTATTAACAGAAATTGTCATCCAGTACAAGTTTTAAAAAAATATTTCAACTTGATAGGATGAATAATAAGATATTAGAATAATTGAACAAGATATATAAATAAATAAATATATAAATGTAGGGAGAGTGTGAACTAATAGTAGGAATTGAAAAATTAACCGAATTTTTAGCAGCCCTGTATAGGATATATAGATTTATTTATTAACTACATGCATGCCAAAATTTAGTTCACTTAAGAGATACAGTGGATCTCATAAGTATATGGACAAGCGATTTTTTGAAATAGCAGCTCAAAATATGAAGCCATAATCACGAAAAAAATAGTAAGCATGTAGAATCATAATATATGTTTGTTACAACAACGAACTACAGTATAGGTTTTACAGGATGTTTGTAAAAAAACATAAAATTCGAAATAAGCTGTCCCAAAAATATATGGACAATGAAGAGAATACCTTTTATTTCCAGCGTATCAAAAAAATTGCATTTTGTGCGTTCTGTACATGTGAAGTACCCGCTGCGAAATATAAACTCCCTGTTCATTCTTCAATTATCGAATAGTGGAAAAATACCTAACAAAGTCAAATTCTCTGCTGTTGATATAGCTAAAATTTAGCGTTTAAATACTCAGTGTTAAAATTGCTGATATTGATAAACAAATAAAGAGTAACAGATCCAAAATATGTGAAATTTTATCAAAAAGTGACAATGTGATTGCAAAACAGCGTTCAAGTCAACCAAGAAAAAGCAATTCTACGGCAATACAGAGAGATTTTTTGAGCAGTTCGAACCCAAAAGAAGTTTGTTCTTGAAATTTCGAAGACTTAAGCGTTTCCTCTTAGGAGATCTACTGTTCTCCGTTGCATACAGGCACGCAAAATTCATAAATATAGCAGAATGTGCGCGGAATCTCTGCTGAAAGTGCGCCATAGAAATGGACGCGTTCTTTAACTAAAAAACACACGCCTTGGGAAGATGAATTGTTAAGTGTTCCTTTATTGACGAAAACAAAAGCAATTTGGATGGCCCAGGTGGCTGGATATACCATCGGCATGATCTGCGACGAGAATCTCGGGAGTTCTTTAGTCGACAACAAGGAAGGGATTCTCTCATGATGTGAGGCGTTATTTGTTTCAATGGAACAACGGATATTGCTTCTCTTAATGGTCAACAGTTCTCTGAGAATTTTAAAAATGTCCTTAAAATCAATCTAAACATTTTTGTAAGAAATAACTGAAAATTCCAAGAGGACAATGCGTCAATTCACATCTGTTATTCAACAACAGCTTGGTTTACGCAGAATCAAGTGACTGTTATATACTGGCCAGCTATCAGCCCAGATCTAAACCGATTGAAAACTTTTGGGGAGTACTTGGACGAGAAGTATATCCTCATGGTCCTCAATTTTCTATTATTCAGGAATTAAAGAAAAACGTACAGCAGAATTGGTTCTCCTTACAGCCACACATTCTCCAAACACTAGTTTGAAGCTTACGTGATACGGTTTTTAAGATAATTCAAAGGAACGGATCCAAAATTTGAATTTAAATGCAAAAAACTCAAAAAGTCCATATGTTTTTAAGACAGCCCATTTTTTTACCAAAATTCTGTAAAACCTATTGTGTATTTCTGTGTGTCATAAACTTGTATTATAATTCCATATGCTTATTATTTGTTTCGTGATTATGGCTTCATTTTTTTGAACTGTTACTTCAAAAAATCGTCTGTCCATATACATTTGAGACGCACTGTAGATATACTTCAGTTGAAATTTTCATAGAATTTATATATGACGAGTAACATACAAAAGATTAATTAAATTTAAAAGTTCATACCGAATTTTAAACCGCGCATTCCAGCAATTATCACTCAAAGACAGTACTGTACTGTAACCGGTTTCTTTTGTGTGTCCCTGTAAATGAATAACAAATTCCATGAATGCCCTGTTCTAACGTGATCGTAGTGAAATTCAGGGATTTATATCAGTTTTAATACATGTGAAATAGCGTAATGTCATTAAAATACTCTGCAAACGATTTTTTTTCTCCATGTATCATAATGTAATGGAATACTTGAGTGCCCCTGTAATTGAACTATTAATCCGGCATACTTCATATGCAATACCAAACATACTTTAGAGACCCTAAATAACCTTTATCAATTTCATGAAAATCCGAGTATATTTACAGGAGTTACAGCGTGGGCAGACGACCAGACAAACCGAATGCATAAACAGTTTTCAATTTTGTCGGAAAGAGTTAAACTCAGCCCTAACAAGAATATATCAAGAAGAAACCGCCAAAATAAATTTCAATGAAAGTAATTTTTCACTCCAGTCTATAGTATCCATTCAATATAAGAGAAACCATAGAGGTTGTAACACAAAAATTCAATATATAGCAGCATCACTTCACTTACCAAATTATAATTAGAGTAATTCAATGGTTACGAAAAGAAAAATAAACAAGTAAAATAGAAAAATAACGTGCATAATACGAGAGTGTACGTAAAAAGATGAAGGCTAGCGTTTCATAGACAGTGCAATTTCATTTATTTGATTTGAAAATGACTCGAGTTGAGTCGAAACATAGAAACAGTCGAATAATCATAGTTTTACTGTTTTTAAAGTTTTAATTTAAATCTTTTAGCACATAAAATTAGTATAATAGAAATAAATTTGCATAAAAAGGACATTTTTTTAAAAAAAATCAAAATTATCTCTCATTTCTTTCTTTGATGTTCAACCCATTTCCATTACTTTATACACATTACTGAGTCTTAAAAAAAACTTATACACATTACAAGTCTTAAATATATATATATATATATATATATAAAGAAAATATATAGGAAATTTCAAACAAAGTCACTTAATATAAGAAAATGTATTAAAGAATTATCATTCAAATAATGTTAATATATGCGTATTATTTATATAAAGTCATTTTCATTTTCATTTCTTGTAATGTTCATAATGACTTTAATGTCGAAAATTGCATCTTTCATTTTGAAACTGACTGAACATTTACAATGCAGACGTTGAGCTTCTTGTACTGCAAATTGGTCCTTTTTTTAAACGCTGTAACTTTAATGATGGCCATAATTTTACTTTCTTTCCTCGTAACTATATACTCATTTTTTTTCAAACGACTAATTTTGAAAATAGCTTGAGTTCAATGCGTTTATTTTTGAAAGAAAATGAGTATTTTATATTCTGAAAAGATATTGCTAAATATCTTCTTTGAAATATCCCAAATTCACCTGATTTTCAATTAAGGGGTCTTGTACCTTTTAAACGCGTTGAAAATTAACGAAAAACTTTAAAGTTTGAATTAGTCTATCTTCAAAGCCTTTTTATGTATAAACATGAAATTTTGGATATTGATTAAACAGATTGTGTTTTGTAATATGCTGCCATTAGAAATTTATTAACCCTTTACAGAATTTGTGCATTGTTGAAGTCAAAATAGATCTTTTTTTACGCCATAAGTCATTGCGTGCATATCTTGAGAAAGTATGTATGGATTGGCATGAAATTTGGTAAAGATACTAAACATATATGTGTGTTTAAAATGATCTACTCTTAGGCTAAAATTATTTTATTAACTATATAAAAAAAAATATTTTCGTAAAAAAAATAAAAATTTTGTATTTTTAATGAATAAAAATAGTCATAACTAAAAATATTACCATTGTAAATACTTAAAAGTAGATCATTTTAAACACACAAATTTGTTTAGTATATTTACCAAATTTCATGACAATCTATACATACTTTTTCAAGATATCATGCGCGCAATGACTCATGGGGTAAAAAAAAAGAGCTATTTTGATTTCAACAATACACAAATTCTGTAAAGGGTTAATAAATTTCTGTTGGTAGTATATTACAAAACATAATCTGTTTAATCAATATCCAAAATTTTATGTTTATACATAAAAAGGTTTTGAAGACAGACTAATTCAAACATTGAAGTTTTTCGTTAAATTCCGTCGCGTTTAAAAGGTACAAGACCCCTTAACTAATGACTAATAGTAAATTATAAAAGGAATTTTTTTTTTCAAATTAGCCAAATAATCTTTATGAAAAAAATGTATATTTAAAAATATTTTTCATTCCGCTATTACATATAACGAAAATTGAAAATATATATATATATATGTTTTTAATTCAAATTGGATCTTTTTGTAAATTATAATGTTGATGATCTCTATTAATTTACGTACATTTCTCCAACTATATCAACGTATTTTGAAATAAATAATTTTAACTGCTAAATGTATTTGATTTCGAAAGACAATAAGTATTTTAAGCACTAAGAAATATACAAAATGATAAAGCTTTAATAAAAATGTTTGAAACCAAATAAATTCCAATTAAATAATAATTTATAGCGAATTATAACAGATTTTTTTTAAAAAATAAGCCTAATAAGGTTAAAACGCCGACAAAATATTTTTATTTCAGAAAGTAAATATATATATATATATATATATATATATATATATATATACGAATAGACACTAAATATTCGAAGGAAAAGGTATAAAATTAAATAAATAAAATTAATATTTTAAGAAATATAATAGTTAATGTCGAAAAACAAATTCCAGATTATTACAGCATTTAAATTTTTGTTATCCTGAGTTCTTTATAATAAAGGTCTATAAGCGATTTAGCAATATTTTTTTCTTAGAAGACACATTCTTATTCGCTACTCAAAATTTGTCATGTCTCATCCTGGTTTTAGGTTTTGAAATGATGTTAGCAAAAAATTACCATTTCGCCCATCATTTTAATTTCATAAGTGTTCTTAAATGTTAACATCGAACTACTTCTTTGGATTTTAAACAGTATGTATTCATTAACTATAATGTTATTAATATGAGGACACATTACAATGTATTCAAACATCGATTTACGAGCCGAAACTGTATAAAACCAAATTTACACGTCTCAGCGTGAAAAACACATTTGTATTTTTATGAAGACACATTAAGTGGACTGGAAGGTCTAGTTGCGTCCTAAAAATCGATTTTTCAAATTGTAGTTTACAAATTAGAGTCGAATTTGCCGAATATATTACACATATATTTTATGTACCTTTTAACTCACTGAAACTGATTAATATCATCTTAAAAATGTAAACAACTATTTAATTCTCATTTAAAGGATAAATGTTTCTTTTTAGTTTTACCTACCCATCATACGTAGCATGGGGTAAGTCTTGTAATCGTTTCAAAAATCGAAAAAAAAATGACAGATTTACACGTTTCATACACTGGAGATATCGAAAAACATAATTTTAGAAAAAAAAATGCCGCCCGTCTGTCAGTGTGTTAGTAAACGCTCTATATCCCGACCAAATTGAGATAAAGACTTGAAATTTAGTGTGGACTTGTTCAGGAATAATAGAAAGAAGCTCGTTGAATATCAGTAACCTTGATTATACGGAACGATTTTTTTCGGACTCTCGAAATATTCGTTCGGATATGAGATGTATAAAAATTGGTATAATTTTGCCAATTGGTATAATTTTGCGAGTAGCTTGGCGATTTATATAATTTTTCGAAATTACTCGACTGAATAATCAAGTAGTACCCGCGGTTTAGCTACACAGCATTACTGTGTTTAAAAATATTTAAAAATACGTTTACATTTTATTTTGGAATTGCAATGGATTTTATAAATAGTTTACACACGTTTTATTTTCATATTTTACATTATGCGTATCCATGATAGGTAAGTATTTCGGTGGCCCCCAGCGACTAGTTTCTCAAAACTTGATTTTTCAGTGTAATGGTACACTTTGTGCAAAATCTGTTGCAAGTGCATCTCCACAATTTCCAAAGCGATAGAGTAAATGTTACTGTATTTTGTGAACCTATATATATATATATTTTTAAACCGTAGGATATTTTTGGAAGTGATGAATACGTATTACAAAAATATGTAGATTTCTGTTAAATGAAATTTATCCATTTTTAAACTTATTAATACGTAATGAAGATTAAAATAGGTTCAGTATATAAAATCAAATACGTTTTGATAATTACTAGAGATTTCATAGTAAGATTTTCATTAGGTTTTTTTTTTTTTTTCTTATTCTTCAGTCAATTCCAGTTAATTTCAGTGTCAGTATTTTATAGCAATTGCGGTAAATCAAACGTTGCTTTAACCGCCCGGAGCAGATTCCAAATGCGACCCGGCAGCATCAAGTAGAAGCGGAATATTATCACAGGTCAACAGATATTTTGGTTTCTAGGTATTTGGAGCTGATTTTGATGTCCTGAATTCAAATATGACATACATTTTTGATTTTTGAAATTTTGATTTTTGAACAAATATTTAAAATAAAATAAAACTGTGAAACATATGTTACATCATTTTAAGTTAAATCTAGGAATGGAACAAAAATAAAAATAAAATAAATAAACGCAGATTTTTTATTTTTATAACGTACAAATATTATTTTTCTTATTATAATATACAACATTCAAAACATATTTTTGTAAATTATACAAATATTTTTACTCACAATGATAGAGGAAAAAGTCATTGATGAGACCGCTTCTCATTGAACACTTCTGAAGCTTCTTTTCCGTGACAATCTTGAATGTATTTTGGAACAGTCCCTTTTTAAACTCCAACAGTAATCAGCAATCATGTGTGTATCCTATATTCCTTGGTACTCTATTGCGTTTGCAAAAAACAAAAAACAAAAAAAAAAAAAAAAAAAAAAACGGAAAAAAAGAGTTTGACTACATAGCTTCTGAACAATAAGACCGGCTAAATTTCATGCATTTCGAAACAAAAGTAAATTATAACTTCTGTCACAACGTAGCCCTTTTCGATTTGAGAATAGCCTTAAACCTTGTCAAGCCAGATATAACACAGACAAGTAAAATTGAAGGGAGTCCGTTAAAATTTTTGCGTTTTCTGAAAGTACTAGGTCTGCACACTTTTCCCTGGCCCAGTCTGACTCTGATGGGATATACATAAAACGTATAACAAATAAGTTACGAAAGTAAAATTTCATACATAATATTAAACATAAACAAAAAGTCAAAAATTACATTTCCGTAATACGTAAACATGGAAATGGATTTATGAAATATCACATTTCATTGGCTATTCCGAAGTAATAAGTGACAAAAAATTGCATAAAACAAGGTAACGTGTCATGCACAGTAGACATAAAAAGCGTTGTAATCAATACTTTTCAGTCATACTTTACACGATCGGTAAACGAAAGATGTTGTCTGAGGAAGAAAGAGCCATAATCGATGCATATCTAGAATGTGGCAAGTCTGTTCCGGAAATTAGTAAATTTATTAAAATATCACTTGGTGCGATAAAAAAGTATAGAATAGATCCTGCAAATTATGGCAAAAATGTTAACAAAAATGTTAATCCACGTTTGCGTAAGAGAGAGAAAACATGGATTCTTCAACTTGCCTCGAAAGCCGGTCACAGTTCAATGCAGATTTGTGCAGATCTATCCCTTCCTGTTACTTCTCGAAGAATTAAGCAAATTTTACATTCTTCAGGCAGCTTGAGATGGTCGAAAATGAAGTCTGGTCAAATGTTACTTCTGTGTCACAAGCTGATGCGTTTGCAGTACTGCAAGAAGTACATGGCAATCTGTGACAATTGGAAGAAAGTCATTTTCTCCGACGAATAAAGAATTAATTTCGATCACTCGGATGGTTTGAAATATTATTAGAGGGATCTCCAAAAAGAACGAAAATCTCCATTAAGCAGTTTGATGATTTGGGCAGCGATTACTTATGATGGCAAAAGTGAAATTGTATCTTTAAACGGTTTCCAGAATTCCTTTGATTACAGCTTAGTTTTAGAAAATTTGCTTCTTCCATTTGCATGGCAATATTATGGTTTATATTAGATCTTCATGCAACACAATGGAAGTATTCACATATCAAATGCAATGAAAGATTGGTTTGAGGAACGGAATATTGTTCTTTTAGATCACCCACCTATTATTCCTGATCTAAAACCCATCAAAAACGTTTGGGGACAGCTTGTTCAAATCGTTTATGAAAATGGGATGCAGTACACATCACTTGTAGAATTGAAAGCTTCAATCTGTCAAAACTGGAAATTAATTGTTGAAAAATACATTCAAAATCCTGTTTTATTAATACCATCTAGAATAAAAGAAATTCTGATGAATAAAGGAGGATTTACTAAATCTTAATTTCAATTAAATGTGATATTTCATAAATCAATTTCCATGTTTTTTATGTTACTAAAATCTAATTTTTGACCTTATGTTTTAGTTTATTAATATGTATGAAATTTTATTTTTCTACATTACTTGCTGTACATAGCATGTATAATGTATGAAATTTCATTCATTTTTAAAGAATATTGGAGAAGTTTTTGTTAAAAAGTCATGCTTTCATAAATCAATTTCCACCAGTGTAGTTTGATATAGAAGTATTTCTATTTATTAAATATATTATGAAATTTTAAAACGACTTTCTCAATAATTATTTCTCAAAACCTATATAAATATCGTTGCATTAATAGTTGCAATGTTTTATTATATAATATTTTATAATGGGATTTTGAGCAAGTATATACCAGGTGTTAAACATCTTAGAAAGCACCGAAAATATTATATAACTACCTTAAAATATTTTCAAAGTACAACAATAATTCACTTACGTTGTCATGTAAAATCTTATATAATTCATGGAATATCTATCCTTAAATTATCTAACACACAACAACAAAGCATTCAGACATCATAATTTTTGACAGCATCTATAAGTATCTATAATAATCGATATCATGTATGATACTTTAAAAATATTTCGCTTTATTTTTAAAATAGATGCTTTTACATCACATTCCATAAACACTTTGTAAAATTATTCTCGTATATTACATTTTCTGTAATTATTTTTCAAAAGATATTTTTGAATAAAAATGCAGTCATATTTTAGTATCTAGTATTCTCTGTAAAAGGTAAATTAAATTGCATAAAAGACGGAAATACATCGGAGGTATGATTAAAGCAATTGTTCTACGAAAATATTTATTTAATATCTTATGATATTTTAAATTTTACTTCAGAATAAATATAAATTCTCTTATATTATTCCGCTTCGAAAATAATTTCATTAGGTCTTCAACATTTTGCAGTTAGCCTAACGAAATATATTTAATATTATTATACGATCTCAGGATAACGTCTAATTGAATTATACTATGCTGCATCAACGTTCTAATAAATTGAAACAAAATAAATATGAAATATGAAAGAAAATTGAATGCTGAGTGAATAAAATGTATTAATAATTTTTAGAATAATTTATATAAAATATTTATAAATTTACGAAGTGTATGTATGGTTTTTTTACGTGGTGGTCATCAGTGGGTAGACAGGATGGACGTCCATATACTACTAATTGTGAAAAGTTATTTTCGTCTTGTTTATTCGCAGAAAATTCGGCAATTAGATAAGGCGAATAATATTACTTTAAAATAATAGAATCAGCAGTTAAATAAAGCGAAGAATACTACTTTAAAATAATGGCACCACTTTGCTACCGCAATATAGATGCACAAATTGTTTCCACTTACCTAATTATAGGAAACATTCAGCGGATTCCACTGCGTGTCCGGTTTATCAATCACACTTGGCAAATAGAAGATGTGTTCAGTAGGACCATATGGTCATATTGTCAAATATTAAATAACTTAAAAGAATTTGTAATAGTGCATAATATTAATTATTGTTCGCATATTGTACCTTAATACTAAATTTTTAGTGTAGATTTAAAAATAATTTTTGCATCATTTATCTTACATAATATCTCAAACACAGTATCATTGTACTGTAAATTTGTATGTAATTATTATCTACAATTACTAATACTTTCATAATAGTGCATAATATTAGTTATTGTTCGCATCTTGTACCTTAATACTTATTTTTAGTATACAGTTAAAAATAATTTTGCATCATATATCTTGAAAATAGCTTTAAGTGTTGCAAATATCACATCTGTACATGGTTTAAATTGATGTTAGTATTGTGAATCCTGAAAATAACATAAAAGTGTTGCAAATATGTAGGTAATTGTGTTAAAAAAAAAGTTTAATATCAAATTCTAAAAACTATGCATATTTATATGTTATAATAATGAATGTTTCTCTCAAATGTAATTATAGGGGTCATCTGTAAATATTTATTGCAAACACTGTCAATAATTGTCATATATCTAACATTGTTATTTCTCCTAAACTTAAAAAAAAAAAAAAAAATTCAAGGAGTTCCGTGTGTAGTAAAACTTTTCCCTGCCCTGGGCTTGGGGGTTACACCTAACCATAAGCCAAAAGCGGGTTCCCAGGGTGGGTGCTTACTTACTTACTTACTGGTGATCATAATAAACAAATTACCGATATAAGATGTCCTAACCACGGTTCATTCGATAAATCGATATGAAAAGTGAGATGTACCTTTTTTATGTTATGCCCTCCAAAATGTGGCCGGGAAAAACTAAATGAAAAAATAACAACCATTCGCTGCTGTGATTAAATAAAAAAAAAATTCTACAAATACATCACATAAAACAGCATCTTTTTGAAATACAATGTGATCTCACGGAGCATTGAAAACACGATAAATTGCATTATAATAATAAAAATATCGTCATGAAACAAAAGCATACAACAGAGGTATGTCCAACAAATACAAACACATCATTGAAAAAGAAAGAATCTTCGGACATTATATGTGGAAGATTCTGGACAAAACTGACATCAGGAATCTGTAGGACCTCATATTTTAAAGAGATTTCATATGCATTTCAATGTGTACATTTTAAAATTTAAATATACCAAAAAAAAGAAATAATTTGCAGTAATTTTAGGTGACTATGGTGGCTGCGAAAATGTTATTTGGAAAAAATGACTATCCCATAAAGGTCTTATTGTACCGCGCGAGACTTTTCGTTTCTGGCCTGTGGCCAAATTTCTAGTGTTAGGGCTATATATGCCACTCTAACTAGATTTATAACTTTTTACTGTATAGATCACATTGCAATGAAGAAAAATGGACATTGTTTTGGGAAAAAAATATTTTTTTAGCGCATCTGCTAAAATACCCATATATGAAAATTCGTTCAGTTTCTTTCTATTTTAAACTTTTTACAACTTCATATAGTAACATAGTTATATATTGTTTTCTATTTCAAAATCTATAATTAAATCAATCACTTTATATTTTGCCGATTGAAAGATACATTAACCATACACAATGGAAAGATACATTAACCTTCACAACATAAAATAAGATTTACATGTGTTGATTTTTTTTAAACCACAACATTGAAAACAAATAGTTAAAATGTCACACATATTCCTTTTCTTATTAATTTTTAAATAGATTTAATACTTATGTATAAAAAAGATAAATGATAACATTTGCAACTAATATCATAACTGCATAAATTTTAAATATTAAAAAATATAATTTAGGGATATATATTTTTTTAGTTTGTATACTTTTAAACTTATTGTAATAGGAAAATCAATCATGACGGAATAAAAAAACTTTAAATTAAAAATCATTTCAGAATTATTATAAGGTTCATCTTTTGTACTAAAAATCGTGTACCATCAAGTAAATATATATTTTTTTTAATTTTTAACAAGATACTTTGTAAAATTTCCATACATTATAGACATAAAAATGAAATTAAAAAAAAAAAATCATTCTATTTTTAGCTAAAATGAACTATTCGTTCCAAATGTGTGTAGTTTGTTATGAATATTTTTTTGATTTGTTTTATTGTTAAGATCCTCATCCGGAAGCGCCCCACCAGTGGCCGAGAGGGTCTGCTCTCGAAGCTGGTAGACGGGAGGTGCTGGGTTCGAACCCAATCGCGCCCGTCGGCCTAATCGTTCGGAGTTTTCGTGGTTTTCTTCGAACCGTGGATGTTCCATGCGTAAATACCGATTAGGTTCCCTAAGAAAGACCCCCAAGGAGGGCAGTCCCCCCTGGGCCTATATCCCTAGTGTAGATAATTGGACGTCAAAAATCAACCCAACCCAACCCTCATTCGGAAGCAATGAGCAGTGTGAAAAATACGTAACTTGCGTTTACTCGGATCTAAAATGAAAACTTTTCAAGATTTTACAAAGTATCTTGAACCAATGGGAGTTCATTAGTTCCAGTTCTTTGTAAAATTTCAGTACATTATACTTTTACAAGTGAAATAAAATAAAACATCTTTCTGTCTTTAGCTACAATGAAGTTTTCGTTCAAACTGTGTACAGTTTGTTACGAATATTTTTTTTGTTTTCTTTTTTTTTTTTGGATTCTCAGTGGGAAGCAATCAACAGTATGAAAAATGCAGTAAATTTCGTTTACTTGGATCTAGAAGTGGAAACTTTTCAACATTTCTTACCAAGATTAATTGTATTAATAACCATTTTTTTTTCTAATTTTCTACTAATGTGATACGTTTTTAAGACATTTGAACTATTTCAAAACACAATTACACATATATAATAAAAATTTCGCCCTTTTATCTTAAACTATTCCAAATTATTATCTACCTTTTTTACTTAGCTTTAATACTATCTTAAATATCTTTTATCTTTTTTCCATGCTTTAAATGCCTATTCTTTTATTATTCTAAAAACCTTATATCCGTTCGTCTAATCTTATAAAACCAATTAAATTACTTTTTACATTTTATTCTGAAACTAAATTCTTTTTATTCGAACGTATTTAATATCATTTATTCTATTTGTACTATTTCCCATAATTCCTTCCCAAGCCCGCCAACATTTGTTTACGTTATAAATCTGACGCCGAGACTAAATAGTTCTTTATAGATGGCATGCGTACTTCCTCCCTTGCCCGGAGCTAAGTCCTATCATATCCTGCCTCGCGTCACGTCCTCCCGGCTATTTTTACGGGGTTGGTTCTTTCACTTGTATTCGTATGCGCCTCCTTTTCGCAAGTATTTAACCTGTTGCATTGGCTGGGAGAGAGAGAAGATTATGATTATTGATTTGCTTAAATAACACATGACTCCTGGAGAGCTTTGTTTATTGTTTCTTCGTCATTCTGTTCTAATATTTAACATCTAGTGGTTTTCTATTTACGACGTAACAACGGCCCAATATAGGTAGTGGAGTTTGGTGCATTTTATAATCATCTAATAAATATTTGATGAATCTAAAGGATTCAGTTATTATTTCCAGGAAATTACCAATAGACGTCGGCCTGATCTTGCACTCTTAATCGTGATTTTACGACTGAAAAATTTTGATTTCTCGGTTGAGTTAGATAACGAGTGTGTGGCTGCTGTTTAATACCGATATGTTTATATCATACTAGTGAAAACATATCATATATATATATATATATATATATATACACTGTTCAAAACAATTAGGGGAGTACATGGTTGAAACGAAATTACGGAAATATTTACACCGATAAGTAACATAAAATAAAACATCCATAATTTAAAGTGCTGTGGAAAACAGATAAAGAAAACTTCACATGTAAATTAAAGTTTCTGATGTGAAAAACTAGAAAATGGAGATCAATACAGAAATCGGGATTTTGCAGAAACGTCTGTTTCACTGTCTCAGTTGTAAAATTCAATTGCTCAGCTTGTGCTTTGAGAAAAGGTGGCTTGAAAATGTCACAACAACATGATTTACCACAATCCATGACTTGGCGTGTTATCGGGACAGTTGAATTTCGGGAAACACAACGAAGTGTAGTGGACGCTGTTGGAGTCGCAAGAAATGTCCATGAAAGGCTGCGGAATCAATTTCAAAGCACATGGAATGGTAGTCATTGACAAGTGCAAGGTCGAAAATGTGCTAACACAGAAACTGATAACAGATATATCCTGTTAACAACTCATCAAGACGGAACGGTCAATGCTACTCAGCTGCAAACACAGTTGTTCTTGGCCACAGGACGAAGGGTGTCCAGTCAAACAGTCCGAAATAGGCTTCGTCAGGGTGGTCTCTATGCACGTAAGCCAATGGTCTGTATTCCGTTGACATCAAGCCACTGTGCGGCCTAAAGAAGATGGGGAACTGAACATGGAGTTTAGAGGCAACGGTTTACAGACGAGTCCCGATTCAGTCTGGATGTGACATCTGATGTGTTTTGGCATAGAGAGAAAGAGCCACTCAAAATAATCCCACATTCGTTCGTGAAAGATCACATTACAGACGAGGTGGATTGATGCTATTGGCTAGAATCAGCATAGGTGGACGTGCGGGCCTGCATGTAATTCGAAATGGAACTTTGACGGCCAGAAATAATACAGATGAGATACTGAGACCTCAAGTCGTATCTTATGTTGCAGTAATTAGTGATTTCTTTTTTTTTTCCATGGATGATAATGCCAGACTTCATACAGTTCGTCTTGTGGAAAACATGCTTGAAGCTAAAACAATACAGCGTATGGAATGACCAGCATGCTCTCCTGACATAAATCCGATCGAGCATGTTTGGGACATACGCACACGACGCATTGCTGCGAGACAGAGGCCTCCTTTTACTGTCCTGGACTTGGATATTGCAATTCTTGAGCAGAGGAACCCCAAAGTCTTATCGATAACCTCATCGCATCCATGGAAAACAGGTGTGCAGTAGTCTTAGATGTTCGAGGAGACCGCACGCCATATTAAAAATTTTGCATCATTTCTAAATAATACTTTTTTTTATCATTTACATGAATCCAAATTGTTGCCCTACACGATCTTTTCACGTCCTTTACATCTTTTCGAAGAATAAAAGCTCCCTTACAATTTTTTGAGTCTTTTTTTCTCTATTTCGCATTGATACACGTTTACTATCCCTTTTATGCCCATACATGGCTGTCTTGCACTGTTCTCTTCACTTTTTTGCTTGCTCCCCTAATTTATTTGAGCAGTGTGTATATATATATATATATATATATATATATATATATATATATATATATATATATATACATGTATATATATATATTTGACAGGAGAGGGGGAACGTCGTGCACTTAAATCTAGATTAACCCTCAGTGCTTCTCGTAAGCAAAGCCGACTGACTCCTTTTTTGGTTTAGTTGGTTTTATTAATTGTTCTGTTCGTTCATTTGATAATGTTTTCTTTTAGTTTAGTTATAGTTATTTGTTAAATTTTGGAATTTCGGGTTGTCTTAATTTATATATATATGTGCAATAAACTTTAAAAATTTATGGGTGTAGCCTCGGAATTTATATTATTTTTAAAAAAGCCATAATGTCAAATGCTCAAGCAGTGACTAGGATCTGGAAATAACATAATTAAAGTTATTTTAATTATAGCAATGATTTTAAAAGGTGAAATTAAATTGGAAAAAGTATTAAAAATACGCTTTAAATTGAGTGATGGTAAATGAGATATTTTAGCTTCATCTACTGTCTTTTCGCCTGATAATAGAATAAAAAATTATTTTTCATTGAAACTAAAAAAAAATTTTTTTACCAGTTTTGTTTGAGTATATATCATTTTTGTTGATATCGCTCCATTAAAGTTTTTTCTAAACTTTGCACTGTAAAAATTGCTTATAGCATATTTTTCTTCCCGGAGGTCTTTTTGTAATTTTGGAGGATTTTTTACCTTCCAGTAAACATGGGAATATTAACTAAACCATTTAATGAAGTAAATTAACCTTGGAGTAATGATTAAAAATCACTTTTATAAGAGAATTTAACAAATTTATTAAAAAAATGTGGTATGGGATTATTTGGACTCAGTCCAGATCAGAATCCAATTAACCCATTAAAGCCTAGCGGTCCTAGCGGTACCATATGGTACCAGAAATGTTTCAACCATTTTTTTTGTTTGAATACCATTATTTATTGAACGGAAAGTTATCTTTATTTGAATGTTTATATAATTAATAATGTTAAATAATTAATAAAGTTAAAAAAATGTTTTTAACATGATTGACAACAATAAACATTATTGTTAATTGACAACGAATTTTAGCGATAGATATTCAGTTCTTAGGTAAAACGTAAGTAAAAAAAATATTTGTTTTGTGTCCAAGCATAACACACAAGATTCTAAATAACCCAAATAACGTTCAGTTTATTTTTCATAATTGCAAGTCTAGTTAACAGAAAGTTAGAATAAAATAACCTTAAACAAATTTCACTTATCCTTATTTTTCTATAATTATATTCTTATAATTAAAAAAATAGCACTATCTTATGGGAGATTTATTTTTAATATCATGTTTGCATTTTAATATTTTTAAATGTTTTCTTTTTGCATTGAATAGCTGAGGACAATCTCTACAATTGCGGATTTGTACTTTTTTTCATATTTTTGCAGTTTTTTATAAAGAGGACAATTTTACTTTCGGAACCGATTTCGAAAATGAAAGCATCCTCATAAAAAAAAAAAAAAAAAAAAAAAAAAAAAAAAAACGTTTTCCCTGGAGATCGATCTTAACTATGCAGTGCAAAATAAATCATTTTAAAATATTGAAATGTAAATGCGATATCTTAAAATTTTCTCTCATTGGATTAACATTAGCGAATGGGTGTTTTCATGTGACTGAAGTAGCCCCTTAATATTAATTCAGAGTTTGAACTAAGCCTCCATTCATACATTGCGTCCATTTTATGGCTTCCGTATCGCTTAAAATGTAAATTAATGGTTTCTTGGAAATTTAATCTCAGCCTAAGCATAAATATCCCCATAATGTAATGCAGTTTTATCGGCAATGCAATTTGGAAATTAAACACAGTGCTCTCAGGTAGGGATTATGCAGCTTATCAAACCATGTTATTGTAACGATTATGCCTAAACTCAAACGATTAAATCAGGATCACAATGCGATTACAGTTAAAATCCCAAGTTTCAATTATGTAAATTAAATTCAGGTATGCCACAATTATGTCATTTTCCATTATAAATTAAAATGCGATATACCGACTATTTTCTCAATGCTTTTAGCATGAAATTTTTAAATCATTCAATAACAATACTCCACATTGTTACAGGGTGTTTAAAGTCGGGTTCGAAAATTTCAGAATTGAGTAACAAATAATGTATCACTCACCTATAAATGGTTCAAAAATGTCTTAACCCTTTTTGCTCTGTCTGTACTTTTAAATATCATTATGTAAAATTTATTGAAAAAAATATTTAAACCGTCTATTAATAAATATGGATTTTTTACTACACACCAGGTGTTTCAAAAAGTTAGGTGCGAAGAAAAAACGTGATAAGAAAAGATATATGGGTCGAAGAGACAGCTGTTTGGAGATAAATATGCAGCGTGTTGCAGCGATTTCGTTGGACACCACCAACAATAAAAAAATAGTTCAAAATCTCGACAATAGAGGCCACTACTGTAGATAATCCCATGGAATAATTCCATATTACTCACACAACGCAAGATTTCTATTAAAAACATTAGCGAATATTGAATGTACACTTTTTTGTATCCAAATCTTGCGTTGTGTGAGCAATATGGAACTATACCAGGGAATTACCTTCAGTAGCGCCCTCTATTACCGAGATTTTAAACTATTTTTTTGTTAGAGTCATACAAAATCCCGTGCTACACTGAATATATATCTACAAACTGTATGTCTCTCCTACCCATTGGTCTTTTTTTTATCATGTTCTACTTCCGCACCGAAATTTTGAAACACCCCGTATATAAAATTCAAATGGAAATTTCGCTCCAGCTGCATATAACTGAAGTTCTGCTGATGAAGTTTGATGGTACTTGCACTGTTTAAGAGATAACTTTTCAGGGAATGTTTTATTATAATGCATACCTTCCGACGTTGCTTATTTACAAAATTACTGTTGAAAGTTGTATAATCAGGTAAACACGATTATGAATGCTTGCCTTTATAAAATGTTCTACTTAACGGACTTGCATTCTTAGTTAGATAATAGCTCAAGGTATGGTTTAGTAATAGAATTGTGGGAAAAGTTCTATAAACAGGTGAAATCAATTATGAAAGATTGGTTTTCAAAAAAAAAATCTACTGTTGGTATTTGATGAGGCTGGCATGCTTATTAAATAATATTTCGGGTATTATTTTAGTATATTCTATGTTATTGCATGATTAATTACCAAATCCTAATTAAAAGGATCAACTAAAAGAGTTGAAATTTAACAGCCCAAATTTTCTCCGACACATTTGAAAATACACTGCTCAAAACAATTAAAGGGTATTTGAAGTTTTATATAAAATAAAGATATAAACGAAATTTTTTTTTTGCCGAAAATAGAAGAAGAGAATCACAAATGCAAATTTTTCTGGTTTTCAAACTGTGGAGTATGCAAATTTTGAGTTCGACGTCAAAAACGTCGCTTCAGCGGCAGCGAATGAAATTTGACTTTCAACTGGATAAAAGAGAATGAAGACAAGGATGATCGGCATTCAGTGATTGCTTTGTTTCGATGAGTACGATGTCTCAGCGAAGTCATTTGTCAGATTAAGAAGGTTTGAGAATTGTTGGTAGGTTAGAAGGGGGCCAAACTCAAGCCGAAGTAGCGCAAGCCATTGGAGTGTCACAAAGTGTCATTTCCAGGATCTGGAACCGTTTTTTGGAGAGTGGATGTGCAGGCCGAAGACCAGGGCAAGGTCGTAGACGGGCAACAACGCCCAATGAAGATCGGTATTTAGCGTTAACAGCTCGGAGACACCAAACCATGAACGCTACTCTTCTCCAACAACACCTTCGCTCGGCTACAGGCACCACGATTTCAACTCAGACTGTCCGAAACCGGCTCCATGCTGTAGGTCTGTATGCTCGCCGACCGATGGTATGTGGTAGATTAACATCAAGGCATCGTCGCGACCGCAGGGAGTGGGTAACCGAGCATTTCAACTGGAGGAGAAATGAATGGAGCAATATTCTGTTTTCTGACGAGTCCCGTTTTTCTGTGCATCCGGATAATAGGCGTATTTTCATCTGGAGGGACCGTGGCAGTAGGAATAATCCTGCGTTCGTGCACGAAAGTGTCAGATTTGGTGGTGGAGGAGTGTTGGTGTATGGTGGCATCTCCATTGACGGGCGCACTGACCTCTACATCATTCGAGATGGAGCTCTGACTGGTCGCCGATATAGGGATGAGATCCTCCGACCTATTGTAGTCCCTTACGCTGCAGCAATCGGAGATAACTTCATTTTAATGGACGATAACTGCAGGCCACATCGTGCAAACCTGGTGGAGGATTTCCTTTTCGAGGAAGGAATCGTTCGAATGGAATGGCCAGCGTGTTCTCCAGACATGAATCCAATCGAGCACGTTTGGGACGCTCTAGGAAGACGAGTTTCTGGCCGTCAACAACCCCCACAAACTCTCCAAGAACTGGAAAGAGCTCTTCTGGAAGAGTGGGGCAGAATACCCCAACTCGTCATTAATAGCCTTTATTGAGTCCATACCTCAAAGGTGTTCAACGTTGCTGGCCGCCCGTGGAAACCATACCCCCTACTGAAAATGATTTTCTTTGAAGAAAACACCTTTTCTTATTCTTTTTTTCTCATATGCACAAATTGTGTTTTTTTACTTTAGTACACAAATACGCAATAAAATGCATTTTTTTCTGCCAAACATGTGTAATTTATTCTCATATAACCTACTATGTCTGTCGACCATGTATCTATCAGCTAAACAGTTTACCAGATACAAAATCCACCTAAAACTGCAATATCCTTTAATTGTTTTGAGCAGTGTATATCAGCGCAACGGCTTTCGTATGTTTTTTAGCTGTGCGAAATTTCTATAAACAGGTGAAACCGACTATGAAAGATTAGCCTTTTTGAAAATATAACTGGAGGTACTTTATGAGGCTTGCATGTTAATAAGATAATTTTTCGGGTATTATTTTAGTATGTTGCATACTGTTATATTATTATTTACCAAATCCTACAGTAAGTGATCAACTAGAGGAGTTGTTATGTAACTCTCCAAATTTTGTCCGATACATTAGAAAATATACTAGCGCAATGGTGTTATTATGATTGTCAGCTATGCGGGAAGACATTACAAGTAAAGGTCCGTATTTCTTTAAAACACAAGATTAAATTCATTGACATGTTTCGTTTATTTCATGGTTCGACTGGAAAAACAAACCATCGTTGTGGTCGAAACCTGCTAGCATTTTTTGTGTACAAAATAGTATTTTGCGTGATCACATTTTGAAAGGACAACGAAAGAGTCGATTCCGAATAATTTTAAAGAAATACTTACAATGACGCTATGGCGCTCGTATGATTTCCTGCTCTGAGGAACGACATTGCAATTAAAATTCCACATTGCTTTAAGACACAAGTTAAAAATCGATATAATTCGTTTGTTTCAAGGTTCCTATGGAAAAATCAAGCAGCGTAGCGCTCGCACACTGCTAGTATTTTTCATACAAAACAATTTACGCGATCCCATTTTGAAAACACATGGAAATAGCCGAATCCGAAAATTTTCAATGGCTCAATGACGTTTGTGTGATTTTCAGCTAGGTGAAAACGCATTAGAAGTAAACATACAGATTGCTTTTGAACACAAGAGTAAATTGATCGAATTTTTTCGTTAGATTCAAGGTTCGTCTGGAAAAACCATCCAGCGCAGCACAGCGAACGAAACCTGCTAGTACGACACTTTGAGCGAACACATTTTGAAAGCACACAGACACAGCCGAATCCGAAAATTTTCAATGGCTCAATGACGCCTGTATCATTTTCAGCTAGGTGAAAACGCATTAGAAGTAAACGTCCAGATTGCTTTTGAACACAAGGTTAAATTGATCGAAATATTTCGTTAGTTTCAAGGTTTGTCTGGAAAAACCACCAAGCGCAGCGTAGCGAACGAAACCTGCTAGTATTTTTCATACGACACTTTGCGCGATCACATTTTGAAAGCAAACAGAAACAGACGAATCCGAAACTTTTCAATGGCTCAATGATATTTGTAGGATTTTCAGCTAGGCGAAAACGCATTAGTAGTAAACGTCCAGATTTCTTTTGAACACAAGGTTAAATTGATCGAATTTTTTCGTTAGTTTCAAGGCTCGCCTTGAAAAACCTTCCAGCGCAGCACAGCGAACGAAACCTGCTAGTATTTTTTATACAAAACACTTTGCTCGATCACATTTTGAAAGCACACCGTTATAGTGAAATCCGAATATTTTCAATGGCGCAAGTATGATTTTCAGTTATGCGAAAACATATTACAAGTAAAGTTCCAGAATGCTTTTAAACACAAGGTTAAATTGATGGATATATTTCGTTAGTTTCAAAGTTCGTCTGGTAAAACCAACCAGTGTAGTGGACGAAACCTGGTAGTATTTCTCATATAAAGTACTGTGGACACTTAGCCTTTTCACAGTTTTCCACATAAAAACCCTCATAAATGATACAGCCTATGGAGATCCCACGTATTCATAAGAGACACTAGAAAATTTGTCTAATAGTCCCAGCGTTTGCCGGAAACATATAAGTAAATAACCCCAGCACAATCGATCATACGAAGGTGACACTTTGGGACAGCGTGGATAAAAGAATGGCCACCTGGTTTTCACTTTATTACACCGAAGTATGCGAGTAAGTGCTTCTCGACATTGCATGCTTTGACAGGAGAGTTTTGTGTGCAAAATGTGGGTAGGGCCTATCCTAGCCTTAGAAGGGCAACTGTCAAAAGGATTTTCATAGGCGAACCAATGCCAGTGGATGTTGGAGACTCACACTGTTTTCCAGAAAGAAATTAAGGACATATACGAGATCTCTGGGGAGATCAGGGAGTTAGCAGAAGAGTTGGTTAGTTAAGTCTAAAACTCGAAAGAGTTTCTTTAACCTGGGAGAGAAAAACCTTCTCTCTAGACTTTTTACGGAACTTATTCTCGGAGAGGTCGATCCGAGGGAGAAACTGCATTGTTCTCTGAACGGCAGCATAAGCCGGGCAGTTGGACTTCAGCTGGCTTCGTCAATGGAGGAGTTGATCGAACGGGCGACTGCTAGTCAAGCGCTTCCAAAGAACATTATTTTCTTTGAGGAGTCATAGTGTATTATAGAGACTATTTAAATATGTAATCTGAAATCTGATTATTATTCTGTCAAGAACTTTTATTAGATTCTACTACTTCACTAAACCTTCATTTTATCAGATTACGTTCCTACGTATTTTGTTGTGTCATTGTTTCCATTTTATTTAGCCAAGAGATTTTGTTGTTTTACGAATATAAAACCTTAAATTTTCATTTTACTAAAATCTTTGTCATCACGCCTCTGAGGAGATCACGTCACGCTACCACCCTCACAACAGATTCCCCGCAACACTTTGCACGATCACATTTTGTAAGCCCACCGAAACAGTCGAATCCGAATATTTTCTATGGCTCAATGGCGTTTGTATGATTTTCAGATATGCGAAAACACATTACAAGTAATGATTGAGATTGCTTTTAAACACACGGTTTAATTGATCGATATATCTCGTTAGTTTCAAGGTTCGTCTGGAAAAACCAATCAGCGTAGCGGACGAATCCTGCTATATTTTTCATACAAAGCACTTTGCGCGATCACATTAATGAGCACACCAAAACTGTTGAATCTGAATCTTAGTTAATGCAATATTTTCTGAACAATTTACATAGGTGTAGTTATTTGTCTTAGTAAAAAATGTTAAGTAAAAAAATGTGAAAGTACAAAAACTTTACCTTTCGCAGATTGGGTCACAATGCATAAATATTCTTTTCAACAGAAAAAAAAAATCAAACATTATTTAAACTACCTTTTAAGGATTTCTAAATTGAATTGTCAACATATAATCGTAAATTTATTTATTTTTAATAATTTATTTTCTTCATAAAATATTTAAAAAATTTCACTGCTGCTGTTTGCTAGCGGTTTGGTATATTTTGGGGAGCAAGTTTTTGCGCATAATTAAATCGATTTTATTTCAACACCCATACATTTGTAGGCGTTACACAGTGTATTCGGCGATTTATCACCTATAGTGGGTTAATTTTAAAAAGCCTTAAGATTAATGTATTAAGTTCTATTTACATTCTAAAAGTATTCAAATGTTGTATTTTCATCGAAAACACTCATGTATACACAATTTGTATAATTATAGCATTTCAGGAAATAGGATAAAAATCGATTGTAATATTCCATATTTACATCAAATCCATGTTAGTTAAGTAAAAGATTGCAAAACTTAGGTGCGATTTTTATGATGAAAAGTAAATAATTATAAAATAATGTCTTTTTAAAGAGCTATTTTTACTTTTATGGTTACTCAACATTGAATTTTATTTTTTATAAAAATAGAAAAGTGTAACTTACTATACGTAAATCATCGATAAGTTATAGAGGATATATTTCTATCTATGGTTCTTAATCTTAGCACGGTCGAAACTGGAAAGTTCGTGAAAATGATCTCATAGTTGTGTACAATGCATAACATGTTTGTGTTCTAAGTATAAGAATGTTTGTTTCCTTTTAAACGTAATGTTATTTTTTTTTCAGAGAGGATTGAGTGCAGAATTTAGATTTTGAATTCCTAAGTGTTCATTCGAGTACGTAAAAATAAATTCTAAAGATAAAAACTGTGCATATATTAGACAATTTAGTTTATTATTTTAAAATTAAAATTTTATCCGTGAATGTAAGTATCTCAGACATATCCTGAGTGCTATTTTCCATATTTTATAGAAATTAAAAAGGTTCCTCTTCAGCAAGAGTTGTCCAAGTCAATAGCTGACGTCTAACATGAGCAAGTGTGATAAGCTTGAGAGAAAAATTATCTTGCTTTAAAATTGCTGCAAATTTTGCTCCAGGGTTTATCGCCATGACATCAAACTATAGCGATGTTTCAACAATATGGGTGTTGTTTAAAACATAGCAAACGTTTCAGAGCAATGATCTATCGATAAATGTTAGCATATTTACAGAATTTTTATGAAAATATTTAAATTCCCTAAATCAACTTTTGGCAAACTCAATATTATTTCTTTTAACCAGTTAAAACGAGTTTTACTGTATTCATGGCATAGATACAGCGTTATATCGTGCTTGTTTTGCTAAATAAGGTAAAACCTTTCGCCGACTAGGAAGACATCCTTTAAAGTGCTGGTGATCAATGCCTAATAGTATTGGCGAGAATTCAGATTACGAAAGTTTATATATATAAAAATTGCTTAAACCTATCAAAACAATTTTTTCTGAAGTCGAGACTTAATCGGCTTTTTTTATGTTATTCATATATAATTTATTTAATAAACATCGTCGGAATTGTTTGCGATTAATATCATTATTTTGAGTAATGATATTGTTTTACCGATATAAAAAGAATTTTCCCGTATTAGAGACTTTCCCGAATTAGTATAAGAGTCCAGTTTTGTGAAAATCGTTAGAGCTGCTTTCGTTATATGTATCAGGATTTTCAGTTGGCTGAGTTTCTTTTAATCTGTCCTAATAAATGTTTCCGAATTCGGGACCTTGCTAGTTTGTTTTCTCGTGCTCGAACTACTAGTATAGGGAACATGTTTTGTGAAAATCGTATGAGCATTTTTCAATTTATAGGAAGCAGAATTTTCCATGTTGAGTTTGTTTAGACCTGTCAAAAGAAATTTTATCGAATTTGGTCACTAGGCGGATCGTTGCTTTGTACTCGATTAAGTATAGAAGGCACGTTTCGTGAAAACCTACCCAGCCGTTAACGATATCATTTGTAATCGGGAAATTCGCTTGCTCGTTTAATGCATATGATAAGTGTTACTGTTTATTTGTTATTGAAGTTTAAAATCCTTCACTCCATTGTATTACACTTATTTTTTATTTAATATTTTCATATGTTTTGTAATCCAGTTAAAAATAGATTAAATATTTACGTTCATTGCTTTGTTTTCTAATAGGTTTAATGCTATTTATCTTTTATTGAAAAACAGCATTTTTTTTATAAACAAAATATGAACAACAAATATATTATTAATAATAAAGTAGATTTATTTAATCCGTCTGTTAATAAAAATGAATTTTTCTTTCATACACACTACGCTCAATCGCATTTAGAAAGCATGCGCTTAAGTAAATTTCCATTAGAGTTAAATCGCAACGTAACTTTTATTTATACCCATGACAATTACCAGAGTGATAGAATTTATCCTTCCTAAGAATTTATCACGTTTCGCAGCACATTTAGAGACTACCTATCTCTGAACTACAAGCTTAATGGTCCCTCTGACTAATTAAATACCTTATCAAATCTTCTCACAGAAAGGTTATACATATATTTAAATTGTTAAGGGGAGATTGTTTTGAGAATATATTTACGTTCCGAAGCTTCTAGACGGATCATGGAATGAATTTATTGCTAATGCAAAATAAATTTCTCATATATAAACACATAATCAAATTCGAACTTTGTTACGTTGAATAAGCCGCATTGCTTCATGTATTACTTTTTTATTAAATTTAAAAAATTATTAATTTTCAGATTTATAAAATTTTAAGATGTACACCTAAAATTAAATTAAAAGGAAATTTCACACACTGTTAAAAAAATCGTCTTTATACACTAAATTATTCCTAATTTTTAAACAAAATATTTCCGTACTCCTAGAGAACATGCTTCTTCCGTTTATTCTTCCCGGAAGTCAGAAAAAGATGGGGAATTTGCGTTGCACGCATGCGTATTGGCTGTAGTAATACCAAAAATCGAATCTATTTTTAAAATGAAAAACCGAAATTCAATAAATTAAAATTTCTAATACATTTAAAAACAAACGAATAAAAATAATGCTTTCGAATTTCCTAAAATAGCAATTTTCTCATTCATTTAAACTTATTCGAAATTTATTTTTTAGAGTATTAAAAATATATTTGCATATTTCAAGCAAGTTAAAAAATAGATTTTATTAAAAATATATACATTTCTTCTCGTATTTTATAAAAATATAATATTCTTTTTTTACACGTAACAATCGAATTGTGCCTTATTAAAAATATCTCTACTACTTAATAATTTTTATCCTCCATTATTCTGAAAGTGCTAAAACACTGACCACGGTTTCATGATGCCGAAATGTCCTTGCAATTAAGTTTAAATTTCAGATTCCTTCTCCAGAAATTTAACAAGCCTTATCTACTTCCTGCACTTTCTGTTGTAATTTTGAAAGCACCGATGGTGTGAAATCAAACTCAAGCCACAAGCGAAGTTAAAATCGAATTATTTCCGTCAAGGGCTCCACGCATCCTATACCAAAGTGACTTTACCCAGACTTGAGAAATTTTACAGCAATTTTAAAGATAGTAGTTTATAAATTTTACAGGATCTGTGTTGGAAGCCGATGTGCCAGCATCTTTTGTTTAAATTACAGATTTTTTTTTTTTTTTTTTTTTTTTTTTTCTTTTTTACAGTATACTTCTAAGAAAAAATAAATGAATCTTTAATATTAAATAAATGAAGGTCATGTTTTCTTTTAACTGTGGTGCTAATGACGCGGTAAAAATATCACTTCCAATTTCATCTTATGTCTTCAGAAACCGTATATCATAGCAAACGCGATAGCGTTTGGTATAATTTGTTTAAGAAATAGAAAATTCAAACGTCTTTCTAAAAATTGTGGTGAACCAGTTCACATACGACAGTATTTAAAAAAAATAGAACTCGACGAGACGAATAAAAGGATAGCATTAAAAAATTACTGGAGCTTATTGTATTTGTTTATTTAAATTTAATTTGCATGAAGACGCAAAGTTCAACAAAATGTGTCTAACAATCCACTGGGCGGATTAACTTCGTTTTTGTTTTATTTTTATCCTCTTGTTAAAAATTAATTTAGATTTTTTTTTTCATCTTCGTATGTTTGACGGCCGCTAAGAAAATCGAATTTGTCTTTCCATAATTTAAAATTATATAAATAGAGATCTATCCTTTTTTATTTTCTAATTTAATCATTTCTTTCGTGTTGCCATTGCTTAAAAAATAGTACAATATATTTTTTAAAAGGATAAAACGTGTACTTTGTTTTATAATATTATTTAATTTTTAAAAATTTGTTAATCTTAAATTCTATGTAAATTTCAATTCCAATGTAATTTTTTTCGCAATACATTTTATTAGGTCAAGGGTTATTAAGTTTTTATCAGAAAAAAAATATTTATGTCATATATTAGAACATATTTGTTCAAGGTGTGAGAAATTTTAAATTAAATCCACACATTGAAATATTTAAAGTTGCATAAACTTGAAAACCTTATTTAGGGAATTAGCGTACAAAAGCCTTTTAGAAGTGTGAGTGTATACTACTGTTTACATTTCACATTACAGTGTCGGTCAGTGACGTGCTACTATTTGACCAGTATTTTCAACGAAGTTATAACAATTCAATTTACTGAAATTATGCTGTTTTCAAATGAGCTTTGAAATGTTCTAGAAGGATAAAAATGATCTGGAATTAGTCATAATGTTTCCATAGTTTGAAGAATTTCAAATTTGCTTGCCAATAAAATCCTTAAAGAAACGGAAAACTCTTGAAACTTTACTAAGCTGAAGAAGAAACATTTATTTAAAGTTAGCTACATAGAATTTTCTCATTTTTTAAAGGGTGGTATGGTTAGGGGAAAATAATTTATACGGGCGAACATATGACTTCTAACCAACGGCATAAAATATTATTAAATCTTTAATACATGCTATTACCCTAATACATCATGCTGCTTAAAACGTGTTGATAAAAAATTAACACGCATGCATGTGAGATGGCTTTTTTCTTAAACATAATTTGGTAGTAGGCGACACAGCATGTAAAGACTAAATGTAAGAATTGCGAAAATATAGAATATATATATATATATATATATATATATATATATATATGAATCTGTTGTAAAATAATGTAAGACTTTAAAAAAATAAATCAAGTGCAATTAATGTTTAGCTATATTATTTTTTTCTGACTGAGTAATATATATATATGTGATTTATTGAGTAATATTTATGTATGAAATATATAATATAAATTGTAAAATTCTATCGATAAAATTAGATTTCATTCTTTACATATTCGAAATACATTAAATACAGACAACAGAGGGTGTTTACACGAATAGGGAACGATATTTATGTTAAATTTTAAAACAACGAGAAACAACAGGGGAAAAATCTGGCAACGAGTAATGTAATAACGTGATGACTGAAATACTGGCTGTTATGAAAAAATATCGTCTGATACTGAGTCAGGCGAAAGAAACGAATGTATTGAAGGTTATATATTTGCTGTTTCCGAAGAGAATTATTCAGATTCTGTGATTAGAAAACGTTGCGAGAAGCACGCTTTTAAAGTGCTGAAGCATAAAATAATAAATAGTTTTAACTGCAATCGTCAATATTTAAATTAAGCGAAATGAAAACACCAAAAGAACTATCTGTCTCTAACATTTCTAAAATGCGTTCCATGGTTTTAATGAAAAATCTAAAACTTTAAAGAACTATCGCACACATCTGAAGCAACTGTAAATAAAATAATTAATAGTGAATTTGAATTTAATTAAAACAAAAAAAAAGTATAGTTTATAGCCTGCTAAAAAGACATGTTGTTGAGCGAAATACAAGATGCGGACTATTATGTGAAAATCATTTAGAAGATTGTAGGTGAAAAAAAAAATTGTCACAATCCATGAAATGCGGATTTATCTAGATGAAGGTAATAAAACAAAGATCGATTTATTACCGGAAAGCAGGCCAAAAAGACTTACAAGTTTGGTTCAAATACTGCAAACAAAGTTTCTCTAAAGGATTTATGGTGATTGCTGGAATCTATTACAACGGAAAATTAAACATAAGAAAAGTTGAGAAAATGTTAAAATTAACTCTACTTATTGTCAAAACAGTGTTCTTATTCCTATTTTTAAAGAATAAATTCTAAAACTTTATCATACAGGCGTTAAAAGTGTTGAATTTCACCAGAACAAAGCGAGCAGCCATACATGCAAAATTACAGTCGCACTTCTAGAAAATTGAGACGAGAAACTGGAATCAACTGTGCACCGTTTAATCATATTCCAACCAAGTTCCCAGGCGTTTCACCAATGGATTACTTTGTGCTTGTATTATTAAAACAAGCTCTTGTGAAAAGCCGACCAACTATATTGAGTGGACTTTGGAGATGTTTGGTGGAGGAATGGAACAAATTCCACTTCCAGCTTTACGAAAAGCCTTACTATCTTGAAAATCACGCTGCAATAATCAACAACTAGAGCTACCAGATAGAACATAATTATTCTAATTTATTTATTTTACTTATGTTGACAAATTTATTCCCAATATGTGTAAAACTTAACTGTATTCAGACATATTACAAAAATATGATTAATTCGTTAAAAAATTGTAAAAATACGATTTTCTACTAATTATTACATTTATTCAATTTAATCATTTTGAATGATATAAGTAATTAAATTTATCTTTAATTCTATATATATTATCCGAAATTATTTAAATATATACAGTGCGCGGCAGGTATTTGAGAACAAAATAACGCCTGTTTTCAAACAGGAATATACACTAGAGATATAGCATATTGTATGTTGTAACATTGTGTACTGATCAACACATACACAATAGACGAAATTACTCATTGAAACCTCTGTTAGCCACAATAGCTACCTCTACATGTAGTCGAAACTGACGGCTGGCAAAAATCAGATGGTTGCTGGGATCGTTTGCCATTCCATAAACAACGGCTGCCTGAGAATCGCAACAGTGTTCTGCGGATGAACTATTGGAGCCCTTCTCAACCACGCCCCATGCGTAATAGCCCAAGGAAGCTGGTAAACAACAAGGAGGAGTGTAGTGATGGGTATACTGAGGTATACGCCGTATACCCTCTGGATTTTTTGAGAAGCTCCGTATCCCGCTGTTTCTCGAATAAAGCACTGGCGTATACTGTACCCATGAGTGTCCATGACTCTAGCGTATACCCTCTGCCTATAGAGCACACCTGCCTGTAGCGACTACAATACTGGCAGCAAGTGAAAAGTCCTATGGCTATGAAATTTTTTGGCCATACATTATTATGGTTGTATGGGCTGTATAAATTGGTGCAGAGTCTTGTTGAAAAACGTATGGCCTCCACGTGCTACATAAATAATCCAGAGCTTTAAAACATCGATATAAACGGTGTTAATTCTGGCACCTTGAAGAAAGAAAATTGTAGGCTTCAGGTTCTCTTCGCTGCTCGCGGCCCCAAGAATAATCAGTGAGACTGGAAAGCTTTTGTGCATGACGGTTATAACTTGTTAGTGGATTTTACACAGCAACCGATACTTTTGCAGTTTATTTTATGGACCTGCACAAACTTCTCATCCGAGGTAAACAACATAATTTCTAGCTCCTCTTGATGTTTCGGTTTGTTATGGAGGCTCTTGGCTCTGGTTAGGTGGTTATTCTTTGTTCCCTCGACAAGAACTGTCTCTCCTCATCATATACGACCTCTAATGAAGGTCCCCATGATCCGCATGGAGGCCTCATCAACATGAAGCTCCCTAGCGAATGCCTTCATCGACTTCCTAGAATTTTCTTCGATACAACAGAGAAGTTCCGGCATCTTGATTATGTGATATCGCTGAAAATATCGTTTCTTGTATGGAACGGTGTCCACATGAATCCTGGCACGCTTCTATTTTTCCTTACTTTAAAGACGAATAACCGGGTGAGTTTCAAGAATGCGGCAATCTTTAAATTGGTGTGTTCTCAAGTCAATGCGACAATGACAGCATGCCTCTTTATTTTATCAGTTAGTTTATTTTCTGATATGTTTACATGTAACACGAAAGGATTCGTAACTACGATGTGGTATTTCTGTGTGATATTTCGCTTATAATGAGTGTTCTCAAATACCTGCCGCACCCTGTATTATTCACTGTTTATATACCGTAATTAAAATGTTATGGATGATTTTACACGGCTTCCCAGTTATTAGAAAACTTGTTTGCTGTCATTGAAATAAGAACACAAAGAACTTCGAAATAAAGATTTTAAAAAGTTTTAGTATGCTCATTATGTGTGTGTAGATAATGTCTTAAAAATATTTCTCTAAATGTTAATTAATGAATTGAGTTAATGAATATGTTAAAGAAGGTAAACATGGTATGTATGGAGAAGTGTATATTTTAAATTAAAAAAAAAACAGTAAATAGATGTATTATAGAAACGATGATGTACAGAATTTGAAAATGTGTTTTCGTAATTCAGTGCAAAATCATTAAACTTACAAAATTTACAAATTGAATTAAATAGTATATATATATATATATATATATATATATTAGTATACCCTCAAGGTGTCTCAGGACTCTGAAAGCTTCAAAAATTTCAAAAATTTATTTTTTTTAGATGATAAACTCCTGTATTTTCTAGACATTTTTATATAATTTTTTCCTTGGAAATCCCGTTTGCACAGATGTTATGGCTTTTAAATTTATGCCCGCTCAATAGTTGAAGCGTTTCTGAAACTCATTTTTTCTACAAATGACGTTTTTGGGTATAACGTGCAGGGTATCTCAAATACTACTGAATATTTTTCAATCAAATTTTTAAAACATGTGTTTCATGTTAGTCTGCATAAAGTGAACCTAAAATTTCCTTTTTATTGTACAAAAAATATTTATTTAGGCAATTATACTGTCGAAATTCTGAAAATTTTTGTATTAGCTAAATACAACTTTGTATAAAAAATATAAAAATGCTTTATATATAAATTTATTTAAGTTCAGTGTAATTATCACAATCTGAAATATAATTAGGCATAAAAAATTTCATTCTAGTTGCAAAATTTATCTTGTAATCCTGCGCGTTTGCTGTTGTATCAATTTTCTGCTCGACAAATGTCTGACAGTTCAGAGTCCCCTGTAAATACTAATTATGCACCTGTCATTTTTTTAAATACGTGAAATGAAAGAGAATACTTATATATTTCATCCCAATAAAAATTGTGTTTTGAAATCATATACATTTAAAAATATTAACTGTTAAAAATGGTTTTTTTATTTTTTTTTTAATTTAAAAGTTCGGAGACCCCTTAACTCCTTAACGAGAGCGTTGCGTATATATTACGCATAGAGTGCTTAGTAATTAGTAGCACCAAAAAATTTAATTGAAAATTTTGACTTATTATATCAAACATTTATGTGATTAAATTATGGAAATATTTTTATATTGAAAAAACGATAATAAAAGTTTCGAAATTATTAAAGGCAGCTCGTCGCAATGAGGTGTAACAATTGATTACATGTCAAGAATAGCTTCATTCTCAAGTTAATATGAAACCAATAAAATCAACGTCTTTGTCGTTTGCATTTCAATATTTTGAAATGTTTCGCCTCGCACTGGACATCTGTGGTAGAAACCTAATGTAAAAGTATTGTACAAGTTGATTAAAAAAATGACAAATTTTATTCATATCTGTTCTTGTCGAGCTCCGTTGCACTGCTCCATCTCGTTGAGTTTACTTACTCATTGAGTGTTATTTATTTATTTCTTGTATAGCCAATGTCACATTATTTTCTCATCCTCCTAAAAATAGGACAGCACACATAGGCGAACTTTATATAAATTGTTTTGAATTATTTAATTCAAATTAAAGAAGTCTTAATATTCAATAGTTATTTAACAACATAGTTGTCTTTATCACAAGTTTAAATTAATGTTAGATATTTTTATTAAATTTTTAAAATGGCATATATAAATATAATTTTTTGCTGATTTTTGATTTTTCAACATAGAAGTTTTTTTAAGTTTTGAGTTACAAGAAAAACATACATATACATTTATCGAGGTATTATTCCATATTTTTATACCAGTAAAAAAATGTCAAAAAAATTATTTAGGAAATAAATCTCCCTTGCTTACCAGCTTTTTGACTGTCCAGAAAAAGGACGAAAGTAAAACTACTACCTAACCCCCGTAAGTTAGCATTCGAAATAGTCCTTTCCATTTTTGTTACATTCCCAACCATTATGTCACATTGCTACTCTATAACTAACGCAGGCAGTCTGATAAGTGGACATAACGTATCAGTTGACTTTTTGATAATCAAGCAGCAGCTTATTTTACATGGTACTGGTCTTTATTTGTTAATGCGTTTGAAACAGCATTAATTGCTTCTCGGAACCCCATTCAGCTATTTAGTGATGATAGTCTGAGGCTGTTTGATTTTCGAAATATAACAGTTGCCTATTTGGGAGTTTCTATTCCAAGGAAACCATCTTGGATAAAATTGGTTGTTCAACAATTTCGTGAAGGTTTTCTTAAGCTTAAAAATAAACATGTTATTGTAAAAAACACAGAAAACCAACAAATATGTCAGCTAAAACCTTGTGCAGCAACACCAACAACTACCTGTAAAAAAGTAACGTTGGACTACGCCTAAGATTCTTTCTCCCATTTCACCTATAACAAGGAATAGCAGAGGATTGTACCAATATCCTATTTTTAGGACAGACTATTAAATTAAAGAAAGTTTGGTAGCTTTCTGTTTTTATGTGTATACATAGGCTTAGAGAAACACACATTTAAGATTTTTTAGAAAATTATTATTTTTTAATTCGTTGGTAAGATTTGGGTTAACAGCATCACGACGAGCGTGCGTATACATGACGTATTGAGTTCTTAGAATCCTTGATTCTTGCCATTGAATGAAGTAAAAAATCCTACATACTGGTGATAAAAGCTTTAAAATCCTGTAAATGACGCTTGCGGGGATAATGTGAAAGAATTGCTTAATGTCTTTGCTTGCTACAAGCATTTATTACACTCTTTTTTATGGCAGCAGTATTTCGCAGTTTAGCAGTCATTCACCAGTTTCGCATCAGTTAATTGCTGAAAAACTTCTGATTGGAAAAGTGAAAATTCCTTTAGTAAACTACTGGTAAAAATCAATGATTTTGTGCACTCTAAATGACAATTAAACAGACCACTCATTGCGACAGGCTTTGCTCTGTCTATGGTCGAAAGCTAACGCTAGAGTTTAGCTATTTAGATATTGTTTAACTTTCAGTTTTCACAGCAATTTCAATTTCACAACCGGTAATGATCTAGACAATTTTGCTTTCGCAATCTTGCAAGGAAATTTGTAAGATTTTATGAACAAACTAGAGATTTTTCTTTTCCAGTCTGTTATGTGTCAGTATCCATATAATGATTGTCAGTTTGGCGTTTTATTATATTTCGAAGTTTTGAATTCATACTGGAAGTTATTCATACTGCTAGCATACTGTTAATTCATACTGTTAGCAAACATACTAACATCCTCATATACATATATCATATGTTTATGTTTGGATACTGAAAATTAATATAACTATTATAATATATATACACAAAAGAGAGAAAATACATCTTTTATACTTCTTTAGAACAGTAAATTCTTTCATGAAATTACAAAAGTATTCTTCGCGAAAATAAAATTAATGAATAATAGAAAAATGGCAAATAGAAGCTTTTCCCGGGTATTTTTATTAATAAAAATTCAAGCATATTCTGTTTTTTATTACATTTTATGTTTTGAATATTTCTATCCTTTTTTGCGAAAAGACAAATGACTTAAAAAAAAAAAAATCACTTTTTTTAACAAAAGTGCACCACGTTTAAGAAATTCCTAAGCAGAAGAAAAATTGCTTATTATGCTGACTTTTGACATTTTTGTATGAAAAATAGCCTTAGTAATAACAACAAACATTATAGTTTTTTAACATTTTCCTTGTTGTTTACGTGTATTATGCAGAAGTAAAAATACAACTTTTGAAAGAGATTACATAAAAAAGTGTACATAGGATAATAATACCAAGAATATAATTACGCGTTCAAAAATATGCCAATTAGTTACCGGATTGGGAATATCTATTTCTTTGATTGCTGTATAGTTTGTTGTATTTAAATAAATTATCGACTTAAATTAATGTATTTAATAGATAGCTATTTAATTTCTATTTCATTTTTTAACCTAATTGCTTGTAATTATACATTTAAAGTTATTTTTTAATATTCAAGTATTTTATGTAACTTAGTATTAGTATACACGGTGACCCCAAAATATTGAAGTGCGCTTTAATTTTTTAACGGGTAAGGATACATAGGTTTTGTAAATTGCAGTGTTCGGGATAAGATAGGATTAAAATGCATCATTAGAAGTATATCTTTATTAGCAACATAATTACTCAACCGTTTAAAAGTGGATTTTATAAATCCAAAATTATCTTTTGTACAAATAATTACCACAAAGCCATTATAAGAGAATATATTGAATTAATTGTTAATAAATATATAGCTTGTAACGGTGCACTACCTTGCGATATCGATGGAGTTCCGAAAGAATTGCTGTATAGTACATGAAATATCGTTTTGTTGGAAATTTGAATACCTTTACGTGGCATTTTGTCTGCCGTACAACTTTTAAATTTCAATGATCTCTTCTAGACAATTCTCGAATAAGCGCAAAGAAAAGTAATAACAACACTTTACTACCCACGGATGACAGCCGTGTGATGGCTGAAAATGCGTTGGATTTTAATGGTTTTTAATGTATTTTAAAGGTATCTCTAATGTATTTTAATTAATTATATATTTTATGTATGCACCTGCAAGTAATTTTACAGCCGTGTAATGGTTGAAAACATTTTGGATTTTTAATGGTTTTTAATGTATTTAAAAATATTTCTAATGTATTTTAAATAAATTTATATTTTATGTATGCATCTGCAAGCAATTTTACAGCCGTGTGATGACTGAAATTGTTTTAGATTTTTAATGGTTTTTAATGTATTTTAAAGATATTTCTAATGTATATTAAATAATTTTATATTTTAAGTATGCATCAGCAAGTAATTTTAGTACATTTATTTGTGCTTTTTTATATGAATTTTTAAGAAAATATACAATTACACTTTTGTATAACCCTTCGAGATTTTTTATATTTACGCTATGGTTGATCAATTTAAATTTTAAAATTCTGTATCGAGTTGGAGGTCCTTTGCTCTAATCATCATGATAAGTATAAACCAATTTCAAAATTTATATTCTATATGTTTTGTGATAAAAATTAGTTAGCATTTTAATTTTTTTTTTTGAGAATTGCCGGCGTTGTGTGTAAAGTAAATAAAATATTATATTCTACATGAAACAGTTATTTATATCCTGTTCCATATTTTATCAAAGTTAAATAAAGACAATATTATATATGTGTTAAAATTAACCAAAATCAGGAAAATTATAAAGAAAACTTTTTTGTGCTTATCTCTAATTTCGGTGCGTTCCTTTACCTCTTTTCTTGCCCAAGCGTGGCGAGTGTATTCTTGAACTAGTCCTAACTTTAATTTTTTCTTAACATTTTTTACTCTTTTATATAGCAGTTCTTGAAACTGCAGTTATACCCATATCTTAATATAAATCTATCTTACTTTTCAAGTCTTTAAACTTAGTGTAACTTCTATTTTTCTTAATTATTAAAGCACTTATGCTAGTATCTATCATTAATTTTCGTATTTTAGTAGCTGTAAACAACTACACATTTATTTTTTTCCCCAATAGCTCATAAAAATGTAAGACATCACATTCTTCAGCCTGGGTGTTAAGTTGCTTGGCAACTGGGAAACTCTCAACGCTGCTTCACTGCTCAGCACTGTTCGTAGATTATATAAAAATGATTTCTTTTCTGAGATCTTATATAACATTTGTTCAGTTTCATGACTTACAATATATGCTTTTTTTCAAGCGATTTCTTCTTAAAAGTTCCAGTATTCCACTTGTAAAGCACATCAGAGCAATTTTCTAAGACATCTATTCAAATTATTTCCTTTTTTTTCATTTTAATAAGAAAATGACATTTAGAAAATCATAGTAATCGCCATCATCGACGCCTTTTCTTCATTTTTTCTCAAATGAAAAAACTCAATTTCTACCATTATTATGATTCCTTTAGCAATAAAAGAACATATTAATATATGTGTGAGCGCTTTGAATTTCAAAAACTTTTAAAACGTCCTCGGACGTCTAATGTTCATTTAAAATGTTTATTTGTCGTTTTCTCAGAATAGATTTCAAATAAATATAGCCAGTCAGTTTTTAATACAAGGTAAAATAAAACAAATAAAAATAAATTATACTTTGTAACAGAGACAAGGGTATTAAAATACAATAATTTTCACATGCGAAAAACTTTTTTCTTGCAAAAGAAATCGTATTAAAACCTCCAATTTCAATAAGGCTTTTAATGAAATGTTTTGACGAGTAAAAAGACAAATAATTAATTTCTAATACAACTTTTTATTAAAATAATTAACAGATAAAAAAGATCTTTTAATTTCATTCATCAAAAAAAGAAAAAACACACACACACACACACACTGGAACGATGCATGAAAAATCCTCTTGTTAATTATAAATGTATTTTTTTTACAAGAGCTTGTAGCTAAATGGATCATTTTTGACTGACGGTAACACATGCTACCGATAATTCCTATTATGGAATTTTCATTAATCAATAATCAAAATCTTGTATAATCGTGAATAAAATTTCTGTACCGTGGTTCCGTATAGATTATTTAGACATTTAGGTGACGTTTACCTTCATAGTTAAAGAAAGTTTCAAAAATATATATACAGGGTGTCTGGTCTCAACGGTGTCCAATGGCCAATTCCTAAACCGTTAGTCACAGATATATAGTTCCAATTGCAAAAATGCTTTAAATGAGGTAAAGAAATATTTTGAAAGCGATTTGGGTCAAGAAAAACATTTATTAAAAAATTACGAAATTTAAATTTTTATACGGTCCCCAGCTCCTATAAGTGATATTTAGGAAAAATATCCTATTGTACTGACAAGTAATACAAAAAAAGTCAAATTCCTCTGCGATTAAAACTGACCGAGTAATAGATGTTTAAAGTTGGAGTATCCTTTTTGCTGCAAAATAGGGGTCAGTCACAAATTTACTAGAAATAAAAATAATCGTCAGATATAAAATTTAATATTACACATTGAGAGTAAATTAACATTACAATGATATTTTGAGATTTTTGTTCATTCTGACATATTAAAACAAAATATCCAACTTGTACTAAAATATATGTAAAAAAAAAAACAAAAAAAAACCCCAGAAATTTTGTTAAATGATTGTAAAAGCAACAGTCACAACTCTTTAGAAAATGATACATAGTTAGATTACCTAATCTAAAACTTTTTTTATGCATATATTTTTATACATACCTTTTGAATGGCTGCTCTGAATATGTTAAGGAAATTAAAATGTCACTTTTTGAAAATGATCCTCATATCACTTTTATTTTCTTTTACATTACACATCAATTATTTGAATTATATGATTCTACCTGTGCGATTATTTCGATGATTTAAATAAACATAACAAAATTGTTACAATATTTTAATATTTTGTTCTAATAGAGCACAGTAATTGTCCATCCAGCACTGTCCATTAAAGGTAGGACATCATATAACCGCCCACATTCTCTCTTTTTAATTAACTTTTCTTTTTTTAAGATCTTGTTCCATTTGTCATTTTATTGTAATGATAAAAAAAATAATAGTTATTATTATTATTACATTACCCCTTCTGAAAATTCCACTGTCTCTCCCCTCAGCAAATATTCATTAGAGCAGTTATTTCTTTTATTATTTTTTAATTAAAAATTAGGGGGAAAATACTGTTAAATCAAAACATATCTTAAATTATTAAATTTTAACATTTAACAATTTATAATTTTTTTTGCCGTACTTCTCGCTAAGCAAGTTTCAAAAGCATATAAATCACTTTTGCCATCAAACACTTGCCTCTGCACTTACCAAGCACGAATACCGCCAAGATGAGTCACTTTGACGCCGAAACCTCTGGCCAATCAGATTACAAATTGGTAAAACATGGTTGGGAAAAACATATGCATTTTAAACCTTAGAAAGTATTTGTATGTGCATGATTTGAGGCCGCAAGTGTTTGGGCACATCTATTGTACAAATAAAGTTGTTTACCTCATTTTCCTTGTCCAACAGGATTCCTTGTCCAACAACATATTTTTTGTTTAGCAAGTATAAATTGCATTTTGATTTTGGTCTCTAAAATATTTTTTACAAACAAGTTTTTATAAAGAAATAAAAAGTGGAATTTCGAAAAAGCATAATATCATCAAAATGTATAATAAGCAATCCCTGCTCATACATCGAATGTATCTGACATCTTTCGTGGGGCACTGTTTAAAAAATATAAACGCAATGCACTTTCATTTGGAAAAATTACATTGTGAATCTTAGTGCCTTACATAAATGTTACTGATTTTAATTTTAAAATTTCTGTTTGTAGGTAATAATGTATACGAAATTTTTGGAGTGGTCCTGTAAAATAAATATAAATGGTACGTACCTAAAATCGAATTAATATTACATTGTCATTGGATTTACATAATTATGCAAAATTTAATCTTGAGCGCATATTTGGAAGTGAGTTAAAATTGGAATACAAATTTTAAATTAGGAAGACATACATACGAACGTCGTAAGTTAAAAGCTTATAAAAATAATACACTTTTTTAAATAAAATCATCAAAAGAAGCACACTCATTTCCTTACAAAAAAAAAAAAATTAAAAAAAATAAAATAAAAAAGTCAAAATGCAATTGAAGACGTCAGTTTCGAAACTCGCCTTATCTGAAATTTAAAAAATCGTGTTTCTGTATCAATCTATTCTATTGGTATAAATGTTCCAATCAAGCACTACAATCTCCAAATTTTTAATGAATACCAATGGACGCATTTAAAGGTTTTACGCGATTTCCCAAAATTTTATTTTCTCGATAAGGCGAGTTTTGAATCCCACTTCTTCAATTATTTTAACCAATCTGAAAGTTAATTACTAAAAATTAACACTACTGTAATATTTATACGGGGGCAGCACCTTCAGTTAAATCGCTTTAAAAATACTTCTTTACGTTATTTAAAACTTTTTCGTAATTGGAACTATATGTCTTTGACTAACGGTTTAGGAATTAGCCATTGAACATCGTTTGGAGTTGACGCCCTTTATAATACTTTAAGCACTTCGTGTACGACCCCTGAAAGCTTGTCCAACTCATCTGTTTTCAGTTACAGAAAAGTGGTTTAAGTCATAAAATTGAAAATGTCATAACTCGGTCAAATTTAGTGCTAGATGAATGGGACTTTTTTTGCCGTACTTGTTAGAGAAATAGGAAATGTTTACTAAATATCACTTATAGGACCGGGGGACCGTATAAAAATTTAAATTTCGTAATTTTTAAATAAATGTTTTTCTTGACCTAAATCGCTTTAAAAATAATTCTTTACCTCATTTAAAACATTTTTGTAATTGGAACTATATGTCTATGACTAATGGTTTAGGAATTAGCCATTGGACACCGTTGAGACCGGACACCCTGTATATTAGTGTCACAGATGAGCGTTACGTTTTCAGTTTTAAAATTATACATAATTGGTGTTTATACATACGCACAGCTAAGAATAAAAATGTAAGTTTGTAGTTGTTGTTCCATAACTTTTTTATGTCAAAGATTAAAGATATCGTTATGAAAATGTAGGAAACCATTTATAATATATATATATATATATATATATATATATATATATATATATATATTATAAATGGTTTCCTACATTTAAGAAAATGGATATTTTTATAAATATAATGCCAGTTAATACATAAAAACTAAGGATTCATTCTTGGGGATGTTTATAGAAGCGTCCTTTAAGCATCCTAACAGTATTTTTCTGCATCGTAACTTTTTTAATTTAAAGGCTGATTTAACAGAAATCGGTAGAAATGTGTTTTTTTTCATGTGCGTAATATACATAAATATGTAAGGTTACCAAATACAAATCTCAAAGAATTACTTTTCATACCTATTATTTTATGAATCGTTAAACATATATGAAAAATTCTGTAGGGTGCTTAAAGGGTTAATAAATAACGACAAAAAATGAAGATTAACTACTTAGTGACGTATATTATGGCTATCTCTTTTTTTTTTTTTTTTTTTTTTTTTTTTTTTTTTTTTTTTTTTTTTTTTTTGACGGTAATTTCCGATATCAGTTTTTCAAACGTTTTATGAGTTTTATAAAATGTTTACATAGTTATCTTATTGGCCTTATTTCAATAAATAACGAAGTTTTATTAAAGCATTCAGGAAGTGTTGGAAAGTGTTTCATAAACTATGCTTAACGCATGATTTTTCTTTCTTGTGTATAGTTATAATTGACTTTTACATGTTTTCGAATTCCAAAAGTTTTTATTGTTAGTCTTAACTATTAAAGAATAATCTTCATGAATTTCAAGAGCTTCACGTTATTCTTAATTTAAATCAAAGTTGGGAGAGCTTAAATGAAAACTTCACGATTCATGTAAAATCACATTAAAATAATCAAGCGTATTTCACGTTGAAATTGCCGCAGGTGTATTTCAATAAAAGAGCACATAATGATAAAAACTTGAAAATTCTATTTACACTTTTAAATATTTACAATATTTACAATGAGAACATTTGGATAATATTTGTTATTCCTCGATGGGAATCCATGATAAATATATTAAAATATCAGCAATTATGTTCTTCTAAAAAGAAGCGAAGCATGATTTCATATTCGGAAATAAATTTCCCCTTTTTTTAAATTAAACATCATTTCTTCTAATAAGACTATGACAAAAAACCTATACGCAGCGTATTACTTGCTGCGTTCAAGATTCACATTCACAATAAAAACTAAACTAAATAAGAAAGAGTAAAAAATGTTTTCAAATATCAATTCTCTCGAAGGTCACGTGATCCTTCGCGGCGCCTAAGCAGTCTGGCTTACTGCTCGAGAGAGGGTTGCAAAATATTCCACAACCCCCCCCCCCCACCCCCGATGAACAAGGGTTCATCAAAATGGGGATTCAAACAATTAAAGTAGAAATAAAAATTATTCTAAAAAATCATCAGTTACACTATACATAAATACAATACAAAATCAAAATATATACTTACACACTGGACTTCAATAAAATAAAACAACTTAAAAAATTTGAGAACAAGTTTCTGCTACTAAAAATAGAAAGAACAGTTTAAATCTGTACAACTTTTTCTAGAATATTCAACACAAAAAAATTAAACTAAAAAGGAGAAATATTATCAAACAAGAAACATTTTTTTTAAGTGAAAAAAAATAAAAAGTTTTTTTTTTCTTTTTTTTAAGTCAATAAACAAAAGAGTTCAAGATTTTTTTTTAAAAAGTCAAGTGTCAAGAGAGTTTTTGAGTCTCTAATAATATCAAAGTTTTTTTTTTCATCTAAATTAGGCAAAAAAATTAATAGGTCTTTTAATGATGGGATTATTTGTCTTCAGTTCATAAGACCCTGTTTTTTTAAATCTCTGTCCCCAAATACTCAACTTCCAGAAATTTCTTGATACATGTTCATATGCATAAGAATCGCATCATATATTTCAAAGTCAGAAGTCTTATTCTGGTCCGTGTAGTGAACAGATTGTAAGTTGAGAAAGTACTCATTTTTCAAGCGTTTCCAAAAATGATTCAGAAGAGTCTCGCGCAAACGGAAGCGTTTCACTACGGATTCCTTGGTTGCAGGTAAACACAAGATATGCCTTACTGTTGCTATAACTAGTTGACCAGGTCGAACGCTCCTTGGAGATTGCACGTTTGTTTAGGATTGAATTTATGCACTGTCTAGATTTTAAAATACAAAACTTTTCACTAGTTTGTACTAAAGTACTGGACACTCTTGAATGAAAAACATTTTCATGTGCATATTTCACGCTTATTTCAGTAAGTTTATGCTTTCTAGGAATCTCAACAGGATGATTTTCATAAAATGAGAAATCAGACTTTTGTAACCGTCCTCGTACCAACAGCAAACCTTCATCTGGAAACATAGGATTTAACTGCAGAAGATTCGATTCTTTAGGGATACTCTTGTTACATTTAAAGTATTTTATAACTTCGGGAAAACTTTCTTCCTGAACTAGCTTAAACCAAAAATGTTCAGCATGTAACATTTCCTCAGCTGATAATTCTGAAAAATCTCTTTTTTCTACCTTCAATTTTATATTAGAAATAAATCTAAATAGCCATGCAGTTACTCGATACAATTTGTTTAGGGAGCTATACTTTTCAAGATTAAAAATGGGAATTTCATCAGATTTAATTGTTTGAACAGCACAAGAAATGGTTGCTGCTTTTCGAGACTTTTCTTCAGAAACACCAGGGAATTGTGTTGCAGCAATTTTAACACTAGACCACTGATCTTCGGGCAAGGAAAGAAATTCAGGAACATACACATTAGGGTTAGCATCAGGAAAAATACGCAATTGGAGATGCTCCTTTTCCATGATCAGGTTGCTAAAATACCGCCAAGGAATTTTCAAGTGTGCGAGATACGGGATTTCTGAAAGCCAATTTTGCCAATTATTTTCTAGTTCACCACAAAAACTTTCATCCCATAATATTCTCATTATCCATAAATATTGTAAGAGGCCTTTGATGCTAATAACAAAAGGGGAAATACATCCGGCTGAATCAAAGAACATGGTTGCAATTTTCAAAACATTGCGTTTAATAGAAGAATCATTATTTAATTTTTCTAACAAGGGTCGTAATTCTAGTCCTAATTTATCTTCTGTATTGTTCCAGATCACTCCTAAAATTTTCAAGGAAGTATTTGGGGGTTCGGAACTCGAAACAAGAATGTTTTCATCATCTAAAACATTAGAATTAGAGTTAGGGCCATGATTCAAACATTCGTTTAATGACAGAGAATCCCCATATTTGGAAGAAGCATCATAGAGTATGCGCATTTTTGTTGTAGTTTTATCGTCACGGATAACAGGTTTGTGTGGCATGTAATAGGAATTATTGGAATCTTTCTCGGTGCACAATTCTATTACACCCTCATTAAACTGCTCTAACAAAATGGAGTTATATTCGTTAAATAAAGAATCGTTTTTCAAGAATTTATTTTTTAAACTAGAAAACCGTTTCTTTGCTACTTCAAGATTATTTCTAAGCAATTCACCAGAATTTTTCCGCAATAATTTTGCTTCATAGCGTCCATTTACGAATTTAAAATTTTCTTTAAATTCTTTTATTACTTCAAGAACGGTAATGTTCTTTTCATTGCTTTCAGCAATGCCAATTGCTTCTAGATCCCAAAATGCTTTCAGCTGAGTATTTATATTTTCAACTGAAACACGTAAACAAGCTACTTCTTTTTTATTCGACTCTATCTGCCCTTGCGCCGTATGACCGAAAATAGTTTCTGCAACGTATAATTCTTTTGTCAATTTTCCATCGATTCCCTTTAATATTTTCCACAAAAAGTCAGACCCTAGCAAAATATTTATTTCATGTTCAAGACCTGTATCAGCAGGCTTAAAGCCTCTTGTTCTCATTATGTATAGAAGTTCTGATTCTAGGGTTTTCACAGAAGCTCCAGTTATATTATCAACCACTAGTGCTTCGCCCTTTATCGAGTTGATAGGTTGCACAACACTAGATAATTCAAGAGCAACTACTTCATAACAAGATTCATAAGGGCGTCTTCACCCAAAAGGATAAACCAGTGGTGGAAAATTGGCGCAGAGGTGGAGCCTATTGACACCAGTAAATTATAATAGTATTTTGCCTCTTATCTAATGATCAAATTTCTGAATTTTTATTAAACTGAATAATACCATAAAAATTTAGTGGTGTGAATAGGCTCCACCTCTGCGCCAATTTTCCACCACTGGATAAACTAATAAATTTTCTCTTCGCAATGGCTTCAATTTTAATTTTTGTACTAGCGATCTCTTCACGAAGCATTTTTCTGAACCACTATCACATAAAACGCGAGCCAACAAGCATTCCTTACCTGCAGACACAGAAACTGTACAAGTCTGCAATAATGTTGCTTTATTTTGTTTATATTTTTGTTCCGACATCATAGATACAATTGCACCTTTCATTTCTTTTTCACGATTTTCTTTTGCTGTTTCTTTAAAACAAAAAAAAAATAACTATGTGTATTGTTACCACATTTGGAACAAGGGTTAATTTTTGTTCTACAGTTTACAGACAAATGCGACTTAAAAAAGCATTTGTAACAGCGACCTTCTTTCTTTAATTTATATCGTTTTTGTTCATCAGTGAATTTCGAACATTTTAGTCCTACATGATCAGAAGACTTGCAAAATATGCAAAACTGTTTTGTAGATGTATTTAAAGCAGCAGCCGAAGGTATATTTTTCTTTTGAGGAAAATTTTGATATTTACTTGAAGAATTTTCGTATTTGGTTTTAAAATTTTCATAAGCCTTGCTTTGGGAATTATTTACTAAATTAGTAGCTTCCTGGCATCTTAGTTCCGTTTTAATAAAATTTATTAAATCGGTGACTTCACAGTCCTTATCGGGTCCACGTTTTCGATGGAAATCTAGTATCAAATTTTCGGGTAATAATATTAATAATATGGGTAGTAATAAATGGCCGTAAGACCCCGATGTCACTCCTAACGTATCAAGATTTCTCATACAAGTTTCAATATTATCATACAACTTTCTTAAAGAAATAACATTGTTAGAGGATTTCACTGGTTCAAGATTTAGAATTTTGTTCATGTAACAATTTATTATATTTTCCCACTTACCAAACCTTTCGTCTAACAACTTTAAACACGTTGAATAATTTTGATCTGTCAGTTCAAAACCAGCTACAATATTATATGCAGGTCCAGACAACAAGGATTTAAGATATTGGAATTTTTCAGTTTTTGACAACGATTCACTTGAATCTATCGCACTAGTAAATAAATTAAAAAATTCTAAGAACTGGCTTGCATTACCAGAAAATTTTTCTATGTTTAGTTTAGGCAGCTTCACTGCCGAAACTGGTTTACTACCGATTTTTGAACCGTTACTTGATTCTAGTAAAACTTTTGGTTCAGTTTCGATTTTACATTTTTCAAGCCTCATCATAATTTTAAATTTCAGACTTGATATTTTTTTAGAATATTCTTCTACCGATTTCAGTTCTTTTTCATATTCAGTTTTTTCCTGAATTAACTCATCTATTTCGGAATCTAATTCCTTTAGTAGAGCTTCCTTTTCTTTTACGAGCTCTAACGATTCCATTAAAGAATCGCAATCAGTTTTATCAATATCAACATATAATAATGTATCACATTTTGTGATTAATTTTGTAACTGCTGCGCAAACAGTAGTTCTTTTACTTTTAAGGTTATCATGCTTATCCATGTTTAAAATTTATTTCAATTTACAAAATAAATTATTATGAGAAAGCGTTATTTTCAATAAATCAAGACTCAATAGTCATGCAGAATAATAAAGGTATTTCTTACCTTTTTTCCGGGTTGTTGAGGAACCAAAAAAATAAAGAATAATCTTCATGAGTTTCAAGAGCTTCACGTTATTCTTAATTTAAATCAAAGTTGGGAGAGCTTAAATGAAAACATCACGATTCATGTAAAATCACATTAAAATAATCAAGCGTATTTCACGTTGAAAGTGGCGCAGGTGTATTTCAATAAAAGAGCACATAATGATAAAAACTTGAAAATTCTATTTACACTTTTAAATATTTACAATATTTACAATGAAAACATTTGGATAATATTTGTTATTCCTCGGTGGGAATCCATGATAAATATATTAAAATATCAACAATTATGTTCTTCTAAAAAGAAGCCAAGCATGATTTCATATTCGGAAATAAATTTCCCCTTTTTATTAAATTAAACATCATTTCTTCTAATAAGACAATGACAAAAAACCTATAGGCAGCTTATTACTTGCTGCGTTCAAGATTCACATTCACAATAAAAACTAAACTAAAAAAGAAAGAGTAAAAAATGTTTTCAAATATCAATTCTCTCGAAGGTCACGTCATCCTTCGCGGCACCTAAGCAGTCTGGCTGACTGCTCGAGAGAGGGTTGCAAAATATTCCACAACTATAGCCCAGTAAATTTAGACCAAAAAGGGGGTCGATAGCTAAGACATTCATAATAATCTAAAATTTTCAGGATTAGCTCCTGGATATGTATAGAATGGATCCTGAAAAGTCTCAAAAAATTCGATGTCGGCTTCCATCCAAAATGGCGGATCAACTGTGGTCACCAAATAATTGCGCCTTGTTGGATGTTTTTCTGCATATTTACGTCAAAAGTGAATATATTTCGCTTTGAAGGAAACCAATGCAGTCAGCTGGTATGCTATTTTGAATATGAGCTTAGGTTTATAAAATAAAGAAATTATAAATGTAGGGTAATACGATTTATTTAAATTGAAATTATTTAAAAAAAAAATAAAAATCGTTTTTTCTTTTGGAGTTTTCACCTACATTTTCATACACAGGCATTTTTTTCAACAAAAAATGCAGATAAGAATAAGAATAAAAGGTAGTGAATGAAGGAATTTCTTACGCATGCGTACCATACAGACATGGGAGGGGTTTGGAGAGGAATGTGAGTTTGCTGACGCCGGCTCTGCTCACAGTTTATTGTTTCGGCCAAATGATCGACTGTGCGTGGTTATTTTCGCTTCTCTTTTTGCTCCGTTTAGCTTTTTATGTCCGAATATAGTTCAAATGGATTGTGATCCATTGCGTGTGATTTGTGGTGAAGCACTGAATGTTGGTAAAACAGTTACAGTGACTTCAAACCCATTTTTAAATTCAGCAAATGGAAGAATTGATGGAGAAAATGGAAAGCAATGAATTTTAAAAAAATGGTGATAGTTATTTTACTATTCGCAGAAAAGACAGGGCATGGAGTGGAGTTGCACCAGACATGCATGATAATAGAGCAGAGTCTCATGAAATCCATAAAAGTAGCAGGATGTTTAACACATGGCCGAGGAATGGAAGATTCTACTTTGTCCAGATGCATTGCTTCTCGCCCAATGAACATGAAAGTATCGGAAGTATAAGAAGATTTTTGTGAAAAAACATATATATGCTCAGAACAACACGTTGAATTTCGGCCTTCCAGACAATCAAGAGATGATTCTGATTTGAATAAGCTATCCGAATGGCTACTGCTTCACAATCCTTTCGATAATCAATGTCCTAAACATTTGTTGATGAATATAGCTAGTGGATTGGTTGCTGATGATAAAACAAACTGTGACAATGCAAAGAAAATTGGTGAAAATTTACTGTCTTCAATCATAGGATGTTCATTTGGGAAAATTAAACTTCAACGGAGAGTTATACCAATATGGGCAACAAATAACACATTGATAATAAGGAATTCAACTGTGATATTCAATCCTCTACAGTTGTTTAGGATTACTGCTGTACTCAAGTCAAATGAAAATCTACGAGATTACCTCAAATACAAAGTGGCTCCTCAACCTCCCTCCCTCTTTGATGAAGTTTCAATGAGGAAGAATGTTAAATCAACTTTAGCTGCTATTATTGAAACAACTGAGCCTTGTGTTGAACCTCCACCAACTTGCTCGTTTATTGTAGATGGAGGATTTCTCTTGCATGCATTGGTTTGGAATGAGTCCGACACCTACAGAGATATATGCCTCAAATATGTTAGATTTGTCCAGAAACACTTCTCTCCATGTGAAGCAGTTGTTTTTGATGGGTACACTTGTGCCGTATCAACTAAAAGTGTGGAGAGGCAAAGAAGGGTGATGTCGAAAATGTCTGCAACTATTGCTTTTGACTAAAACATGGTGGTCAAGCTGCCTTAAACAAGCTGTTTTTTTACGGAACTCTACGGACTCTTACTACGGAAAAGGCTAGGCTTATTCGAATGGTCATGGGCTACTTCCAAGCCGAAGGAATAACTACCCTACAGGCGGATGATGATGCTGATGCACTAATCTGTACAACAGCAATTAATTCAAATAAGACCAATTCTAGATTAGTCACAGTAGTTGGTACTGACACAGATCTGCTAAACATTCTCATCGCACGAGGTAACCCAGGAAAACCACTCTTCTTTCTACGACCTTGCGAATAAAAATGCTATAACATATTTAAAATTCAAACATCACTTGGCCCAATGAAGGATTCCATTCTCTTCCTACATGCAGCAACTGGATGTGATACCACATCAGCAATTTTTAGGAAGGGGCAATCCTCAGCTTTTAAATTGATAAAGAAAAACCACGAGTGGTTTCTTTGACTTCCTTATTCAACAGTCCTCAACTTAAACCACAAAAGGCAATTGAAATTGGGGAGATATTCATGAAAAACGTTTTGGGGGGAGAGAAAGTTGACTCCCTAGATGAGCTGCGATACATCTGTTACAATAAAAAAGTAACCAAAAATCTCTCATCAAAATTTAACCTGGCCGTTCTTTCACCAACAAGTGCAGGAACTTCGCAGTTACTTCGCAGCACTTTGGGTTTATCTCCAACTTATCCTCTTAAGTCCAACAGTGGCTGGGAAACAACCTAGATCCTACCTAATGGGGATAGTTCATGAAAGAAGGCAGATTAAACCCATTACCTTCAACACTTCCGAAGATCTTCTGCAGCTTATCTCTTGTGATTGCAAAATAACAGCTGCAAGGGACTGTGATGAATGATGTCAGTGCAAGAAGGCAGCTCTCCATTGTTCTAGGTTTTGTACCTCTTGCTTAGGAGAAACATGCACAAATTCAGTTCGTCCTATTAACGGATTTGGAGACGACGATAACGGTTACGACGTTGAATGAGTGGCATTCTTGTAATTTTGTTTTAAGTTTATTTACCAAAAGATTATTAGCTTAATTATTACAAGCATTACTATAATGTTTTATTGTACTTTTACTTTGGATTAAAATTTTTGTGCCTTGTAATAAATAATTTAAACTTGTTCTAACTTTCCTTCTTTTTTTACCATCATAGTCCTCTGACAAACATTTCTATATAGAAAAATGGAATAATTGTCATTTTTTAAAACAAAATTTTAAAAATAATCCTCACAAATAGGATTACAAACATACAGATGGCTTGTCAATAGTTTCTTAAGTGCGAGGCAAAACAGGCTGAGGGCAATGAAATTCTATTAATTTGACGACAAATAAATGAATGTACAACTCATTCGTAGTTCTTATTATGATAAAAACTAGGTACAGGGTTCGACTAATCGACTGAGGCGTAGGCAGGTATCTCTTTGCGGGACCCCTACACCTTAATGTTCTTTCACAAGACCATTAAAAAAACTCAACAGAGAGGGGGTTTTTTTTAGCAATTTTATTGATTTTTTTTTAATTTTTGAGTTTTTCTGGCATGGGGGCTAGGGGCACATATCCCGTGTGCCCCTGCTTTAGTCAGGCCCTATGTATACATTAAAACAGGATGTAATTAGAGGTCACAGAATTTTTCAGAAGTAAAAAAATATTGATATATAACTTAGAAATGGGAAAAAAAAAACATTGGACGATGCAAAAAGGTCTTAGCGGCCATCTTTGATCGGCCATTTTGGATAGAAGCACACATGAGAACGTCTGAGACTTTTAAGGTTTTTTTTTTTTTTTTTTTTTTTTTTTTTTGCTTGTCATAAAGAGCTAATTCTGAAATTTTTAGCTCATTATGAATTACTTAGCTATCAAACCCTAAATTTACTGGGTTACTAGGGTTTTGCGTGTAGAAGGCCGAAAAATGACTGATTTTTAGCAATTGTTCTCTAGAATATGAGTAAAGATTTTAACTCCTGTTTTTTCATGTTTTTCTTATCAGTAGAAGAACATTTCAAACAAATATAATAAAAAAAGGATGATGTGACTCAAGTTGCGTAGTGGATGCTCTAGCTTGAGCATCGAGCATTTCCAATCGGGTGGGTTCCAATAGATCGCCAGAGTTGTTTGCAATCAATTTCCGTTAAGGATTATGAAAGCAGATATATTTCCTGGAGCTTAACCACTTGAGATCAAAATGTAGAAAATCAACAAAATGACAGCGATTTGAAAAGAAGGTCTATCTTTTTAAACTTTCATCCCATGGACAATATTACTAATATTCTAAAGGTACTTTGCAAAAACTTTTAACTCCACTTTATCCGGATACATGGCAGCAGTAGTTATAGGTTTTTTATTTTATGGAGGAAGAAGGCTATGTTTGAAACAGCCGATGTGTTTTGTGGCTACATTTTGTACAGATTGTCATCTCGTCTTTTTATTGCTGCAAACAATGTAAAGGATGTAAGATAAGTGTTGGATTTTTTATGTGTTTATTATGATCTTAGAATACAATTTGACTAATTATTTTAGGTGAACGGTATACAGGGTGCAAAGGAAAGTCCCTTTAACCTGAAAATACTAGCGAACGGGTAGAACTAAAGCTATGCAAGTGAGGTAAATGTATAGTAAAGCGACTATGCCTGACCTAATGCAAACGACAGCAGCGTCCCTAGTGTCGAAATTTGCAAGATAGCCATTGCAAATCGAAAACGAAGTGTGATAGATTTCCAATTAGAAAGTTTTTGAGCATCAATTAATTAGTACGAAACGACATTTGGTTCACACGGATAAGATAAATTGTCGCCTGTATACACAAAAATGTCCGAAATCGATTTGTGACGATTCTAATTTGCTTATTTACATTCCGGAAATGTAGCAGTGCACAATTGCAGATTGTGACGTTGTACTGTACTGTAATATCTGTAAAAATTTAAGTTCCGATGCATTTAAAATTTTAGATTAATCCTTTCAGGGGCAAAAAAATTCTGTTCGTAAACTGATGAAATAATTTACTGACACCAGAATATTCAAACGAATTTCTTAGAAAATAAAAACCCGCTAATTAGCACTTTCATTACAAAAGCAAAATTTTATTAAAATATTATTGGTGCCAGTTTTGGTCAGTTTTGGAATTAAAATTAGGTGGCTAGACCATCTAGCCACCGCACTTGAAAGGGTTAAATCTATGTCGTCGTATTGAAGAGGCTCTGAATAGACGTTCCATGCTGAGAAATGTCCATGCAGAATTACTCTCACGAATACAAACGTGTATCGTGACCAATGGCGAACTTTTCGAACTTACTGAATATTAACTTTTTATCACTGTGAGACAGTTTGCCTTTTCTGGTTTTTTTTGTGAGATGTTATCAAAATGTATGGAAGTAAGTACACATTTATACAATAAATTGTGCGTATTTCTTCATACTTCTGACTATTCCATTCAAACGTTTACAGAAAATGGTGTGCATCGATTTCGGACATTTTCGGGTATATAGGCGAGGATTTATCTTATCCATGTAAACCAAAAGTCATTTCGTACTAATTAATTGATGCTCTAAAACTTTTTAACTGGAAATTTTGCTCTATCTCTTTTCGTTTTCGATTTGCAATGGCTATCTTCCGAATTTCGCCACTAGGGGCGCTGCTGTCGTTTGCATTAAATCGGGCGTAGTCACATTACTATACCGTTACCTCACTTGCATATCTGTAGCTCTCTCCGTTCGCAAGTATTTTCAGGTTAAAGGGACTTTCCTTTGCACCCTGTGTGTATTTGACTTAACAGTTGAATTACTCGGAGGTATTTATAAGTACCATCAGTAGACTGGTTTTGGAGAAAAACTTCTTGTTTACTTTTCGTCTCTGCAGTTATCCATCGTTTTCATCTGTTTTAAAATGCAATTACTAAAATGTAGTGTAGTAATATTTTTCCTAGTATTTCTTTTCTGTTTCATTATTATTTTTATAGAAAATCAAAAAAGTTGTGGCACCGGCCCTTTTTCGCTATGCTAGAAATGGCATATATAAATTCATATATTGCATATGTGGAGATGCAAGAGAACATGTTGTCCCTGGAGTATAGACATTGTATAACTAAAGGACTGCTAACAAGATCGAAACCTTAAAAAAAATAGTTTTTTTAACCCTTTCAGAGGCAAAACATTTTCAATACTACAGCGTTTAAATAAATGATTGGCACCGGAATTTGCCGAAAAATTCATTCGTAAATAAGAAAAAGGCTATATTTCACATACATATTAAATCGAAAATATTTTACCTTAATTCTGGTGCCATTTGAAATGCCTTGTGGGTTATCTGTTACGATAATATTTTAGTCATATTGTACTGACGATACTTTAAAGTACTACTTTAATTAATTATCTCTAAGAAATTCAATTTCTCACGTGTGAGTATTTTTTTATGTTTACCCTTTAACTTTCATTGTAGTAATTGCAAAAAAAAAATACATGAAAATAATTGCAGTAGATCATAATGCAGTAGTTAAAAGGTTAAAAGTTTTTGAGTTCTGATCCCGACCAGTTTGCGAAAAGTCATTTTGCGTAAAATGCATTTCCAGTGCTTTAAAACAGTGTAAGCCGACGGTTGCGCTAAAACACTAAATACCGACGAAAAAAACTTCGAATCCGGCCAGATTTTTGTACACGAATAATCTACAAACTATAAGGAACAGAAAAAATGTAAGCAAAGAAAAATGGAATTTTTCTACCGGTAAAAAGCAAATTCCCTCTTTAAGCAAAAATATAAATGAAACCAAAAGCGATAAAAAATTTTGTAGGAGAATTCCGGAATATTTTTAATTAATTCTTTAAAAATCTATCATTCTCTTCTCGCTCAATTGTTTTAAGTCTATGATAATATAAAATAGTGGAACATCATCCATAATAAATAATGACACAAAATGTTTTAAATATGTTTTTTGATAACTTAATTTCTGTTTCACGCATGTTTTTATGTGTTTTTGTTTTTTAACGGAATTTAGGGTTATTTTCTCTGTGTAACGACAAAGAATGCGCTACGAATCAACCTAATACTTCAACTATAATTACCAAACTCCGGTAATTTATTTTCTTTTTTTTTCTTTATTAAAAAATTTTAAATTCGAATTTGCGCGATCAAGAACAGTTTTTAAAAGAGTAAGGTTAGTTGGGGCAACTGGGCCATGATTTTACAATGTGACTCTGTAGCTTCTGACCAATCAGCTTCAAAAAGCTAATGTTCATTTGTATTAAAGTCTGAACTTCACTAAATGTGTTCAGTTAGGTTTCCTCTATCAGACAGAAATGCTCAAAATTACATTTTAATATTTAAAAATATAAAAATATGCAAATTTCATCTTTATTTCCTCATGGGTCCAGTTGCCCCATAAAAATGGAGTAAGTATACCAGGACGGTGTATGTTCCACACGCGTTTATTTTTTTTTTCATACGGGATATCAGGTCCTGTTTGAAAAAGTGTAAACAACTTAAAAAAATTTAAACCAGGCAGATCATGTAAATCGTATGTATAAAGAGCGTTGTAAGAAAAAACTTCGCTGTCAATGTGTCTAAAAAAAAGCACTAAAAGTGAAAATATTAGATTTATTTATACCAAAAACATAAACATTAAGTAAAGTACTTATGTAGTTTAGTACAGGTAATAAGTATAAGAGTCACATGGGTATTTTAAGGAAAAAATAGCAAGGTAAATCTATGAACAAACGGCTATGTAAATATTTAAGTACTTTATCTGTATCCAGGGCTCGCATTATATAGGGAAAATTTTATTATTCCAACCAGAACCCTTAATGAGTTACATTCATGATCATTTAATTTAACATATTCTAAATAGAGGTGTGATGAAGATATTATTTTCAAAATAGTGGTAAGAACAATAAAAGTTTCCCTATAGAATACGACCTCTGTATATCGCACAATTTCAAGGTTTGCTTATCTCGCTTTCAGGGGCAAGTTACTTGCATTCGTAAAATGTTGAAATAATTTAATGACACCAGTATTTACAAGAGCATCTATTTGAAAAAAAAGTATAAGTATATTTTCGAGTACTTAATAAAGGAGAAATTTTCATTATAAAATTACAATTCCAATGTGGCAATTAGGAATTAAAATTATGTGATGTCATAACGGCATCACCGCCTCTCAAGGGGTCAAGAAATTTGGTTTGATACCACCTAATGTGCTTTTATAAATTTTTAGTACGTAATTTTTATATGGTATTCTATAATTTTCTTTATTATGAGCAAAAAAAAAAAAGAGAGAAATTTACTTCCCGTAGTAAGAGAAATAAAAAAAAAAATATTTATAACTATTGTAGTAACGGGATGCAAATGTTCGGGATGTTCCAGTTATCCCATTCTTGAAAAATTTATGGGGTAACTGAGACACCGGGTTTACATTTGAAACTTGAAGTAAATATGGATAGATACCTAATAATATTAATGTAGTTATATGCCTAATCTTTAAAAAAAGAGATTGTTTAATAAAAGTACTTACCGTATTTCAATAAAAAGCCGTGAAAGTTCAACCAAACGTACGTTGTTCTTAAAAAAGAAATCTAAATTTTTGACAACCTATCACAGAAAAGTGAGAGTTAAGATTGAGTTCACACACGTTGTTTTAGGAAGTAGGGATTAAGGCGCATTCTTCACAAAAACTTAAACTTAAAAAACATCAACAGTTTTTTATAAAATAGCCTATATAGTAGGAGAGCTGTTGAACATTTTTGAGTAGGTATTTGAGGCACCCTGAAAATTTGTGCAAAACTTCTTTTGTAATGCCTGAATGCGAAATCGAATGTCTGGCTGAAGGATACTGTGCCAGACACGTGTCAAGTGCCACTTGGCACTTGACACGTGTCTGGCACAGTTTTTGTGCCGACTAAAGTGTCTGTCATTTTCAAAATATTTTTTTCTAAGCATAAATATTATTCTGCTCAATCTCAGCGTGCCTCAAATACCTTTTTTGGGCAGTCAAAAAATTGCACATGACACGTGTCTGGCACAGTTTTTGGGCCGACTAAAGTGTCTGTCGTTTTGAAAATATTTTTTTCTAAGTATAAATATTATTCTGTCTCAATCTCAGCGTGCCTCAAATACCTTTTTTTTGTGGGTAGTCAAAAAATGGCACTTGACACGTGTCTGGCACAGTTTTTGGGCCACGATCATTCAGCCAATACAAAAGAAGTGTTGCACAAATTTTCAGGGTGCCTCAAATACCTTCCCTAAAATGTTTAACAGCTCTTGGACTAATATTCCAGTTACCCAACTAACCTTATGCAATAAAAGTGGATTATACAAACGGAAAAGTCTTACCATTACCAACTGCCGCAAGAACAGTGATATAGCTTGAAACCTCTCAGCACCCAGAGTCAATATGCATTACTTCAATGGTAATGTCATTCTTATGTTATAGAAAGACTAAGACTTTTCCGGTTTCTAGATTATTTTTTGAACTTCTTCGACAAAAAAGAAATAACTATGTAATGTGATAAAACCTTTGGTCAGAGGACTACGGAATGCATTAAATCTTCTTTATAAACCTGTATTCTAATCATCGCTCTGTTTTTAAAGATTATAATAATATTAAGTGGGATCGATATTGTTTGCATTCAGTGTTAAATACTAACATGTGTTAATTATTATTTTTCTAATAATTTTATATATCTTGTGTTACGTTTCTTTTTTTTTCTGCTAACCGAATTTACGGTTTCTTCTTTGTTCAACAACAAAGAAAGCGCAATTAATTTATGCATGAATCTTACTTCGGCCATAATTGTCAGCTTGTTGTTTTTTCTCCAAGGGAAATTAACAAATTTTAAACTCGAATCTGTACGATTAGGAGCATTCAGTTTTAAATGGTCATGTGATAGAAAATGGATCTGTTTTATAAATTTTAACCTTTTGCACTCCTTCGTGGCGTCTGACGTGACATCATCTTCCTTTGCAAAATTTGTTTCCGGCACCACAAGTAAAATAAAATAAAATTTGCCTTACTTAATCAGAGCATTTTCGAAATTGTGTACTTGAAGAAAACTTTTTTTAAAAAAAAGTGGTGTCGACCGAATAGAATTTGTGTAAGAGACGCCAGAGTCGAAAGGGTTAATTTTATTCATTTCAGAAGTTATTTTAACTGCAGCTGTAAATTTTTCTCCATAACTCCACATTTTGTAAGACTTTTAGACATAGCGTCAAGTTGCGGTCAACTGGAAGAATTCTTAACAATGCATGTTAAGCATATATTTTGATTAATCATGTGACGTCTAATATTCGATGTATATAGCTGTTTTTGGAAACTTCTAGTAATAAAAGTCTTTAAATCCTTTTGACTCCAGCGTCTCATACTCAAATATTATTCGGTCGGCACCACTTTTTTAAAAGAAGTTTCTTTCAAATACATAGTTAAAAATGCTCTGATTAAATAAGGCAAATTTTATTTTCCTTTTTTCTGTTGTCAAAAACAAATTTTGCGAAGAAAGATGATGTCGCGTTAGATGCGACAAAGAAATGAAAAGGGTTAAAAGTAATCAGAGCACAGAATTTACAATTAGCCGAAGCTGTAAGCTCCTCCCCCTTGGAATTCCGCAGATTATCAAAGAGAAGATTTAGATAAAGCGTCTACATTATTAAAAAGGTGCAAAATATAGATTAAAATTTTTGACAGAAAAGAAATGGAGGGAAAATAAATTAAGTACTAGTTGCAGGGTCTGTACGCTTCATGGAATTTTGCAGACTAGATAACACTTCGGCACCAGTATTTTATTATAGAAAATCTCTTCTTAAAAGAAATCGAGATTTCGCAATCTTCACTTAGATATCTTTTTCTAAAAAAACAAAATACTGGTAGTCCTCCAGGAAAAACTCCTTGACCCTTAGGAACCCTGTAATTCAATGAGAATAATGTAGAAAAAATCTAGAAAAAAGGAGGCACAATACGTCACACGGCAATAAAAAAGCCGTTTTTCATTGCCAAATATTTACGCAATTTAAATAAAATATATTTAAGATTTTAGAACAACATATTTTCTTTTTCAATAAGAGTGATTTGTGTTTAATTTACTGTATACTATTTTTTTATATTATATTTTATATTATGTCTTTTTCAACTGAAATGTGTTCTAATACACCGTTTATTTTCTCGATCATTACAGAAAATGAATCTATTCGCAGTTCGTCTTTTTAATTTTTCAGACGTTTTCGACAATCGTACAAACATCTTTCGAAAACGCATGCAACTGATTGAGTTCTTGAGTCGGGAGGGGTGAGGTGTAGGGATGCAAGCGTTGCGCCACAATTGGTTGATTGCTACCACTAAATTTTTATAGTATTCCTCACCTTATTTAATAACAGAATTTCCGAGATTTAATAAAGCGAAGAATACTATTAAAATTTAGTGGAGAAATTCATCCATTTGTGGCGCAGTTCGTGCATTCATGGTTGGGGTGTGAATATTCATGTGTAACGACTTCTTGAAAGAGGATTTATTTTTCCACTGATATTTTTTAATCCGTTACAGTAGTTTTTGCGTAAGCGCTTTTTTTGGGAGGGGGGGGGGAGATTGAGGCATGGTCAGCCCTTAAAATGTGAGGGCATAATTGGCCGCTGTTGAAATACTTTTTGGAGGGATTTTAGGTTCCCAAGCGCTTGTTTTAAGGGACAATCTTGAGAGAAGTGATTTCCACTGCATCCACCAAAAATCTGGATCTGGATCTGGATTATAATTAGCTACAACGTGAAAGTTCCGATAAGCGCTGAAATGCTTTTTTCGCAGTTCTGAACTTTTAAATTTAAATTTTTAAGCCTGAATAAAGAGCTGACATTATAATTTTTTTTAGACGTTTCATGTTTGGAAGTCAGACAAGGAATAAAGAGAGAAATTTTCTATTTTTTCTATACATAAAAATTTAACTGTACTGTTTCCGCTCATGAAATATGTTAAATATTTTTTTTAGATAAGTGGATTTCTCTTTCACTTTTGTTTTTTTCTCTTAACGGAATTTATGTTTTTTTCTCTATGCAACAAAACTTAAACCTTTGCACTCCGTTGTCGTCGCTGCGGCGACATCATCTTTCTTTGCACAATTTGTTTTTGACACCAGTAATAAAGGAAAATAAAAATTGCCTTATTTAATGAGAATATTTTTTAAATTATGTGTTTGATCAAAACTTCTTTTAAAAAAGTGGTGTCGACGGAATAACATTTATATAAGAGATGCTGGAGTTCCAAGGGTTAATACAACCATAATTACCACAGGGTTCGTATGGGTCCTTGAATTTCCAGACTAAGAAATTCTTCGGTACCAATATTTTCTTAAAGAAAATCTCTCCTTAAAGATGGCGAAATTTCGCGCGTTTACACTAGATTTATATTTTATAAAAAAAAAATACTGATATTTCGCCTTGAAAATAACGGTACCCGTACGAACTCTGTTACCAACCAACCATGATTACTTTATGGCAAATCTTACATACTTTAATTTTGAATCTGCACAATCACGTGCATTCAGTTGCAAAGGGTTAAAAAAGTAAATGGGTTTAAAAAAAGGATCAGTCTTATAAATTTGAAAAATATTTTATTACTCGCTGTCAGCAGCTACAAATGTATATCTTAATAATACAAAATCACAAGATTTTTTTTTTAAAATGTTATCTAAATTGTAAAGTTTATTTTAGGGTTTCGTTAGACGAACGAAACCCTATTCGTCTTAATCCTCTGTTTGTTTGTTTTCCTGTCACAGAGTCCGTTCTCAGAAACTATATACATTGGATACTTGAAATTTTGCATACTTACAGCTGAACACCTTCATAAAAACTTGAAAATTCGATAAAAATTGAGAAAGAATTTTTTTTCCTTCATTTGCGAAGGTGACCGATGTCTGCTGACATTCAATTTTCGGCGATAACGAAAGAATTATGAAACAGGTGCGTCTTACGGTCAGAAACGGACTCAGAATTTTTTCATAGGACAAAAATTTTATTTAATATTGATTTTTGAGCTACGATTTTTACGCAATCCGACGTAAAATTTCATTCTCTTTCAGAATATGTCTTTTTTTTATTATTTCGACAATCTGAAGCGAATATAATTATTTATTATATAATTATATTTCCCTAGCATTAAAGTAAATGAAAGTATTAAGTGATCAACAACTGATACGGAGGGTTACGGATATTACTGCTTTATTAATATGTATTTAACTCCTCCCTTGTTTAACATTTATAATAATATTAAATAGACAGATCAGTGTTTGTATTTCGTGTCCAATACTGGCATAAAATGTCTTTATTTTTTAGATAATTTCATTTGGCTTTGTTTTTTTTTAAGTTAACCTTTTGAGCTCTGGGGGTGAATTTCTTAAAAACGCCCAAAAAATCGCATGCACACAAGTATTTTGCTCACAAAAGGTTCGGCTTGTAATAAACACGAAAAAATGCATTAATCAATTTTCAAATAAATTTGGTTGCATATTCCAGAGTCAATTTGACACTTGGAGGTTAAATGTAATTGAGAAGAAATTCATCCATCAGAGCTCAAAGGGTTAATGGAATTTTCGGATTTTCCTCTGTCAAACACTAAACAAATGCAGAACGAATTTGTTCATTAACCTAGTATTTTCACCATAGTTAACTACCTCCCGTAATTTCTTCATATCAATCCAAATTCCGAACGTGCACGATGAGGAATATTCAGTTAAAGGGTTATGCAATAAAAAAATATCAGTTTTATAAGTTCTAAAGTATCTATATCAACAGCTGTCGGAAACAACAGACGTATATCTTGAAAAGTCGTCGTCGACCAAACAGGAGAGTAACAGTCATCTACAATACTATTTTATGTTTAATTTTCACATTAAGACTTTTCCGGTTTCTGTCCGCTCATTTGTACTTATGCAGCAAACAAATTGTAAAAAAAATATTAGGTCTACCAGTTAGTTCTGTCCGATAATATTATTTCACGCCTACTTTTTTAAAATTCAGATTTCTTCATTGGCACCACTTTTTTGAAATTGCAAAATTCCCATTGTTTTCACATTTAACATTAAGGTGAAAAGAATCAGAATTTTGGCATTGCAAAAAAAAAAAAAAAAAAAAAAAAAAATGGTGCCAATGGAGTATTATTAGCATTTTTTGCTAAAAGCTGACATAAGATATGTTCACCATATTTTTTTAAGCAATTCTATTTGTGTCTTACCCGTGTACTATTCTGTTAAAGAGTTTTCTAGTTGTGTCTTTGTGAACAACAAAAAATGCACTACGAACTTTTGCATTAACGTAATTCTTTATCCATAGATCCCTGCTTCCCGTAATTTCTTTCTGGTAATCTTTAATTCGAATCTGTACTACACTGGGTTTCATAATGATATGAACACCTAGTAATTTTGTGATATCCTAGTAAATATTCATAAAGAATTATCAGAAAACTTCATTCTCGAGTCAAAAACTCTAATTTTACATAATACATAGCTGTAAAAGAAATATCAAACTTTAAATTCATCGAAAATATGAATTATCTAAAAAAATTGTGTTGCAAAATGATATGAACATTGATCGAAATTTTCTCTAAATGAGATTGGAATTTGTAGAGGAATATTTGAAGCAACTCCGAGAAGAAGAAATCGAAAAATGCAAATTAGTTTAGCATATAAAGATATTTCGCAGACTAGGAAATTTCCAAACATGATCGCAAAGTACGTTCTAGAAGTATGGGACGTAAAAGCCTTTAAGTGGTTTTGAGAAAGGAACAATTGTGTCTTTTAATCATATAGAATTTTCGGCTAGAGCTATCGCAAAAAATTGAGAAGATCTCCAGGTGTAACATTAAATTTTCTTCGAGTAAAAGAGGATTATGGACCAAAGAAGTCTCCGGGAAGTCCGCCAAAACTGTCCAAAAGGAAAAAAAGCCATTATAAAAAGAATGAGCAATGGGAAAACAACTTTAAGCGAAAACCAATGATAGCAGTGACAAAAATTACTTTGTCCAAAGTAGTCAAGAGCTCTAAGATGATGGGGTACAAGAAAAGAAAACCCCAACGACCTATGACTAAAATGCATCAGCAGTATCGCCAAATTGGGCAAAGTATCACACATCCCGGAAGTTAGAATATGAAAGAGTAATATTTTCTGATGAAAAACATTGATCGAAATTTTCTCTAAATGAGCTTGGAATTTGTAGAGGAATATTTGCAGCAACTCCGAGAAGAAGAAATCGAAAAATGCAAATTAGTTTAGCATATAAAGATATTTCGCAGACTAGGAAATTTCCAAACATGATCGCAAAGTACGTTCTAGAAGTATGGGACGTAAAAGCCTTTAAGTGGTTTTGAGAAAGGAACAATTGTGTCTTTTAATCATATAGAATTTTCGGCTAGAGCTATCGCAAAAAATTGAGAAGATCTCCAGGTGTAACATTAAATTTTCTTCGAGTAAAAGAGGATTATGGACCAAAGAAGTCTCCGGGAAGTCCGCCAAAACTGTCCAAAAGGAAAAAAAGCCATTATAAAAAGAATGAGCAATGGGAAAACAACTTTAAGCGAAAACCAATGATAGCAGTGACAAAAATTACTTTGTCCAAAGTAGTCAAGAGCTCTAAGATGATGGGGTACAAGAAAAGAAAACCCCAACGACCTATGACTAAAATGCATCAGCAGTATCGCCAAATTGGGCAAAGTATCACACATCCCGGAAGTTAGAATATGAAAGAGTAATATTTTCTGATGAAAAAAAAATTCAATTTGGTTGGTTTGAACTGTTTTTCTTATTATTGGCACAATCTGTGAAAAAAAAAAAAAAACAAAAAAAAAAAAAAAAAAAAAAAAAAAACAAAAAAAAAAACAGGAACGTTTTTAAAACAGCAGCAGGGTGGAGGATCACTCATGCTTTGGGCGGCGTTTGAATTTCCTGGTAAGATCAACGTTACGTTTACCTCTCGCAATGAAAGCATTAACCTACCAAGATCTGCTTGCAGAACACTTGCTGAGGAAATTAGCAGACTTTTCTGCATGTTCCAACAAGGCAATGCATCCATCCACACGGAAAACAGTAGGGGAGATGGGGGCACATGTGAACAGGGGGCAGATGTGAACATCGCAGTTTTTCAATAGTTATTATAATTTTTTTTATTTGAAAAAAATTACCAAAGATGGCAGCATCTGTAGACGTATGGTAAAAATTTTTTGAAGCTTTTTGACATTTTGTTTGTCTTTAATAGCCAAAACACTGTTTGTAGATGTCAAATGTAAAATGTTGGTTTCAACTTTGGTAAGTGATAAAGTTTATTTATTTAGTTAGTTATTCGAATTTCAATGTTTTAACATATACTATGACTACTATTGAATATTTTGGATAAAGTTGTTTTGTTCCCTAAAATTGATAAATGTTAATTATTTATCAATTTAACTCTAGCAGCCATGCGGGGCACTTGTGAACAGACTAGTTGGGGCAGATATGAACAGTTCACAAAAATCAAAATCTTTCTCTGTTGTGCGAATAGAAAGAATTGATAATGATAAAATGTATGTTAAATTCCTGAGAAAGAATCTCAGATCCAATTCATATAATTTCCCGGAAATAGTAGACATTTCTGTCATACAAAAAAGTGATATTGTATTGAAACTTTCACTTCCACATTTGTCAGGAAGTACACAAAGAGCAAGAAGCTCATTTGAGTTCAATTATAATTTAAATAAATTCAATGTTTCCTAAAATGCAATAAGTGTTATGTACTATTTTAGTAAACGGTTTAAAACAATATTTTTTATGCATTGTTAATACAAAGAATATTATGACAAACAACTTTGTATTTTTTTTTTCTTTTCATTTGTCTCAAACTTGCTGTGATGGCTTACTTCCATCTCTCAAACAACAGCTATGAATAGGATAATTCGAATTGGGATGGATATCAGTAACATTCTTAAAATGTAAAATTTTCAAATTAATAACTAATATAATTCTTGGGTATGGTGCCAGAACAGCTTTATATATATTTAGTTTCATTTTAAAATCTTTTGTTTAAACATGTCACTCAGAAACTAGAAAAAAAAATATTTTTTATTTTATTTATGGTGAATTTAACTGATAATATAAATAATGGTTATGATAACAAATTAATAACAGGAGAAAAAGCATGTCAAAGGATATTTTTTTCCTTGTGTTCACATGTGCCCCACGAGTGTTCACAACTACCCCGCTGATGGGCACATGTGAACAATTTTTTGAATTTATAAAACTATTAAAAAATGTAAGAAAAACAATACAGGTGATTAAAAAAAAATTTCCATGTGTAAAAGAAAGTTCTGTTTACTATACTGAGTACTTTTTATTTATAAGAATTAATCCAATTATGAGAAAAAGATATATTTATGCGAACTGTTCACATGTGCCCCCATCTCCCCTACTTGGGAATGGTTTCTTAATAATGATGTACATGTAATTCAATGGTCATCTGTTTCTCCCGATTTAAATCCAATGGAAAATGTGTGGAGCCTACTGGATAGAGCTGTTTATGCAAAACAATGGAGTGTAAACAAAATATGTTATGGAAAACAATATGCCACAATTTCAGAATTAAAAGCTGCTATCATCTTCTACTGGAATGAAATCGATCCAAATATATTAAAAAGCTTGGTCCACTCCATGCCTGGTCGTGTTTTTACATTAATTAAAAGATCTGGTGCATACACTGGCTATTAATCTATATTTTTGGCCAATGTACGTATCGTTATGAAACAAAATAAAAAAAAACACTCAAAATGAAAAAAAAAACCACTTTATTTTATGTATAAATCGCTGTTTCAAGTATATTTTGTTGTAAAATAAAACAGTTTGTTCTATTTCTAACACTGGTTAGGCTTCAGTTTGTTTTGTAACATTTTATTCTGTTTTATGCTTAAACATCTAGGGGTTCATATCATTTTGAAACCCAGTGTATAAGGAATATTCAGTTTTCACCCTCTCAGGAGGAAAGTACATTAGTTGCTAAAATTTTGAAACACCAGGTTTTAACAACACTTTTGTTTCAAAATAAGTAAAAGCTTTTTTCTTCACGTACAGTGCATTATTAATACAAAATTTAATTTAAAAATTCTGATGCCAATGTGGCACTTAGTAACTAAAATTAAGGGGGATATATATACAGTAGAATTATCCGAATCAATTGGGACCGGACACCAAGCAGATAATAAAAAAATCAGATAATTAGATTTTTCCGAAAAAGGATCTATTATAATTAAATACTGTTTCTATGTTGAAAATGGGAGAAAAAAAACTATTTTTAAAGAAAAAGAACTTTTAATTAATTAAATGAAAAGGCAACACATTTACATGTTAATCGTACTTACAAGTGCTGTACATCAGTACAGTATGTACGGAATGTACTGTAAATTTAAGTCATTGCTTGCTGAACATCTCGGTCAAAGTAAGCTGTTTGACAGTCTTCATACGTTTTGGGGCATCCAAATGTCGCGCATCAGCTTGAGAGTGAGAAGTTGCATATGGTCACATTCAAGCTGACGCTCCATCGACTTCAACTCAGTTTCAAAGTCGGAAGATGATTCACTAGCTGATCCCGTGTCTGCTTCAATTTCGACATTAAAATCATCTTCTTCCTCGACACTTTCTTCTCTCACGCTTTCAATAAGTTCAGAATTTGGAACACATGGTCTATGCCGTGCACTATGAGAGGGTGACTCATCATCCCAATAATGTTCGCGCTGCGCCTACATACAGTAGCTACGCGGAGGGAAGGACAATAGTGCGAATTATTAGAGAATCATTATTTCACACACAGTACGTTTACGTCTTAATTTTTTTCTGAAATTCTGAAAGCGATTCGGATAATCAGCGATTCGGATAGTCGGAGTTCGGATAATTGGAGTCCTACTGTATATATATATATATATATATATATATATATATACCACCGCCCTTCAAGGGGTTATAGGTGTTTGCGATAAAACATGAATCGGATTAATGGACTTTACAAAGAATTTTAGCGTCTGAATTGTCAACAGCTGTATAACTGTATAATTCAACGTTACAGGATTTAAAAATATTTAACTCTCGTGCAGTATCCAGTGGGCTACTTTTTTAAAATTCAGATTTCTTGATTGGGGCAAAATTTTTGAAATTCGCCTTATTTAACTTCTTGAGGGCCACCGGTATATATTATATACCACCTACGATTAATGAAGTTTTACACCAGAAAAATTTTATTAAATTTTACTTTTCTAACTTTGGTGGAAAAAAGCCGTAAAATTACTTTTACATATTTTGAAATAGGATTTTTCAATGATTCCGGTGGAAATTCAGCATTTCACTAACGTACTTGCTTGCCCCTCAAAGTGTTAATGACATATTAAATAAGGCGAAAACAAGGAGAATTTTCCCATTTCAGAAAAGTGAAGCCAATCAAGAATTCTGAATTTAAAAAAGGAGCCCACTGGCAACACTGCTGTCGTGTAAAGTCATTTTTAACACTTTCCAACAAAGTTGAAAAGTGTTTATTCATACGGTTTGTCTGGCCGTCAGTCCGTCTAGCTGCTTGTCCACGCTCTAACTCCCGTAAACATACTCGGATTTTCATGAAATTGATAAAGGTAGGTGTAGTGACGATCCATCACCAACACACTTGGTCACGCGACAATAAAGTGGTAGTACAAATGATAGAAATATTACCCGATCCGCGTTGTGAAAGATCAAAAGAGGGTAATATTAATTAATAAAATAGGAGGAGAATAAATTTTGAATAAAATTATACGTCAATACTCAGAATCGACTTATTTAACGTTAAAATTTATATTCAGGATTCAGTGGGTGCCATAGATAATTATTCGATTAAATATTTTCTAAAATTAAACTTTCAAAACTCATAAATTTAATAAACCTCTGAAAAGAGAGAATAAGAATAATGCTTCAAAGAAAAGATAGGAAATGCACATGTGGATCAAATTTTATTATTTTCAAGCACATAACTTCCATATATCAAACATAATTACTCTTAAATGCATATTAATTTGACAGCATACTCAGTTACATGAGATCTCATAACAAGATAATTATGAGTCATATCTTTGTGGAATTTTGGATTCAAAACGTTGGTTGAAGTTCTTACAGCACAAATAAATGGGCTTCTTAGCCAAGTTATTGAGAAATTTTCAACGCTGATATTTTAATGTTATGATTAGTCCATAATAATGACAAATACTCATAACTGCATTAAAATTTTGCCTATAAAAATATTAGACACAGAAAATCCTACGCACACAACATAAATATATAATAAAATAATGGCCATATATTAAGTAATAAACTCACCATATACCTCAGACGAAAGGGGCTAAAACACTTCCTGTAGAGCACTGATAGTTCTTATCACTAGGTAGATTTGGTCCGCACCTTTCAAATTTTGAAAGTCACTTTTGACCGAGCACATTAAAGTTCATATGGTCTCTTTTGGCGGAACTCTTTATACAATCACGGTGATAACTGGAACTTTTCGGTGTTGCGTCCCATCTCATCCGCTAGTGGCAATCAGAGAAATGGTGGTGTGGCATCCCATCTCATCCGCTAGTGGCAATCAGAGAAATGGTGGTGTGCTCCTAGATCAGACTTCTTTCCATATCCGATACAGGGTGATGCAGGATTTCGCAGACTTCAGCTTATCAACCTAGCCCTTTTGGTCGCAAGACTAATCCCAGAGCTTCCTTCAGGAGGTGTGACATAGGTGGAAGACAAAATCCAAGGGTCCTTTTTTTTTTTCAAAATCTCGCTCCAGAAAAAAATGGGCGTATTTCATTAGTACAATATGATTTTTTTAATTCGTCGATTGGTGCTTCTCTCTTACTGTTGCGCCTGATCTCTTGGCTGTGGTTCGCTTTTTTTCCTTTTCTGGGCGTCTCCGTATTTTTCCAACGCATAGCTATTTTTTTCTCTTCGTTTACGGGGATCTGACGTCACCTGTGAGCTTCGGACCCCCTCTGCCACACACGATGGTACCAATAAATAGCAGCCCTGTCAGTGCTAAGTGCATCATAAATAATTGTGACTGGCTTTATTATTAACATGTCTCATATGGCGTCCATGTGCCCTGCCTATAAGTTTTATTGCCCTATTATCGTCTGAAGTATATGTGAATTTTTATCACACTATTAATTTTCATATAAAATATTACAAAATTCTTAATTAATTGCCATATTACGAAATACATTCAATATTCACCAACCTTAAATTTTTACAAATGAAATGATACCAAAAACATATATATGCATCCATATACTTATTATAAATTATGATTTTTCTTTATCTAAATACTCTTAAGATTTTTTAAAAATTAATTTACTTTATTTATTTTATAAAGAAATATTTGTCAAAATGCTATTTATTATTTTCTTGTTTTGTAGTCGTTTGCCTTATGAAGTTCTGTTGTATTTTTCATAATTTCCCGTGCTTGCCCTTTAAATTTTGATTATGCAAGTACTAATTTTATAACATCGGGAAATTGTGCCGCATCGGCTAATTCTTCAAATTCGTAAAAAAATTGTGTAATTTCTTGGTCTGGTTTATCTTCAAAATTTTGGAGAGAATTTATTAAGGTATCTACTCCTATCGTAAATGTTTCCCTTTCAGGAGAAGTTTCTCTCTTCCCTCTGCCGTCTGTCATGATTTAATTTTTATGCCTTATTTTCCTAGCGGCTGCAATTCCCAAATAAATAATAGAATAATTTCTATTTTGTTTTGCTTCTATCCTAGTTTCTCAGAAATTTCCTACACTGCAAATTATTATTTTTTCAATTTTAGAATATAATTGTCTATCTCTATTTTCAAGATCATACTAATTTGTAAAATAATATTTTCGCATAAATTCTACTGAAAAAACACTGAATATTCTGAATGCATGCACATAAATAAAACACAATATGAAATTTTCACCAATATTTCCTTTCATAAATATTAATTATAATAATCACTCGTTATGTTCGTACTAAATTATGTGCTGTGAGCTGAACTACTCTTTTTTCTTTTTTTATATACATATATATAATTATCCTACTTATCTTTCATAAATATATTTATTTTTATTTATTCTGTATGAATAATTCAAAATATCATATTTTATGTTTTTATATCCAATATGCAAAAATGATTTTTGTTAGTAAGAAAAGAGAAACGATGGAAGAGAAGAATTTTTTATACAATATTAAATATTTTCTAATCAATTACTACAAATATTAAATTTAGATCCTAAATACAAATTTATAACACCTGGTATTAGCACCATTAAATTTTAGTATGTAGTGACGATCCATCACCAACACACTTGGTCACGCGACAATAAAGTGGTAGTACAAATGATAGAAATATTACCCAATCCGCGTTGTGAAAGATCAAAAGAGGGGAATATTAATTAATAAAATAGGAGGAGAATAAATTTTGAATAAAATTATACGTCAATACTCAGAATCAACTTATTTAACGTTAAAATTTATATTCAGGATTCAGTGGGTTGCATAGGTAATTATTCGATTAAATATTTTCTAAAATTAAACTTTCAAAACTCATAAATTTAACAAACCTCTGAAAAGAAAGAATAAGAATAATGCTTCAAAGAAAAGATAGGAAATGCACATGTGGATCAAATTTTATTATTTTCAAGCACATAACTTCCATATATCAAACATAATTACTCTTAAATGCATATTAATTTGACAGCATACTAAGTTACATGAGATCTCATAACAAGATAATTATGAGTCATATCTTTGTGGAATTTTGGATTCAAAACGTTGGTTGAAGTTCTCACAGCACAAATAAATGGGCTTCTTAGCCAAGTTATTGAGAAATTTTCAACGCTGATATTTTAATGTTATGATTAGTCCATAATAATGGCAAATACTCATAACTGCATTAAAATTTTGCCTATAAAAATATTAGACACAGAAAATCCTACGCACACAACATAAAAATATAATAAAATAATGGCCATATATTAAGTAATAAACTCACCATATAGCTCAGACGAAAGGGGCTAAAACACTTCCTGTAGAGCACTGATAGTTCTTATCACTAGGTAGATTTGGTCCGCACCTTTCAAATTTTGAAAGTCACTTTAGATCGAGCACATTAAAGTTCATATGGTCTCTTTTGGCGGAACTCTTTATACAATCACGGTGATAACTGGAACTTTTCGGTGTGGCATCCCATCTCATCCTCTAGTGGCAATCAGAGAAATGGTGGTGTGGCATCCCATCTCATCCGCTAGGGGCAATCAGAGAAATGGTGGTGTGGCATCCCATCTCATCCGCTAGTGGTAATCAGAGAAATGGTGGTGTGCTCCTAGATCAGACTTCTTTCCATATCCGATACAGGGTGATGCAGGATTTCGCAGACTTCAGCTTATCAACCTAGCCCTTTTGGTCGCAAGACTAATCCCAGAGCTTCTTTCAGGAAGTGTGACATAGGTGGAAGACAAAATCCAAGTGTCCCTTTTTTTTTTCAAAATCTCGCTCCACAAAAAATGGGCGTATTTCATTAGTACAATATGATTTTTTTTATTCGTCGATTGGTGCTTCTCTCTTACTGGTGCGCCTGATCTCTTGGCTGTGGTTCGCTTTTTTTTTCCTCTTCTGGGCGTCTCCGTATTTTTACAACGCTTAGCTAATTTTTTCTCTTCGTTTACGGGGATCTGACGTCACCTGTGAGCTTCGGACCCCCTCTGCCACACACGATGGTACCAATAAATAGTAGCCCTGTCAGTGCTAAGTGCATCATAAATAATTGTGACTGGCTTTATTATTAACATGTCTCATATGGCGTACATGTGCCCTTCCTATAAGTTTTATTGCCCTATTTTCGTCTGAAGTATATGTGAATTTTTATCACACTATTAATTTTCATATAAAGTATTACAAAATTCTTAATTAATTGCCATATTACGAAATACATTCAATATTCACCAACCTTAAATTTTTACAAATGAAATGATACCAAAAACATATATATGCATCCATATGCTTATTATAAATTATGATTTTTCTTTATCTAAATACTCTTAAGATTTTTTACAAATTAATTTACTTTATTTATTTTATAAAGAAATATTTGTCAAAATGCTATTTATTATTTTCTCTTGAATAATAATAGGTTGTTCTGTTTTGTATAAATATTTTAATTGTATAACAAGCTGTGTGTATAGATTTCCATACCACAGTACGGTCACCAAAGCATGTTTGGTATTGTATATGAAGTATGTAGGATTAATCGTTCATTTCCAGGAGCACTTAAAAGTATTCCTTTACATTATGCTATATTAAGAAAAATCATTTGCAGAATATTTTAATGACATTATGATATTTTAAATGTATTGAAACTGATATAAATAACTGAATTTCACTATTATCACGTTAGAATAGGGCATTCATAGCATTTTTTATTCATTTACAAAGACACACAAAAGAAATCGATTACTGTACATTACTGTCTTTGAGTAGAAATTGCTGGAGAATACAGTTTAAAATTAGGTATGCGCTTTTAAATTTAATTAATTTTTTGCATCTTACTCGTTATATATAAAATCTATACCTCAAATACAGGACTACACAAAAGTATTCACGTAGCGTTCTCCTTATTAGAGGAAATTGCTGAAGGTAAATTTCCAACTGAACTATATGTATCTCTTAAGTGAACTAAATTTTGACATACATGTAGTTAATAGATTCAAATCTATATATCATATACAGGGCTGCTGAAAAAAATCGCATAATATTCCGATTGTGGATGGGAGCAGTTGAAATTGAGTTTTGAAATGTATTATGCGTTTTCAAATGGTTGAATTAGACGTAATATTTTAATTTTTTAAAGGTTGCAGTTTTGTGACATTATTCTGAATGTGTTGGAAAGTGTTTCATAATCTATGCTTTACGCATGAGTTTTTCTTACTTGTTTACATTTAATGTTGACATTTAACAATTCCCTGTTTCTATAATGTTTTCTGCAAGAAAAAAAAATATATATAATGATAAAAAAGTTATGCGGAGGATTATGGATATTTAATACTTATTTATTAATCTGTACACTACTTCACATATTTTTAATGTTAAAAAGTACGTTTTTTTTTTTTTTTTTTTTTTTATAATGTGATTTCGCTTTGAATTTTATATTTCACTTTGTTTGCTAACAGGATTTCTTTTTACTATCCGCAATAATAAACAAGAAAGAAAAATCATGCGTTTAGAATATGAAAGCATAGGTTATGAAACACTTTCCAACACTTACTGAATGCTTTAAAAAAACTTTGTTACTTATTTAGGGAAATAAGTTAAATAAGATAACAAAGTAAACATTTTACAAAACGCTTAAAACATTTGAAAAACTTATTTCAGCAGTTACCGTCCATATCCAAATATGTATTTTAATTCTTTTGAAGTGCCCTGCATTGGATCTGTAGGTTGATATCTATATTATATAATGGGAAAATTTAGTTCAGCAAGAAAACGCATAACAAATTGAAAGTCCCCTGTCAGCAAATGATACTGATAATAATAGATTGATGTATATCTATACTATATAATGGGGACATTTAGTTTAGCAAGAAAACGCATTACAGGTTGTAATTTCTCTTTCAGCAATTTATACTAATAGATGGAAACATACTTGAATACTTTTGTGCAACCCTGTAGTTAACCTTGAACCTTTATTACACGCCACGATTTAGCTAAAATTTAATTCAAACTAAAACACTTTTAAAACTACTGAAATCACATTTCCAGAAATCATTTATAGAGGGGCCATGCATCCAATTCTTTCCGTGACCCTGTATATCATTTTATCTATATTGTAAAACCATTTATTAGTAAACTAAATGCAGTTCAGCCTACAAATGTGTAACTTATTTAAAAACCATCTTTAAGTAGTAATTTGCGCTCATACCCAGTAACCCTTGCAAATTCTTTTGTGTAGCCCTGTATATGAGGTATAGCATTTATGCACACCATATAGCATGCATAAATATAGTGAAACATAAAAGTATCATAATTAAAATTGAATTTCAAGCAATCATCGGTAATGTACAGTCATTAGGATACAATGTAGTAATTGAAATCATTTGTGTGTCCCTGTAAATGTTTTGCCCCTCCTATTATACATGAAGTAACTTATACTATACTTTCAGAGACGTATATCAATTTCAATATATATGAAATAGTTTAACATAATTCAAATACGCCGCAAACAATTCCACCCCTATGCCATTATGTAACGGAATTATTTTGTGTGACCCTGTAAATGAATAATAACTATTCTTTGTACCGCATATTCTACAGAATGCATATTTTAGTGGACTTCATTAACGCATATCAATTTTATTATGTTTGAAAGTGTGTAACACCATTAAAAATCATTTGAAACGATTTTTTCCCATTTGCCGTAATGTGACGGAAAACTTTTGACTGTCCCTGTAGATGAAATAAGCATTCTACAAACTTCGTTTGAAATAGGGGTCGTGCTAGGGTAGAGGTCACTAACATCCAAAAATTTCAGAACGATCCGAGTATATTTACGAGAGTTAGAGCGCGGTCAGACGGACAGACAAACCGAAGTCATAAACACTTTTCAACTTTGTTGGAAAATGTAAAAAATAAGCTACGAATTTATGTATTAACCTAATTCTGTAATGCTAGTTAACTACATCCCGCATTTTCTTCATGGCAAATTAAAATACTGTAAGTCAGAAAATTTATTTGATAAGTTGTACTTCGTTTCTTCGTCAGATTCATTTGATTTTGTTTATTTAAGAATATTTATAGATCTAATACATTTATCCTATTTGATATCGGTATTGTTTGTTAACGTCTACGATTTATTCTCATAAAGGAAGGGTTTCCAATTAAAATTGACAAAATATTTAAAAATTAAATTTCATCAATATTAGCGTTAAGTGGTAGTCATATAAAAATGGCTTGAATCTTTATACGTAAATCGCGATTATTTGATAAAAGATAATACAAAGGTCATATAAACAGTGCTTTTCTAATTCTTGAAAGGCCACAGCTTCATATAAAATTAAATAAGATCCACCCTTTTTAGGGTTCTGTGTTTTAAAATTAAAATTATAAATTATTATAATATCACTCCTGTGTCTGTTTGTCTGTCTGTCACAGCCCACTATGGAACGTGGAAAGTTCAAATTGGCTAAAGTAATAATTACTATTGGCCCACATGTTTCTAGATTATTAACCATTCACAAATATATTTCGAAAAAATATAGAGGGGCCATTTAATTTACTTGCAAAAAAAACTTTTCTTTTTATATCGTGTGGGGTATCGTGTGAAATATTTTGGAATGCGAAACTCAAAAATTCATTTATTTTAATTCTATTCGTCATATTTTCAGAGATATCGTCAAAAAATTTAGTGCTAATATATGTCACCTCCCCCCGTCTATTTCGGTATCCACTGAAACTAAAATTACGAAAAAAATAGGGATACTAGAAGTTAATTTAAACATTGGAGGAAAACTATAACTACAGCGATTACCCTAGGTCAAATAGTTTTTGAGAAAATTGCATTTTTACGTTATACACAAATTTCAATTTGCAGACGATCAGCAAAAGAATTTAGGATCGCTCTTGGTACCTATCGTCGCGGAAGTGTAAATAAATTATTGATAATTATTTTCGAAAAAACTTTTGGGTAATTAGCCGAGATATGAATCATTAAAGACACGGACGGTTTGATCATACATAAAGAAAGATGCGGCGTACTATTGCCCTTAAAAGTCCAGAAAACAACTTTTAATAATATATTTGTTTAATCCAATGCCTAGTTATATATTTATTGTACAGAACCCTCTGTTCGTGAGTAATGCTTGCACTTGAGTGGTTATTTAAATTTTTGACGTTCTTAAAATTATTGACATGACACCAGTTTATTTATTATTTAAAGAACATAAGATGGTTTTCTATTAATAAAAATGTTTGTTCTGCAATTTTGTTTATCTTTCATATTCTCACTTTTGAATATCAGTAATGCAAATCAAAGTAAATCATACGATACTTTTCCGTTATACGGACACCATTGTCGCCAAGCATAATAGTTGGCGCAGAATGAAAATCGCGTGAATTGAAACATTTGAAAAATAAAAGAAAAAACTTTGTCGATAGTAAAGCGAGCATTTAAAAAATATTACATTTGAAAATTACAGACTTTTACGAAATCACATTTATTTTATTAAATCACAAATATACACTTAAAATAAGTGAACAAATAACTGTTATATAATAAAGTAAAAAAAAAAATAAAACTCATATTAATCTGCTGGCATAAAACTACAAATATAAGAAAGTGATATATCGCTACGCAAGCATATCGTGAATACATCACATCTTTTCACAATCAGGGTTGAAATAATTGGCGCATTAGTATGCATTTTGGAATGGTGTCCGCATAACGGAAAAGTACCAATGATACAATAATTTATATATAATGAAAATTTCCTCATTTCACTTATCGACATATTTAAAATTAAAACAAAAACGATTGATTAGAAGGCAAACTAGTGTGCTGGTATTTTACAGTTCTAAAAAAAAATTCAGATGAAAACCTTACGACGTCAAATTGAAATGGCAGTTTTCCTCTGCAGTGAAATCAGGTGGCCATCACAATATATATTATACAATCTTCAATTTAAAGTACGATATTTCTATATTCATTCATTCTTGACATACATTTAATATTACCCACAATTTTAACACATTTTAAAGTAAGTTTTCTTGACACTCTTAACAATAATTGAAAAGTGGATTTTTCTGTTTTCTACCATTTGAATATTTTACAAAACTGTTTGTGGACCTTTTTAAAAGTTTTGAGTACTCTCTAATTTTGAAATAAAAATTCTCTCATTTTACCTATCATATTTTCAGCTTAATTTAACATACATTATGATGATGCAATATTTTTGCTCTTATCATACTATTTCCTCAAAGACTCAATTGTTTTCTCTTTCTGCTTTTCTTCTTAATTTGTTTACAAAGTTTCATAATTGTTTGTAAACAATATTTATAAATATATCATGCACATTTTAATGGCCTTAGCAGGTATCTGTTCATCTTCATATTTTGAGTAATCATATTTAGCTTCTTAATTTGATATTTTACTTGCCTTAACACGTTAAGTGCACGTCAGTCACAGGTGACTGACACTGAAAACTTCCTTTTAGATCAAGTCAGTCACCGATGAATGACGGTCTAAAATATGATACAAATCTAAAAATATATATATTGTTTTAAGTAATTACTGAACATTTATTTAAAATTTACCTACCTTTTATTTATTACAGGATTATACTTTCTTAATAATTACTTAAAACATTGTAAATTTTTCAGCGCTTCGGTGTCAGTCATCGTGGCACTCAACGTGTTAATACCATTTATATTTTCACTACACTCAGAGAAATTGCTTTTTTAGCTCAAGGCAATCGAACCCCGAGAGGTAATGTGCCCACAGGTTATGTATGCGCGTACATATGTGTGTATATAACTCGATGAATCTTGATAGAAATATCCGTTTTGCTTCAAATTTTTTATATAGGTTCATTGCGATAAAGCACTTCCTTAGGAGTTCTTTGGTTAGGTATAAAGGAGGGGGCCAAGGCTAATCCCCTTTCCTTAATTTAGATAAAGGGATTTTTCGTGCAGAATCATCCGATTTTCTTCTAATTTGGTATACCGGTTTATTCTCATAAGGCGCCTCACAGATTAGATTTGGAGGTCCATTGGTTAAGTATAAAGGGGGGAACGGGGACTACCCCCCTTAATGTAGATAAATGTGTCTTTCACGTAGACTTATCCTATTTGCTCAAAATTTGGGTTACCGGTTTATTCTGATAATGCGCTTCCCTGATTAGATTTGGGGGTTCATTAGTTAGGTATAAAGATGGTAAATGGGGGAAATAAACTCCCCTTAATATATTTTTAGAGGGGAATTATTCTTTGAAATTAGTGTATAATATATAGTTAGTGTTAATAGCCTGTGAACTCAATGCCATCAGTTTAACAGGCTACTTTTATTTTATTCATAAATTTATTGCACTTATTGCACTTACATATACAACTGCAAAACTTTGGAAATGGCACAATGAAATCATTTATTTAATACAACCACTCTATAAAAAGACCTTTTCATGCATGGTTTACATAGAGTGAAAACAAAAATTAATGAGTATTTAATTAATTTAGCCATCTCTGACGTATGAATAAAATTAGCTACGAGGCATTTTTTTAATCTTTTAATTTTTTGCCCTTTTTCTATTTTCATATTTCATTTCATATTAACATAATGGGATTGTTTTAAGTGATATTGAGTTACATTCCTCGAAATCCATGGAAAGTGTAAATAAAAGACCAAGAAATGTGATATATATAATTCAGTTTTTAAGAACAAAAATAATTGTTTTTCATATAATATCTGAAAATAGTACTTAAACGTTGTATTATAAATTAAAAGGAATTTTCAAAAATATAACTTAAACAATCTTTTAACGTTATGTTATAATATATTGTGAAAACAGAATGCACAGATTTATAACGTAATAAATAAATGTATTTTTACTAAGCTAATTCAGATTAATTTCACGAAATTTTGATCTTACAAGGAGAGGGCCAACCTTGTTAATAACAGATTTTGATTATTTTAATATATGTTATAGGGTAGAGACCCCTTAGTGTCAGGTTCAATGGATTTTATCCAACGCTCCTTAGTTCTTGAGAAACAGGGGGGGGGGGTTCTAATAATAGTACACAACTTAAATACTTACTTTGCAAACTATGTGATAGGTTGGTCGTAGATCAGTTGGTATGGCGTTTGCCCGCTGCCCCGAGTTCGATACCTGAATACGCTACATTTGTTTTTCTCATCTTTTGTTTTATAAATATACCTGTAATTATATTTAATAATCTCATTGTCAATTAAAATTTATAATATTGTATATCAATTATAAATTTAACGTATTTAATTTTTTACTTTTAACTAAATAGTTGTATAAAACATAATAAAACTGTTAATTTTTTAAAAATCACTTTTAAAATGGATTTCATATATTCGTTATCGATGCAATGATATTGAGCAATTGTGTCAATTCGTGATTTTAAAGAAACATCATTTACGCATTGCTTTAACAAAGGAAGTCAATGCGATACTACTATTATTCTGTTTTTAAAGTAACAAGCATAATTATATTAAAAATGAGCATCAGAATTAAATTACAATCGATTTTTTGCATATTAACGATTTTTAAATTTGTAATATGTATGCTTGCGCTTTCAATTATTTTACTTTCACCTTTATCTTCTTTTTGCTTTTATTTGAATATTCTTTTATTTTATCATAACTAGATGGCACCACAGCAGATTTTTTCACGATTTTGGAATTTTTATCATTCAATAATAGATCCAATTTCTTTTTAAACCTCTTTAAAGGATGAGAAATAATAGTTTAAAAATAAAAAATGATAAATTTAAGTTTGTTAACATTATAATTAATGTATGATATTAAAATTTGTAATTGAAATTATTAAATTATAATTACAAGTATATTTATAAAACTAAAAATGAGAAAAACAAATGTAGCGCGTTCAGGTATCGAACCCGGGCCCCGCAGATCAGCAAGCGAACGCCGTACTAACTGAGCTACCAACAACCTATCACTGCGGTTGCAATGTAAGTATTTAAGTTGTGTACTATTATTAGACCCCCCGGTTCCTCAAGAGCTAAGGAACGTTGGATAAAATCCGTTGAACTTGACACTAAGGGGTCTCTACCCAACAACATATATTAAAATAATCAAAATCTGTGAGTAAGAAAGTTGGCCCTCTCCTTGTTAGTTTCTCGAATTTTTCCTGTCTTGAGAAAAAAGGACACACGAAAAAATTTAATTGGTAATGCAAAAAAGTAACACAAAGAAAACCCACTATGATTTAACGTAAATGCAATTTTAGTTTGAACAATTTCATGTAGTATTTACGTTAGATTGAGGATATGTTTATATTTTGGAGACGTTGACAAATCAAAGAAGACATTTTCGTACTTTAACGAAATATACCCACTTGTTTGTTCTGAGTGTATTCCACTATTAGAGATTTTAATTTCAATTTGATTATAAAAACCTTATATATATTTATTTGTTTTACGAGATGTCAATATAAAAGGTATTACCAGAATACATTTTACGAAAAATGTATATCTTTATATATCTTTTTAAATGCGTGTACAATTTGTAGAGTAGCATAAAATGCTGCCCTACAAACTAATATATTACATTTCCCAAGATTCTGTTAAGCGTTTTTTTAAATTAGGAAAGTTATATATTTGAAAATTAGACTATTCTTTTCTGGCATTTTAACATTTGTTTTAAACATATTTTGTACGTCTATTATATTTAATTACATAATTCTATTGCAGACAAATTTCAAATTATTATCGACAGATTATAGCCCTTACGTTGTTAAAAATGGGATAATCAAGGTTCCCAGTTTGACCTTTCTTTAATTAAAAAAAGTTCGAATTCATATCCGTAAATCTAAAAGATTTTTTTCGTTTATTAGGTAGTCACACTTAACAGTGATTAACAGTGTGAACACTTTAAGGGGCTTCCGCATTGTCATCGACTTTACGTCCATTGTATAGATGACTGTCTGAAATGCCTATTGTCTGAAATGTCATTAAATAAAGAAAAGAATATGATAGAAAATTTCTGACAGGACTGCGAAATTTCGGAATTTAAATAAAGGACAAACTGGCAACTCTGGTGATAATCTGTTTAAATAATGCTCTTTTCAATAATTTAAATAACTTTGTTTGACAATCTCAAAATACACATAGGTATTCAAAACGAGTAACACAAAAAGAAAACATACCTATCGCTGCTATAATAAATTTGTTTTACAAATACTATTACTATATCCAGAGATACGAAATCTAACAGATATTTTGTCTAAAAATTACAATTTCTCACATTAATATTTAAATACGAGGTATTTTTGCTTTGTAAGATGAAAAAAGAAGATGTGAATAAATTAAAACAAAATTACTTTTTAAATTTTTCAGATGTACATTCAGAATTTCTTAATAAATAAACCGCCAGATTCGGCAACACTGGCAATATCACTTTTAAAGTTTCACTTTAGAACATGCAAAAGTTTTTATTGTTATTCAAAAAATTATTCAAAGAAATATGTTTCTTTTTATTAGAGTACGCGATGAACTTTATCTTTAAACCATTTTCAAAGGCATTTCTGAAATAAATTTCTAATGAAGCACCTCATCTTCTCATAATCTGCAATCAAAACAAATAATTGGCAAGGTACCTGCTCTCATTATGGCACGGTTCCCAATATGAAACATGTCGTATATTTCATTTACTTTCTTTTTATTTCAATAGATGGGAGTATACGTTCGACCGCCAGGACGATAAAAAGTAGAAAAAAACAATGAAGACGAGGTCGCATCAGGTGGGCGACGCTACTGGCAGGGAAAGTGAAATTGTTCGCCAAAAAAGTCGTGTTATTATTTCTTAAAGGCAAAGAATATTTCGTATTACTAATATTTGTTATCATTTAATACAAAGTAAAAATGAATATAATAACACCGTTAATCTACTTTTAGATACTATCAATAGTTTTATCATTACGTCTTAGTATATCCGTTTCTTGGGGGCAAAATAAAAATGGCGGAGATTCCCATTATGGCCTGGGAAGGCCACTGTTCTGTTATATTTGTGTTTTTATTAATTTAGTTTCCTTTTTCATTATTAGCCCTAATTTTGTTTCACTTCTGTTCTTTAATTAATAAATTTCATAGTAAAAATAAATATATATACATTTTTTTGTTTTAATTTTTTTTTTTGTGATTTTCCTGGCTTTCAAAAAATTACAATTATTATATATATATTATAAATATATAAATATACTATGTATAATAATTATAATAACATAACATATAATCTATAACATATAATAATTTGCAATATTTTTGCAATTTTCAAATTTTATTTTGCAATTTTCTAAAAATTTACTAAGTGGGCCCTATTGAGAACGAGGTGTTTCCAATATGGCCAATATGATAATTTTTATATTTCAGCTTACACAATTTTTAATATTATAATTACAAGTATAAAGTCGTTTCTTTTTTTACCACATTAATCCCTCGAAGCAACAGCATAAATAATTTCCGGAAAAAATGATATTAACATGGTGAAAAAAGCAATCAAATCTTACGACGGCCATAATGGGGCCAGGTATCTTATATCGTAAAGCTGTATTCTGGTTTTTTTATTTTAAAAGACAAACATTTATAAATTTTCTTCAACAGAGCCCGTGTTTAGGTGTTTGCAAATTCGTAATACCAGTATAAAAGGAAATTAAATTCAAAATCTAGATACATAAAATTGTTTATTGCAAAATTAATGTAACTGTGAAACAAATATTAGACATTTTTTAGATAAAATATGCTTGCTAATTAAGTTTGCCGGAATAATTTTTATTTCGATAAAAAAAAAAAATAATGGCACAGTGAAATACCATTACTAAATCATGCACTTATTCTGTTTACAGGAGAATGCGGTTAGATCAATCATTTTTGACTGACAGTAACACATGCTTCCGATAATTCGTGCTATTGAATGTTCCTTAATCGATAGTTAGAAACTTATGTAATCGAAAACTAAATCTCTTCGTTTGTATTCGATTACAATAGTGAAATAATTTAAGGGGAAATTACCGTCAACCTCCCCTCCCCCCCCCAAAAAAAAAAAATCATTAAAAGGAAATTATATTATAGTGCGAATAATAAGCATTACGTTATCAGTATTAAATTTATGGTTGTTATTTTTACGTTCACGACTAGTGTTGCTAGGCATGCCGCGTAAATCAGGTGTCCAAATGCTCTGGACCCCACAAACTATGTTATGTTTATTTCGCCAACTTTAATCTCAGATATTTCTGCCATTAGATAAGACGAAGAAAGTAATTTAAAATACTGGTGTTCATAGCTTTCGGAGCTACGATTTACGTGGCAAACCTCGCAACACTATTCACGACGCTAAGAATTAATAACTATTCCATGTATGTTTTAGAAACTTAAAAAAAAAATAGGATAATTTCATCAATAAAATGAGGAAATCATTGTAAACAAATAATGTCTTAAAATGGATATTTTTATAAATGTAATTGATGTAAATACTGTGATATAAACTAATTAATTATTAACACAAGACGACACTGAATATCTGTGCGAAAGTTCTTGTGTATAGTCGGTTTTGTACGAAACCTGAGTTTTAAAAGAAGTTCCGCCCTCTTCTGAAAGTATTTTGTAAATTGATTCCTAGTTTATGTACCGTTAACTATATTACAATGTATGGATTTAATATAAAACATATCTTATAACCTTTAAAAATATGATATCTTAAATAAAATTATGTAAATACATTTTCTGTCGAGTAGAAACTACGTCCTTAGTCCGTAATGGTCGGTTTACCCCTTAACAGGATTGCCCGTACACCGTATGAGTAAGAAGAATTTCCTTGTTTCGTTACTAAAAGCTTTTTGGTACCACCAATTTAATCTGCAAAATTAACTTTCTTTAAAAACAGACATATTTTAAGCTTATAAGGCGAATATTTTAGTACGGTAAAAGTGGTGTAACGTCCCTATTTTTAGTTTATTGTATCAAAATAATGAACCTCTTAAGGTGTTAAATAAACACACTAATTTTCCTGACATGTGAACATTGCATAATCAGTCTCGATACACTATGTTACGATAAAATGCATACGATATACGATGCATACAGTATTATACGATAAAACAGCCAATTGAATAACACGCGAACATAATTTAATTATAAACATATAAAATATAATATTGTTATTATGATCGACATGGACAGTTCCAATCGATAGCGATTATCTTATTATCTTACGGTGTAGCGAAAACCTCTAGTGCAGCATATAACTTAAGTAGATTATATATGTTAAACTAAGCAAACTTAAAAATGTTGCAGAGCTTAAAATTAAATTTTTAGCAAAACGAAGGCAAAACGTTGTGTAATAAACCGGAAGAAAAAAGCACAAAAAATTCTGTATTGAACCAAAAGTAACTTGAAGACTTAACTAATTAAATAAAACAATCTCATATGTACTTGGGATTGAAGCCGGTCGTTTATTGAACATACGTCTTTTCATAATACATTCAGGCAAAGCATAAATGATGAAAAGTTGACATCTATTCAGGAAAACAACAGGATGACATTAAATTGAAAACAAAACTTGAATATTTAAAGAATAGCTTTAAATGTTTGAAACATAACTTTTCATAATACTCGACTAATAAATGTTTAAAAAGTATTCGGACATTCACAACTAAATCTATATTTAAAGGACATAATTAAATTAATCCAGGATTCTGCTGTGCCGATATCCAGTTTCTAGAAACATTTTCTCCATAGAAACAAGATAAAAGTTCAAATCCATTGAATTGTAGATAGAACCATGTATTTATACATATCGGAACTTCATTTGCGACAAACGACCACAGAATGAGCTAACCACAAATCGGCATCTTAATAGATGAAACGAAAAAATTAGTTGAAAGTCGATATGAACTGCCGATATGCACTGCCGTCACCTACTTAAAAAATGCCATTAACAGTGATGGAACAGTGGCGTAGCAATTGGACGATTGTCACCACTAAATTTTAATAATATCCTTCTCCTTGAAAAATATCAGAAATTCTGTGCTGAAATTAGCGGAAGAATACTAGTAAAGTTTTGCGGTGCCAATTGTTTCTCTGTTGCTACAATGTTCCATCACTGCATTAAGGAAATCCAAAATAGGTTTGATGCGTTTTTTGTAAATGTCGGATGAGAAAAATGCCGGTGAATAGAAAGACAATTATTTCATTTGTATTCCATGATGTTTGATTAAATAAAGACGATAATTCTGGTTCGCAGTCGTCAATGAATTAATGTGTTAATATGTTGCTTTGTTATTTTATTGTGTTCTGTGTATTAAGAAATTTCCATGTAATTACGAAGCATTACAATGTAGGACATAACAATGTCTGTAGGATGTTATAAGAGATATGCCTGAATTTAATGCATAGTCCAGGATATTTCATTTATATGTCCCCTACATTTCAATAGCATTCAAGAAAAAACAATTTTTTTTTGTCACCAGAGTGTAATGTGTTAATTATTTCATAAAGTAAATGCTCTTTCTTAGAATATCCCAGTATCAGTTAAAATTCGCATCGGACCTCCGCCCCTTGAATACCTGGCCTGAGCGCTGACACATAAATGGCGGGATTTATGTACAGCCTCCTAAATTTAGAAACCAGTATTTTATAAAAGATTTCTTTGATTTGTTTAACCTCAGAAAATAAGGCGAAAAAACAAACTATTAAAAATATTGGTACCAAAATTCAAGGGAACATAGACTGAAAGTACGCGGGAAAAAATCCGCCATCCTTGTGTCAGTGCTTTCTGACTTTGAACATTGTGCATAAATAATTTTCACCACAATTACTCGGGGGCAAAGTACTTCTCTACTAAAATGTTAAAATGAATGTTCGGCACAAGTATTTAAAAGACCATTTATATGAAAGTAACTAAAAGCGTTTCTTAGAGTCTTATATAAAGCAGAATATAATTTTAAATTCTGGTGCCAATATGGCTTTTCTGAATTAAAATTTAGCTGTATATATAATATACCACCGTCCATAAAGAGGTTTGAAACAATAATTTGGTGCTTCTTAGGATTTATCATTAGAAGTAAACTTTGATATAAAAGAAACAGTTTTATGAAGATTTCCTTTTTTCACTGCATTCAATTTCAACGCCCATTTTGTGTGATGAAAAACTGTTCTAAAAGTTAGTAACATTACTTACACATTAATTTAGTTTGTGTTATTGAAAATATTTTATTGCTTAGTATGGTACAAATTTTAGATTTCAATTTTAAATTAAATTTTTTTACTAATTTATTATTAACTATTATATTTAATACTAGGGGGCTCGGCCCCCTACGAGCTACGCTCGCCAACCCCCGTTCAGACACCGCAGTCTCTAAAGGCATGCTATTTTGATCGGCATTAAAAAGACTTTGGAAGATTGAATTATAATTTAAAAAACAGTAGCAATCTCCCTATTACCGGGCTTCTATTCATTTCTCTTTGATTGGGGATTTTTAAGTAAAAATCAGCTGCTGTTAAAAGATACAATGGCTGTTTTCGTCTTTATTAAATAAAATCAGTTAAACATTTCAAAATAAGCTAATATATAAAATATATATCCTTCAAAATAAGCAAATCCTCAAAAAATGCAAATATATTTTACAAATACCAGTGCCTTCTTTTGATGGAAACGATACAGAAGGTTAACGAATCTTAACTGAACCATTTAAGCAATTTCTTTCTTTTATGCTTCACGGATTTTTCTCTTTCAAATCATATTTTTTGTTGATGACATTTCATTTTCAGCTAACGCATGTTAATGAATTTATTATTTTACAATATCCTTTCTCTTTTAAAATTCACGTGTAAATATAGTTTTTCAATAAGTTCCTGCTTTTCATACGTAATTATTTAATTCTAATTTGAAAGTTTTTTTTTCTGTTAATAACAGTCACGTGTAAATAAATTTTTAATTTGAAGCAAACATTATTGTTTGCGCTGTTTATACAGTTAGCAACAGTTTAAATTAATATCATTTTCTAAAATAAGTAAAAAATAGCTCTCGAAATGCTGAAAATTTGAATTTAAAATAGAAATAAAATCTCAAAAAAAGGAGTCAAATTAAAAAAGTAAAGGCAGTCTGCACACCGGGAAATTCTAACGTATAAAATGATTTAAAAAATGAATTAATTTCCTTGTATAGTTTTTGCTCCTGTAAAACTTTTTTAATGGAACGATTTTGTGCAACTTTAGCATTAAATATATCTTAAAATAATTATTCGATTTGAAAACTGTCTACATCAGCGTGCTTATCAAACATTTCTCTATAATACCGCCGAATTTCATATTTTTGTATGCAATTTTTTTCTTAATATTAACGGAGGAAGATCTCTGTTCACAAGAAAATCAAAACCGGCGGCGGCGGTGACAGCGTAAGTTACTTTTTTTAGAATTTAGAATACACATATATATATATATATATGTGTGTGTGTGTATGTATATATATTAATGAAGAAGTAGCAATAAAATTTTTATTTAAAAATTATATCGATGCTTAAAGGTACACTTATTAAAAATAATATTTTTTTTGTTCTAGTCACCATACATTTTACTCAAATGCAGAAATAAACTAGTTAATACCAATTCAATTAGCGACTTTTTATTTTTTAATTGCAACATTTTGCGTAATGTATTATGAAATCCAAGACAGATATGAATTATTTGATAAACATTTACGAGAAGTGAACCTATTATTAAAATGAATTTGATAATCGTATAAATGAAACACCTGTGTCGTTTACCAAGTAGAAGGTTGGAGAAAAAACGCGGTAATTACAAGATTAACAATTAAAAATGAGATTTCCATAATTATCTCTGTAAATAAGTACCGCGGAATAATTAAGAAAATGGTGTTCATAAAAAGGAAAAAAAAAATATTTTATTTCAAATTGACATTCGAAATTACATGAGACGTTGTGGATTTAAAGCATTAAATGAGACGTTGTTGATATGAAAGCTTTACCCAACATTGGGTAAACATTTAGTGTTTCCATTTTTGTTTGGCAGACTTTAGTGAATAGGTTGATACCTTTTTTCTTGAATTCTCTAAATCTAATCATGTAAAAGTAAGAGTGAAATTAGCGATATTATCTTTTAATAGTGACAGCATTCGAACTCAACACCCGATCTCTTCTACTCGTATGGCACCTACCCTACTGCACGTCTTTTCACGTGGCTTGAATCTGTTTTGTTTGCTCTTAAATTTGTTTAGTTTTCCATCACTTCTATTGCGCGAGGAGTTTGGATACCACCGCAATCTCACCTCTTGAAGTTATGGATAATACTTTTCTAGATAATCCGGAAATCGACAGAAAAAGAACAAGATGACATCGGAAAACTTGAACTTAAAAATGTAAAGGAACATTGGCGAAGAATACATACCAAAACGTACAAACGCTGTGTTCCCAGCTAGTCAAATTCATGAACTATGTCGATTCCAATGTTTTTTTTTTTTTTTTTTTTTTTTTTTTTTTTTTTTTTTTTTTTTGTTTTGTTTTTAATGTAGACGCGTAGACGCGCGTAAGACATTTTTGCTGTTTACTGGGAACTTGGTAGTTAAACTTGCAGAACACGTATTTATCAAATCTGGAGGTAAGCAAATATGTTAAAAAGTATTTTATGAGCGAAAGAAAATTCGAATCTTTGCTATGTCTCTGTAGTAATAAACAAAGCGAAATACAAAGTTGTCGAACTTCATTTTTTAATGGGTGTGAAATTTAGAAAAAAAAGGTTTTAGTTCTATGATTGATAAACCTGGTTCGACTGGAATTAGTGTTTCTTACAGGGACTATTGGTTCTGAGAAAGAAAATGAATCGGCAGATAAATTAAAAGAAGGTTGCTAGACTAAGACGAAACCAAATATTATATTTTGGCCAAGTGTATCAAGTCACCATAGCTACGCAAAAAGTCTTCATTGAAAGTACCAATCTGTCAGATTAACACATTCACGCCGGCGTGCATCACCGGTGGGTCACACTCCATTGTTAAATAGAAGTCGTGCACTACAGGTGGGTCACACTTGAATATTCGTAAATTCAGTAGCAAAAACAATTCAATATTATAAACCTTATACATTCACGACCGGAAACGAGAATTCTCGTTTTCATTCAAAAGATATCATTGACTAAGGGCGTGGCTTCTACCTTACAGAAAATGCATTTATATTATGTTGTCCATATTTCTTTAGATTTTAAGGCATTTTATATCAAATTCGTACATAAGCAGTCAAAAAAATCATGTCTCTAATTAATTTGCTTACTCCTTACGAACTTTCAAACATTCACAATCAACTCTGTTCAATCTAATAAATATGAGATGGGCGTGTCATTACAATCAGTGGCAGAATAAGCGAAAGTACCGCGCCGCCAGATGAAGCAAAACATCGATTCGAGCGCCGCCTCACAGCAAAATTATGAATTACGCACAGTGGGGCAAAATCCCAAAAAGCTGGCCAAAAGTCGAAAATTAAAGTTACTATTTAGGAAATTTTGCCTATGTAGATGTCTAGAATAATGTTTGGAGGGTCAGAATGTATATTTATAAAAAGGTTTTCGTTTTGTGTTGGCAATCTGTATCACTGATTATCATAAGAGGCGAACAAAAAGAGCAAAACAATGGTTCTTTTAAACACGTGCTACATTTTTCTATATCATCCGATTTTAATGCTTTAAAATGGATTCACACGATGATTGTGTGTGTGTTTTTTGTGCATGTTACAAAAATTATATTAAGTACATAAAAAATAATAGTTTCCTGATAATTTTGGATATTTTTTTTATTATTATTTCAAACATCAAAATGTTTATAAGTTCAACGGTGTTCCGCAACGACATATAATGGAAACAATATCCTGAACTATTATATACTGAATAATGAAAAAACCAGCTGCCATAAACTGCCATTCTGCATTTCGTGCAGGTTTTTGCAACCACAAGTAAAAATATATATTTTTTAGTCGCTTCCAAATGTTCCTTTTTCACAGTAATTTAGCTGGCAAACATTTTTGAAATTTTTAGATTATTCAGTTTTGTGATAGATTATTATGTATTACATTACAAATAAGTGTTATAATCATAAGCATAAAGGAATTTGATAAGCAAGATTAGTATCAAAAAACATAAAAGAAATCTCTATCATCGATGCAATAGAAATACATTTTCTTATCTTTATAGACAATAATTTTGTGTATTCTATCGTAATTAGAAGAATTATCTTGTCAATTGCAATCTTTGCTATATCATACTGGTGAACGTATTTTATTAATGCAAACGGAAATTATTAAGAATCTGACTTCCAAGAACATTAGCAATCAAAATTTGATTTTCAAGTGGGAATGTGATAGTACATCTGGTCAAAGTACTTTTAAACAAAATTTCAGCGTTGAGGATGGTAGAAATTAGGTTCAAATAGCTTTTTCACTTCTCTTGTGCCACTAGAAGTTAAGAGTTGCGAAAAATTCGGAAATCGTTATCTGGAAAAATTCGAGATCTTCATTTCCTTGATTGTTTAGGCCCATCAGAATCAATTTTTTGCACGAAAATACGGAAGCTACTCTCAGTGAAATGGATTATATTACAGATCAGGAGGGTAAACGTATTCCTTTTAAAAGAATGGTTTATAGAAAATAAATAGGCGTTAATTACAAACTAGCTTTAACGATGATTGATTGTAAAATTTTTAATGTCATTTCTAGCAATTTGTCAACTCAACGTTGGTACCTATATCAGGCAACGAATACCTATATCAAACTATTTTCAAACTAAAAGTGAATGAAAATAATTTACAATTCGGGATGTCCACGTCACATGCCAGTAGAAGATCTTTTGAGCGTACCTTGCATTTGGCATACAAATGGGATATAAAGGAATGGCAAGTGTGCACTCCTGGTGAGAATGAAAAAATTAAATTTGCAAAACAAAATTTACAAAAAAGATTTCGTTTACAATTAGGACTTCTCGCCGATAAATCAAACCTCGAATTTGGAAGCACAAATGCTTAAAATACAGCTCGTAGATTCTTTGAAAACGCAACTATTTCTGCTCTATAAGGAACGTAGACGAAGATTTGACCAAACGATTCCCCTTCATATTATAAGTAATTGCTTAACATTCATTTGATGAATTTCGTGGATTATTGCTCACAAACAGCTTGTAAATTCGTCGAATGATATTCCTAGTTCTTTGTGCCAACTTCAGTGCACAAACTACTTATTCATGGCACAGAAATAATAGCTTCCTCATTATTGCCTGTTGGGCAAATCTCGGGAGACGTTAAAAAATCGGGCAACAAATTAATCAAAAGGTATCGATACGATTTCTTCCTAAAATGCAGTAGGACGTAAACAATGGAAGATTTCTTTGCGGCTTTTAATGTTATTAGATCCCTTCATTTCAAGCTTATGTAAATTACCATTGTAGAAACTAATATCCTTGCACCTAGAGGCACATAAACTTCTGTAAAAAATCTCGACACCTCACCTTCTGAAGAGTCTACTTAGTAATTCATCTACAGATTAGTCAGAAGATGAATTTTAGAATATCCTTTCGTTTTATTTTAATAATATACAGAAATTAAACCTTGTAGTATTTTATTTTTCATTAATGTACTTAATTACATTTCATAAATAAAGATTCATTGTTTAATTTCGATAAAATCATCTTAGTTCCTTGAAATTACGTTGTAACGTTTAGCCTCGAAACTTTTAAATTTCGAAACTCGAAATATTTTATTTAAATCTAATTGTTTTTATATTTAATTCGCCAGTTTTTAAAATTTAATGTCTGAATCGAACTTAGTATCCTCAAAAGTACCTGCCTACGAAATTTCATAGAAGTTGAATAACTTTCAATGAATTTTAATTTTAATTCCGCCATTTTGTATTTTGGTATTTTAATTTTAGAATCGAGATCAGAATCCTCAAAAACACCTGTGTACGAAATTTCTTGGCATTTAAATAACATTTTCATATTTTGGCCAACTTTTCGGGATTTTGCCCCACTGTTCGCCGGCGTGAACGTGTTAAGTATTAATTCGATATTTTTCATTAAGTGGAGTGGCTAAATGAAAAGTTTAAAAGATATGACCTGTCACCAAGAATTATTGTAGCGAAATTTTCAATCAGGTATTTAATATTACATTTGAACGTCGGCCGTTATATTTACAACTTCTGTGTGACATTTGCAAAAATAGTCTAAAAAAATGGGATCTGTCGGGGGAAAAAATAATAATTGCAGGATTTCACGAAAACTAAATCTGTTCAAAATCTGTTCAGATATTTAAAAATTAATGTCTATGATAGTGTCCACTATATCGCCTTCGACATATAACGAGTATTTCTCACCAGTGATATCCAGATTTTTTAAACGCAAATTGTAGATATAGGACTTTAGTATTCGCAACTTCATAAGTGAAAAGATAGTGAGAGCTCATCGAAGTTCAATCGACTAAAGTTAAATTAACCGTGGTTCTGTAATTCCGGGTGTCTATGTGCCCCTTTCGATATCGAAAGATATTCGAAATCAACGATTGAATTTTCCATTGTCTTTGTCAACGTACTTTACAATCATTCTTGAAAACTAAACTGAGACTATCTTCTAGTAAACGAGGCTGAAAAGGGAAGTCTGGGTTCAATTCCTTGTAAATGTAAAAAGAAAATAAAGTCACGAATTGTCTGTACATAAATTGTACTATCCTAAATCTTAAAATCTTTCCACGTAATAACTCAACAACACATGTAATAATAGAAATAACATATTTTTATGTTGAAGTAAAATTGATTTAGTAATATTAATATGATATCTAGATAAAACATTAGTTTTCAAAATATTTCTAAGACGAAGCGTCAATTTAAAATTTTGTGCGTTCAAATCTAATGGTCTATGAATCAGACATTAAGTTATGGAATAAATTTATGTATATATTTTAGAAAAAAAAATTAAACTAAAAAGTCCTTCAAAAAAGGAGACAGAAAAATAAAGCAAAAAAGTAATTTACTGAGGTGATATTTTTAAAGTACGAACACACAGCCTATAAATTTAAAACTAGCGTGGGGAAAATGGAATCTCACTGACCATCACACTTAAGGTATCTGCTTAGATTAAAATGACCATTTTGGCAAAGAATTGCGAAAATTGTTTTGTAGTTTTATTTTAAAGAGAAACCTTTTACGATTCAAATACTGTATTTATTTTATTCTTGCGATTGATTAATAGAAGAGGATGTTTCTATGCATGATTTACTTATGTTGTTTACATAAAAACACTAATAAACTGTCACTTCAGATTAATTTTATTGATAATCAGCACAGATAAGAAATCTTTAAAAGATATTTTCGGAAAATCCATTTTTTCGCTATTTCCATGTTAGATAAATATCATTATATAAAGTTGTTTGATAAATATCATTATATAAAGTGCTTTAAACATACTTCCTTGAAATTTTTTGAGAAAGCATTTCCAGTCGTTCCATATTACTCACTATGTTGTGAACAAGAATCTAAGCTCTATGTGATATTTGATAGGTTATTTGATAGGTAGCCCCCAAAATGGCAATTTTTATAAAAAAAAATATATATATATACGTATTTCATGACATAATACGAAATATGACATAATATGACATAATATGACAGTTAATTTTGAAGATACTGTAAAACTCCTAGATCAGTGCACAAGTAAGTGTAATAGCGATATATAGTGTCATCGAAAAATAATGCCTATATTTTAAATAACTGTCACACAAAAAAAAAAAAACTACGAAAGGTAATTTATTGGTTTTAGTCTTACAATGTGCGGCAAAAACTTTTTTCCATACATTAGTATGTTTCAATGTGATCACCGTTCGGTGTGCACCAGGAGCAAATGTGTGCAATGTGAGCACCAGGTGCAGTTTGACCTGGATAAGTTCTCGGAAAAAGCCGCTGTACACTGGCTATTGACTTTGACTCCACATACCAAATCACGCACTGTTCTTTTTGTTGCACATACAACATCGTACTGTGCTTTTTGTTAACATTCAACATCGTAGTGTGCTTTTTGTCAACATCGTACTGAGCAGCTGCAGTCTGGCACGTCGGCTGACCTTGACGTCTGCGCAACTAATCGGCGAATAAAACAGACACGCAAACGAATTCTGGTGAACTAAAACCAAACTTGAGTTCACCAGTTATCGTGTAGTGAAATAATTACTCATTTAACATAAAAGGTTTCGATGGTATGATTTTTTTTTTAAATCTAGGCATTATTTTTCGATGACCCTGTATAGTACAAAGGAAATTGAAATATATTTATTAAGGTGTCTTGTACCTTTTAAACGCGTCGAAAATTAACGAAAATCTTCAAAGTTTGAATTAGTCTGTCTTCAAAACCTTTTTATGTATAAACATGATATTTTGGATATTGATTAAACATATTGCGCTTTGTAATATACTACAACAGAAATTCATTAACCCATTACAGAATTTGTGTATTGTTGAAATCAAAATAGCTCTTTTTTTTACCCCATAAGTCATTGCGCGCATGATATCCTGAGAAAGTATGTATGGATTCTCATTAAATTTGGTAAATATACTAAACAAATATGTGTGTTTAAAATGATCTACTTTCAAGTATTTATAATGGTAATATTTTTAGTTATGACTATTTTTATTCATTAAAAATACAAAATTTTTATTTTTATTTTTTTACGAAAATATTTTTTTTATATAGTTAATGAAATAATTTTAGCCTAAGAGTAGATCATTTTAAACATACATATATGTTTAGTACCTTTACCAAATTTCATGCTAATCCATACATACTTTCTCAAGATATCATGCGCGCAATGACTTATGGGGGAAAAAAAGAGTTATTTTGATTTCAACAATACACAAATTCTGTAAAGGGTTAATAAATTTTTAATGGTAGCATAATACAAAGCGCAACCTGTTTAATCAATATCCAAAATTTTATGTTTATACATAAAAAGGCTTTGAAGATAGATTAATTCAAACTTTGAAGTTTTTCGTTAATGTTCGACGCGTTTAAAAGGTACAAGACCCCTTAAGTGTAGGCAATCTGACGTATGCATGACATTTTTCTGAAAATATGTTAAAAAAACTCACAATTTTTAAAAATGTAATGATGTTATTTTAGTATTTTTATGTTTTTTCATCATTCCATATTGCAATTGAACTAAAAATATATGTACTTATTCAATATTGTATTTTTTATAGCTCTTTAAACGTAGGCTGATACCTTAATTGGAATGACACTTTTCCCTTTGAATAGACTGAAAATAAATAGCAAAACTAATTTTATATATGCAGTTTCATTTAGTGCGGTGAGAAATTCGATGAAGTAGCGGAGCACGGACTGGGTGATCAAATTATGCTAAGCGTTTACCGCCGGGGAAAACTTACACTAGTAAATTTTAATAGAAATTTTCTTCTTATTCACACGCCTTGTTAATGCAGAATTCAGTAATAAATAATAGCCGAAACATAAGTTCATTTTTACTGGTGGGAGTTTACTTTGGCGGTAGTCAGGACCTGCATTTCCGCCATATTGTGACAACTTAGACAATCTCTTTTCAGTTTCCATGAAAAAGATTATAATACCTGGACAAACTGACACCAGTAAAAACAAATAGAAATTTTTACCTTATTTGTGAGAAAATATTTCCACGATATAAGGCGATAATTAAGACGAATTTTATTCTGTTAGCATTTACTGGTGGGAAGTTTGTTCCGGTGAATGCCTCCTTCTCTTTATTCATAACTCCATTGCGCTGAATTGATGGAATATAAAACAAAAATCCTACAAGTTATGTGGCCAATAGCACGAAAATCGGAGAAAGTCTTTTATCATACAGAATTAACCCCTTAATGGTCGCATTAAATTACGGTTCAAAAATTCAAATTGTTTATTGGCACCACTTTAAAAAAAAAAATCACCTTATTTAATGAGAGGTAAAATGATACCATAATAAAGCCTATTCCATTATTTTATAAAATTGGTGGGAATTCAACAAGCTGAATAAAAGACACAATCACGTGAATATCACGGGAGCGAGAATTAAGTGGTTAAACATTAATTTTAATTAATTTTTCAACTACTTTACAGCAGTGAAATTACACTTGAAATTATTAAATATTAAAGACGTGTATTATCACTTTGCTAACTAAGCATAAACGAACAGAGTGAAAAATGTTCTAGCCGGGAATCGAACCCGGGCCCTTATTTTGCGCTCCAGTGCTCTACCACTAAGCCACGAGGACGACGTCCAGCTTGGCATCTCTCACTCACATAAGTCGGCCAGACTGCAACCGCAGCTATTAGATGGAAAAGTCTTCATGAGCACACAACCTCGCTGCGTAACATGAGACGCAAATGAACCCAGCATCGGTGAATATACATTTTAATTAACTACACTATAATTAAATTACACTATAAATTTAATTACACTGTAATTAAATTGTATATTCACCTATACTGGGTTCATTTGCGTCTCACGTTACGCAGCGAGATTGTATGCTCATGAAGACTTTTCCATCTAATAGCTGCGGTAGCATTCTTGCAGACTTATGTGAGTTATGCCAAGCTGGACGTTGTCCTTGTGGCTTAGTGGAAGAGCACTGGAGCGCTATTCAAAGGGCCCGGGTTCGATTCCCGGCTTGGAAATGTTTTTTTCTGTTGGTTTACGCCTAGCCGGCAAAATAATAATTCACGTCTTTAATATTCCATAAAATCATTTAAAGAACGTTTATTAATTGTCACTTATTAAATAAGTTCACACGTTAACTTAAATGCCTGTTCATTTGAACTAGATAAACTTTATTTAATTTTTAAAAAATCAAATAAAATTGTAATGTCTTATTATTTCTAAGAATAACAAATTAAAAACTATATCATAGGACAATATAATATGTAATACATTGTTTATGTATATTGGTTTTAAAAAAGTTCGCTGTGGATGAATTGCAGATTTTCCACCTGTATGTATGTATGTTTCGAATAGAGTGGTAATAATGGTGGAAGCAGTTAACCTCTCAAATCGAGGGAGCCTTTGATTTTTGTACTCTGTAATTTTATTTTTTGTGTATGATATTATTTCCTAGAGTCTTCAAGGATACTTTCCATTGTGTGAAACTGCAACTTTTATTTTGTATTAAATGCTACTTTTTTATATTTTTATTTTATAAAATAAAATGTCGCATGAAAGAGCAATAGCAAATTAATTTTTAAAATTTGTTTTTTAGTGGTTAACTAGGAAATTTTTAGGCATATCACGCCTATTGTTGAAGACAATAATAGTACTGAATTTTTCTGTAATCATTTTACATACTTACGAAGTAAATAACATACACTTGTACTAGTTACAGAATGTTTTTTTTATATATTGCATAATACATATGCTTAATTTCATCTTTATTATTTTGTATATGCGTTTGTATTTACATAAAAATTTTTTTTTTAGATATAAAGATGTTTTATAAAAAATAAAAAAATAAACTAAAGATTGACAGAATTTATCATTAGCGGTTGAATTTGAAATTTTTAAGCATTTTACGTCTAACGTTAAACATAATAATAGTACTGAATTTTTGTGTAATCATTTTATATACTTACGAATAAATAAGATACATTTGCAATAGTTACAGAATCCCTTTTTTTATATTGCATAAACATATGCTTAATTCGAACTTTGTTACTTTGTATACGCCCTTGTATTTACATAAAATGTTTTTTTCGGATATGACGATGTTTTACAAAGAAAAAAATAAATCTAAGTTTGATAGAATTTATCATCAAACTGCGAAAGAAGTTAGTCTCTAACAAAAAGAATTAAAAATAAATAAATAAAATTGTATTTTTGTTTATTTTTAAGTCTTTGTTTTTCAAGTGTCGTCATTATTTTTTTATGTTAACATTTACAAAAGCTGAATTCGTTTTGTTTCTTACGATCCAAGACATCGTCGTTATATGTATTCTTATTGAGTCTGCGATAATAGTAAAACGACATTATGTGCCTGAAAATAATAGATGAAACATTAATATTAAGGATTTTAAAGGATAACGCTATCAATTAACACATACTAAATGAAAAATGACATTAATAATAAAGAGAATCTCAATTAAAGTCTTTATTAGGTTTTCGAAGACACATTAAAAGGGAATAAGTATACATTATTCTTCTATCATTAATTGTTTTATAATTTGAGGATTTCTCCGAATATTTTTTTTCCTGAAGTAATTAACGTTTAGCTGTAATTACGTAAAAATATACCTACCTTACAATTTATAAATCCATTTATCTAATCATCGGTTTTGCTCTTAATATTATTCGAATCTTAACGATGTATTAATTGTAGTAAATAGAGAAAAAATATCAATAATTTTACTGTTGTAATATTACTTTAACCATATAAATACATCTTCATTATCCTTTTTTATTTGTTACATTAGTAAATTTTGATTAAAAAGCTTTTATTTAACCTTTGAGATTAATATTTTATCCATATTCTTAATGCGTCGGCGATAAACAAAACAACAACATCCCCTCTATCATTGCGTCTGATAAAAATAAATAAATAAACAATCGATACAAAATTATGATTATAGAAATCACCACATATTGAATACAAACGACATACATAATTAATGCGAAACATGTTAAAATGTTTTCCACATTTTAAAAGTATTAAAAGTAAATGATAGTAATTTCGAGGCCTGCTAATTATATTACTTTTTGAATACTTCTCATTATTTTATTTAAATAAAAAAGTTTAACTATGTTCCGATGTTGTGTTATAACTCATTATTACATTCGGTTAATCGTCCGTGTTCCTCTAAATAACGTTAATGATACGGTAATTGCAGTAAATTGAGAATACATGTTTCTAATTGTACTGCTGCATCAGTACTTAAGTATCACGCATAAATATACATTTTTTTTTTTCTTTTTTATAGTTGACGCGTTAGTAAAAACAAGGTACACAACTCACATTTTCATTTAAAACTAGGTATGTTCATGACAATATGGCCCAAGAAAGTCTCTATCCCACGAAATATGAATAAATTCGTCGAGAGATTACACCATTATGCCTCAATGATGTTGTTGCTTTGTTTATTTTCAGTCAACAACAGCGCAAGTAGTGTTGCCAAGTGTTCCACGTAAATAATGTCTCCAAATGCTCAGGGCACCAATATTTTAAAGTAATTTTCTCCATCTTTTCTAATAGCAGAATTATCTGCGATTAAGTTGGAGAATTAAACTGTAAGAAATTGGTAATCTCCAGAGTATTTAGAGCCCTGAAATACGCTGGAATCCTGTTAACACTAGGTACAAGAAACACAAAATCGACAATGGCGAACAAGCAACAGACATCGTGTATACGAAGAGTGTTTGAAAGTGGTTCAAATAGTAGTGAAATTAAAAATGACTTTTATTCAGACGATAGCACAAATGACAGAGATTGAATTTTGCATTTGTTCCTATTGTGGCATATGGCATTTTTCCTCACAAAATTGCACTTGTTACAAAATTGCACAACTTGTTAGGGCTGTGGTTTTTTTATTATATTTAGTATCAGTTATATGCTCCTTTTTCCTATACCTAAATTTCCTGCTACTCAGACCAATATAGTAATTCGTTGAGGCGTCTGCTTTAATAAATGGTATTTCATAAAATCCTGAGTAATGATCAAAATTAATTGTGTCAATTTTAGCGCAAATAATATTCTTCAATTTCGGAGGTGGTTTGACTACTAAGCATATATTAAAACGTTTAAGACTATATTTTAATTTCTCAAAAGACCTTGAAATATATTGAATAGTATAAAGTTTGAATGTTTGCGAATACATTTACGTTCAGGCTCCTTTTCTTGGCAATATTCACGATTAATTTGTTAATATGTCCAAATTTAGAACGATTGTTATGAGCAAATCTCAATACAAATATGTCATAACATCTCTTTAAGTTTCGATTTTTTTTCAAATTGATTCCCAGATCGTCTAAAAGTTTTCAAATGAATATTTTGAGGAAGAACAAATTATCCTCTATCGTTCGCAATATTTGGGAAACAATGGAATTATTATAATTTTGTTGCTACCATTTCCTCATTAAAATTTATTTGTGTTTGCATATGTTTTGTAACTCGAGCCATTCATCTAGAGCTTCTCTCGGATTTAACCTCAGATTCTCTGATTGCCACTCTTAAGCGTTTTATGGCTAGACGTGGAAAATGTTCTATGATTTTTACGGATAATTCTAGGAATTTCGTGGGGGCAAATTCCAAACTTTTTCAGTTTGACCATTGCTTATATTTCTCCCAATTTACCTTCGAATTTCTGTTATGGCTATAATCTTGTTTAATAGTACTATTTTATATCGTTTTTTATGGTAACTATTCATTACTTTGTGGCCGTTCTCTAATTTTCTGATATTTTACACACAACTCTACTATCAATGAAATAAAGCACGGGCAAATGTCTTCCTCATATTCACACATCTGTCATCCAAATCATGACAAACCTATGCTCATCGGCTGCATTCAATTAAAAGAAAGTTAACCGAAGCAAGTTGTGTTTCTTTCTTTGATTATTTGTGTAAAACTTTTCATTAAATACTAATGATTGTAAAAATTATTTAATTATATTCTTGGTTAAATTATCTTTCTATCGTGATTTTATGGCATGGCAGAAAAAGAAAGTGGTGTTATGAGCCATACATATGAGCCAAAAATCCACCTTTTCAAAAAAAAAAATATATACAATCTAGGCCATTACTGTAAAATGCTATTTTCATGGTATTATAGATGTTTTTAAAGACTGCTCTCCCGAATTGGATAAAAATGACATCATATTTAATTTGAATCATGTATGTTAATTCATAAAACTGAAATATTTTTCTATGCAAAAAAATGTCATTTTCGTACAACCAGTTTCAAAATGTAAAAAAAAAAAAAAAAAAAAAAAAAAAAAAAAAAAATGTTTTGATCTGCTTTGAAATCGTTCAATGAGTAACATTTTATTATAATTTAGAGTGGCATTATAAAAAAAAAGACCTGGCATACTTGAAAGATCTCTTTCCATGTTTTTATACATAATTCCCTAAATGAAACTTTTTTGGGGGGGTTTTGTTTAGTTGTACGTCGCCATTCTTTTGTAAATGTACTGTACGATAATTGCATCCGAATTACATAATTTGTAAAATTTAACTTTTAGTAACTTTCATTTAAACTACATTTTAAATGTAATTTCTTACTTATAAAGAGAGATTTAATGAAACTAATATTATGCATACATTTTTAATGGAAAAGAGCATTAGATATTTTCCACCAAAATTAATTGGAAAATGCCATACAATGAAAATGCAACAAATTCGGATTCTATGAAGCTGGTCATTAATAATTTATAATCACGCATAAATATCTCTCTATGGGACAATTTATATGTAATAGTTTAAATCCTATTATTTATTCAGATAAATATACATGAACTATGTACTTAACCTAAGCACGTACAATCCATGATTTCTCCTTACAAAATATTTGAAAAATTTAAATAAACCATCATATGCACAGTTAAGGAAAATCGCGAAATATTCTAAAGCTGATTTCCAATCTAAAATGAAAACTTTAGACATCCGCAGATTTAAATAAACACTTTATTAGCATGTTGCAAGTTTAAGGAATATTTTCCTTTCTATATATATTTATGCAAACTCATCGTAACGATACAATAGTGAATTATCTCATTGCATATTCATTTTCATCCTTAGAACAAACAATATTTTCGAAAACTATTTCATTCTGCATTAAAGAATGTTTAAACATCTTGCATAAAAATGTCTAATAATTCAGAATATATCACTTTAATATACGCACAAAAATATAAAATATTAATGTTCGGTAATAAAAATAACAGAGTAGCACAAAAGTGGAGCATTTAATAAATAAACATTGAACATTTTTTTGTACGTAAAAGATATTTTGAAAATAAAATGCCTAATATGATAATACGACAAATGATATATAATACAGAGTGACTATAACAATCCCAGTTACAAATCTTAATAGAATAAACTGTAAGAGTTGTGTAGTATTGCCAAATAAGGAGTAAATCAAACAGTTTTAAATAAGCGCTTGCGCGAGTGGTGCTTTGTTATTTACTTGCCTTCAGTGCTAGATACGCAAAATGGCGACTCGTAAGCGTAAAGCAGTACTGTTGTGCTGAATATTTAAAAACCGATAATACCATGCATTTTTTTTTCCTTTGGGAATTTATGAAAGATCATGTCTACGTCCCGCTGCTACCTAATTTTTTGCCAGTATTGAGACACAGTATTGAAGAGGCTTTTGCGTCTATTACGCCAGGCTTGTTAACCGAAGTGTGGGAAGAATCGGACTTTAGGTTCGGGGTTGTGCATTTATAATATTATCAACTTTTTGGTAATTTTGGACCCCTTCTCCCCTTACGATATCATACGTTATCATCCATCCCCCCCCCCTCTCCCGTAATGATATCGTTATCAACGTATAAAAATTCTTTAGATTGTTGGAAATTTTTCATAAATAATCAATAAAATATCAGTTTATATATGAAATGCCTTTATATCAAATAACACTTAATATAAATATTTACTATTTAAAAGTATTTAAAAATAACTTTTTGTTACATAATACATTCAACAGTAATAAAGTTCTTTTGCACTTGTACCCACACGGGGAGGGGTGGGGAGCAGACAGAACTTCTTATCAACAAAACAGGTGGGCAACATTCTTTCTTTTTTATTTACTAGTAAATACAATTATCATTTAAACATACTTCGAATATGATTTATAGAGCTGTGGATTATATATGCATACACTTATGGCAGAAGAATAGGAATGCCTAACGTTGGGGTATTCCATAATTTGAAATTAAATAATTTTATAATCATTTAATGATTTTAACAATTTTGTATTTTCATACAAATAGATAACATACTATAAAAGTATACTATAAAAGTCTATTTTGATGAAAAGACCAGATTACAAATAAAAAGAAAAAACTTTGGCTGGCGAAAAAATTATAACGATATCAAAAGAGAAAACCCCCTACCCCTAGAGATATCTTACGGTATCGTGTGCCAGACACCCCTCCCCTGTCTAAAATGATAATGTTATGTATGCATAGCCCCTTAAATGTGTGCCAAACAACTAAAGCTGCACACACTTAACAATAAGAACAACTAGGTTAGTTTACCTTCAATTTGACGCATGATTTGTTGCATATAATCTAAATTAAACTGTTATAATATACCATTGAAACTCACACGTTCTTTTATAGACATTCTATATACTACATACTTCATCTATTAAAACTATTAAATGCACATTTGCTTCAACCTGAGCAATCTGCAATATACAACATTCAATGCTTTAAAATAAAATTACTCATTTATTAAATATATTAATTTTATTAACATTGATTACTAACATTTATTAACTTAAAGATACGAAAAACTTTTTAATTATCATGTTTACTAATTTTGTCATCATTTCTTAACCCATAAAAACAGAAACATTAGGGAACAATGTCTCTTTATTTGTTTTTCATAATATATTTTTCGTAAATTTGTTTTGCTATTAATAACTTAAAAAAAATCGCATTCAAAACTGAACGCATTCTTTTATAATTACAGGTTCTTAATCATTTTTTCTAAATTTTCTGATGTATAATCTATAATGTAAAATAACTATTTTTTACAATTCATTGACATTTTAATTTAATTATTTAGCAATTAAAAAAGTGCTCTTTAATGAAAATTCATATGTTTTTTAACTTCTCAATTTATTCTAGATACAGTTAAGAACTTTTTTATGAAATATATTATTATACATGTACAATAAACAAAAAAATTTTTTTGAATAGACATTTATTTCACATAATTTTTTAAAACAAAATACTTAATGCATAAAATTAACTTTAAAAATATTATGCTGTTCATTAAACAGAAATAAGACTCTTAGGCTTACGCACAATTTGCATATTTATTAAATACACAGATTTAAACATTATTTAAGATATACTAGGGACTACGTGTTCCAGATCGGTTTTTTGGGATTACAGAATGAATATATATGTAAACGATTTTTTTTAGAAACTGTAATAGAATTTTTAAATTTAATATATTTTTACATGCCCACTAACAACGCCAAAAAACGTTTTGATATGAAAAATATCTATTATATATTTAAATAAAATTTTAAAAGTTATTAAAAGCCATACTTTTATATTAAAAATATGCCAAGGGTTAATAGCGGATGAAACAGCCAAAATTTGGCTACTTACCGTAGACTTTCTGATTCTGATAATCTCCATTGTAAGGAGACAAGGGATCTTTAAAATATATATATATATTTTTTTTTTTTTTTTGTGTAAATTTCACTTATATTATTCAAGGGTGCATTATATCCATTATGGCATACATTTATCGCAAAAATTTACAACAAAAAATTTTTTTTGAGAAAGGAAAAAGAATTTTCCGTAATATTTTAGACGTTACGGAGAACTTTTCAAAATGTCCCATGAGCATTCGAAATCAATGAAAATCCCCAATATCATTTATACAAGTTTGGTTCAAAATTATATATAAAATTCGATGCACATTTTTATCTATATATATAAAAGAAAGTCTGGATTTCGTATTAATCAACGCGCAGCCAAAACTGCTGAACCTAAAATTTTGAAAATTGGGGTAAAAATAGTTCTTATGGCATTGAGTGCCGCTAAGAAAGGATTTTCTAAAATTCCACCCCTAAGGGGGGTAAAAAAGAGAACGAACTTTAAAAAAATTCATTAAAAATCTGATTTTATAGTTATTTTTTAACTGATAACATATTTTAGTGTATTTTTGCATTCTGAATCGAATGGTACTAACCAAATTATTTTAAGTCTAATAATTCACGAGATATTTCATATTTTTCTAATTTGGAGATGTCTTTGGCACCAAAACCTCGAAATATCTAACATTAGAAGTGATAATTCATCCATATTCATTCATATTGTAAATCCGTTACTGTGATAATGGAAGAAATTCAAAGTAAATCTTTTTGTTAATTCTTTTGGTTAAAGAATTAAACCGGCTATGTGAGTTTGAAAAAAAAAAAAAATACAAACGTCTTGAAAAAAAGAAAAAAAAGATATTGAATTTATTGAAAATACAAAGAAGCAATCCACTGAGATATAATTAACTTTATAAAACGAAAATATTTGAAAATGAAAGCAATGTTTGTAGGCCTAAAAAAAACTTTTGGTACTTACATCCGGGGCATGCCAATACAACTGCGCCAAGCATGGCGACAATTACACTAATTACAGCAACCCTTATTTTTTGTCCAATCGATAGCTTATTATAGTTTTAAATTTATTTTATCATTATAGTTTTTTTTTTAATTTTGGTTTATAGCATGTAGTTTTATGTTATATATTTTATTTATTTATTTACTTTAAACAATTTGCTATTTTTAACAAGGTTATGTATTTAAGAATGTTAAATTACTGTTTTAAACGCAATTGGCAAACGATAAACAAGATTGTCAATTGTCAACAATTTTTGGCGATCTATTTCATGCCCGCATAATACATAAGTACCACCTTTTTCAATGGAAGAAATTGGAATTGAAATAATACATCGCTATTTACCATTTGCTCCTGGATAAAAAGGAAAAATGGGTACTTTTATGTCAGCCGTGTGGAAATCTCGCCATTAGCATTTTAAAAATTGCCAATAGCAGTAGTTACATTTCGCGTATGTAAATTAAAAACAATTCTTTATTTTTAGTTATGACATTATTTCCTATTATTGTTTTACTTTTCAATTTTTTCAATGAAATTGGTGTAAGGCATGCATTTTAAATGAAATGAGGGAAACGTTTATATTTTGAATGAAAATAATAAAATAAGAATAAGGTATGGAAACAATCTTTGTTGATGTATTACATGCGCCTGGCTGGCATAGAAGTATCACAAAAACCATACATTCACCTTTCTTTGGGTAGTTGTTCATAGGATACCTGGTTAATCTTCCGTAATAGGATACCTCGCCAATCGGTGTATTAGCTACAATGTTGTTACAACTTCATCGTTTACGTATGAAGTGAAAACTTAACGATGAATTCTAATACAGATAATCGTATCACCATCATCTACTACATATTTAAAACGGAAATTTGCATTTCATTCCGATTGTTTATAATAATTTGATAGGATATGCCACTATTAGTTAAGTAACGTGTTTGGAACGGTTTTTCTGTATACACACAGTGTTCTACGTTGCTTAGTTATAGAGATATAAGAAAAATTGAAAAATTAAGTGAACCTGATTATTAAAGGTTAGCCTTTTAAAAATATTCTATTGAAGAGATTTTGATCCAAGTGGCACTGTTACATAACTTTTTAGAATTGGTTTTAGTATAAAACCATTCATTATATGTTGCTTAGTTATAGAGCTATTGGAAAAGTTATAAAGAATGGTGAACGCAATTATGAAAGATGCATCTACTGTAATTATATAAAATGCAAATTTGTCTTTCTTTCCACCCG